>JABSTQ010009098.1:0-371855 GCA_013358835.2 Ixodes persulcatus | reverse complement strand
TTAGGCCGATATAGACGTGCTTCCGTACATTTTATAAGCCTGCTTGTCGCTTTTACCTTTAAAATTTGGTTACAAATCCCGAAAGCTATCGGCGGAGGCGATTCCGCCGATGAACCTCCCCGTCCCCACACGACAGAAGGCAATTTTGCGAGGGGTCGGTGAAGCGGTCTCGCAAGTGTTTCAGACGCTGGAATTCTGTTCCTTGCATGTTCATGATTTAGGACGATATTACATCCCGCTTTCAAGGCATTCGAAGTGGAATTTATATCATGGGCCTTAGGGTGGTCGGCAAATTAGCTCGCGACCCCGACTCTGCGCTGCTACTCTGCATGCGCTGGTTCGCAGATGTTTTAAAGGCCCTGCGTCTGATGATCTTTGAAGTGCTCGTGGAACAGGGTTCTTTTACATAAATGTAGCTTCTTCGTGAATTAATTATATAGTTTATACACCTATGCACGCATATTTCTTAGAAGATGCATAATTATTGGAAGTTAGTTTGTATGGTAGCAGGAAAAACGGCCGAATTGCCCCCCCGTTGCCTGTATGATATGTATTGAACTGCCCAAAATATGCACAGCAATAGTACCGTAATTTGTTATCTTTATACTTTTTCCTGACTTTCTTTATTCCAGCCTTGGGTATCCGGAAAATACACCGTTTAGTTTGAATTGTCGTTTATTTCCAATTAAAAGAGACACTGCTGCAGGTTCCCAAAAGCTTCCTCAGCCTCCAAACTCCCTACAGCTGGACTCTCTGACAACAGAGGAAAACAGGAGTAAAAGCGAGCATTCGAACGTCTGTCCAGTGGTAGATGCAGCACTAGTAGCAGAAAATGTGGAACCTGTGAAGGGTGACAGTCTGCGTGCGAAAAACTTCTGGTATTATAGCTTCAGGACAATTCGATTTAAGTACAATCTCAATTTTAGGACTCAAGGGACTAATAACAAGCTAGACACCTTCGCTTAAGTTTGTTATACATTATTTGAGGGTTGATATAAACAAGTCCACAGATACCATCCGTGTAGTCCATTGAAATACTATCCAAATCCAGCAAAGGTCAAATGCGAGCAGTGTATATAATAAATGTTCCTTGTTTTTTTACTTTGCCCCTGCACTTGGGCTGTCTTACTTGTGATTCTCTCCCCATGGCCCAGACTGTATTTAGCATGTTGCTCGAGCAGCATGCAGCTTTTCTGCTTCGGCGATCTTGTTTAAAAACAGAGATACAAAAAAAAATAGTATACAAAACCTGCCAATTCATTCAGACCATCAGCAGCATTTATTGTGTGAGATGTAAATCTATAGTGATGCTCCTGCAATTGTGGCCATATTTCTTTATTTTCATATACCAGCTGTGATGCATGCGTTGCCTGCCCTGTCAACCATGCTTAAAATGCTGGTTGAAGTTTCGCCTGCAGCTACAGGCCATACCTCAATAAAGCCCCATATAAAAATTTACACTTCCTACGAGAAACACGGCAAAAAAAAAATTAAATAGAAACGAGCGCGCCGAAAGCTAACGTCGACACAGCCTCCACAGGACGCACGGGGCGAGTCGGGGAAAAATTCTCTCCTCGCCGTGACGTCACCCCGGTTCGCCGTAAGGGGGCGCCACGCGAACTTCTCGGGGCTAATAGGTAACTTGCTTCGTGTATGTGAATAAATAACTGTTTAATCTTTTCCATACTAAGTGCTTTGCAAGAATCGCTGCTGTCAAAAAGAGATGTTATGGGAGCGTTGCGTGTGGCGACGTTTTGCGCGCTAACTCGCTATTGCAGTCGCTGTGCACTGCATGTGTTCAGATGAAACGTTCCAAGTCCCATATTTTATCGATATACGCTCACTATGATACAGTGTCAAGTCTACTTGATTCCAACTGGTTCCTCCTCGGTCTGAGCCTACGTTCACATTCGAGGGTGTAGTCGGACTTAGCGCCGTAGCAGCCATAACGCGCAGAAAGAAATAAGTGCGAGGAAAGATTAGAATACCAGGTGCCAAGATCTTTTGAAGGTAACGAATATACCAAGGATGCCATCGTACATTTTCACTTGCTCAACTTCCTGACACGTGAAGCGTCGTGAAGTATTCATGTAAGGTTCAAACTCGTATAACTTATTGATAATGCCTCCAAACCTATTGCGGGAGCCTTTTGCAGGCGAAACGATGCTGCCGCAAAAGTGCGGACGCTCGCACCTTGTCGTTATTTCGACGGGTTCGGCGGTTCTACGAGAGTCAGATGGGAGAGAAAAGTGCGCTGATGGATCCTACGAGCATCGCGATGGTCTAACTCTAACTCCACGCACTAACCAAAGTTACCCTTTTCTTCTAAAAGCAGTGCAGCCTCCCAAATACGTCACAGCTAGGGAACCGCGGCTAGGTGTTCCGGGCTTTGAAAGGACTCGCGATCGTTGAGGCGTTTTGTATGCGTCGCTGCAAAGACAACATAGGCACCCCTTCCACCAACATCTCGAAAGAAGCCCGGAATTTTTCGACGCGATTTCCTGAAGTCAGCCCTGGGAATATTCCCCTCGCACTAGCCTCCACAACACTCTTACCCCTCCCTGCTCTTCCTCCCTCTCTGCTTTCTTCCCCCCTCCCAGTTTCTCCTACAGAAGTGTCTTTCGAAGTCGAAGTAAATAAATATTTTTGCCACCTTCCGACGTTTTGGCATATTTAGCGACTTCATTGTTCGGCGTTTAACGTTTGAACATTTCGATTATCCAGCAATCTAAATGTACGTACCTCAATATCCTGAGTTTTTACCCACCCCCCGTTTTGGGCAATATATCAATTTCCCAAAGAACGGCAAGTTATCGCCCTACCCTACAAATTCCCAGACTACGGAGCTCGCAACCCAATTCTCCCCGAGTCAGATTGTGGTGGCCTCGGGCCGTACCCATCAGACATTATCGAACCAACTTTTTTTGTTTGAATTCTGGGGACAGGGGCATGGCGATAACTCGGTATGTTACGGGAGTTGCTCCGAACGCATCAACTGCACTTTGTCGTAACTTGGTATCCACAATAATCGCAGATAGGCGTGTATTCGGTCGTGGGCCCGGACATTTATCCGAACGCAGTAGAAGCCGTTTCATCAAGCGCCGTTTCGCTGAACGTAATTTCATCAAACACCGTTTTGTTGAGTAATAAAGTTTCACAGATATTTAACTATAGCTTGAATTGCAGTATAAAAAAAAAATCGTGAAATTTGTCAAAATCGATTGTTCCATCACGTTTGTGTCTGTACAAATTGTACAAAGTCCTCTTCATTACAAATGGGCCCCTCTTTTACGACGCTACTATCTAGGTTCGATTTTAAACTCATGCGACGTCGCGGCTCTGTTTACCAACGGGTGTAGCCCGAAACAACCCATTCCCGTTTGAACCCGTCCCGTTTCAACCCATTCCCGAATCGCCCGTCCCATTTGAACCTGTCCCGTTTCAACCCGTTCCCGAAACGCCCTTTTTATATGAACGCGTAGAGCCCGTCCCGTTTAAACCCACTGGTATAAAGCCCCGCACATCTCACCCTCTTCGCGAAAAGTCTCCATCGTTCTAATGAGCAGAACGTAAGGGCGCAAGTGAGCTGGTGTATATTAAACATTTTAGTGAAAAACCCGAGACGTTCTCCTTGAGACGTTCTCCTTCTCTTCCCTGTCGTCGTCTGTCTTTACCTCAGTCTCGGGTTTTTGCACTAAAATGTTTCATCGTACTAACCCTGGTTTGCGCACATTTTCTCCTTAAGAATAGGTTCCGAAATTTTGTTAATGCAATTAATTCAAAGGTTCCGGCGAGCTATTTAGTTATGTTGTGAACTAGTTTTCATTGTCAACGTATTCTTAAAATATACATCACTTTCAGACCAGCCCCAACGAAATATATTTCTACTTGAATCACTTGAATTGTTTCTTTCAAGATGGTCCCCAAAATGTGGAACTACGAAACGGATTATGTACACTACGCGACAACGTTACCGAGAACACGATGTTGACGACTTTTCAAATGTTACTTCGAAATGGTGTTAGAAGGTACCAAATTGTACCGCTTAGGTTAGTGGCCCAGATGAGCACTTTCAAAGAAACTAATCATATTGATGGCAGTCTTTTGATTTTTGAGACAAACAGCGAAAACCAACAATTGCTTGTTCACGTTAACAGTGTCGCGCTCTGCACAATGATGAAGTCTTATACCCGTGCCACACGGGCAACTCGAATGCCCTTTACAACGAATGACATTCGTGTGATCGACGAATCGGTTCGCGATCTGTCGCGCGTGGAATGCGCTATACGCTTGGAGCGTCGCGCGCTGATTGGCCGATCGTTCGTTGTAAATGGCATTTGAGTTGCCCGTGTGGCACGGGTATTAGGTTTTATATCGCGACGCTATTTTTAGGTTTTATATCGCGACGCTATTTTTAGGTTTTATATCGCGACGCTATTTTTAGGTTACCCAAAGCGCTTACGTACGTTATTCTAAAACTTCCTTATAGTTAACGGGATCTTTTGAAGAGTGAGAAATCGGACAAATTTACAGGGCATATGATTGCCACTTCATTTTCTTACGAGTTCAAGCACAGAAGCCTCGCGCTCACAGGAAAAATTTATAAACTACAAAATTCTATCGCCTTTGTTGAGGAAGTCGAGCAGGAAAATCGCATTATCAGAAAGGCGACACTCCAATTTCGATAGTTCGCGGCTGTACCCTGGCCCGCACGGCACCACCATTTGCAAGCTGCTGCAAAAATAGCCTTGTCAAGGTTGATTAACGTAAAAGTTTGGGCTAGTTGGTATGCAGACATAATTAAAAACAAAACAGCGCAAATACGATGGACAAAGTAAAGGGTAACCGACAGGACACAGCGCTGTATCCTGTCGGTTACCTTTTACTTTGTTCTTGTCTTTGCGTTGTTTTGTTTTTAATTATGTCTTGTCAAGGCCTGGTCCCGTTTGATCATATCGATGAAGCTGTTAATGTTCGCGTGAGCCCTCCCTGACACAGCTTTTATCTTACGGTGCCATGTCTCCAAGGTTGTTTCGGGAGAGAGAGAAGTGAGGTGAGCAAGGAGGACAGACATTGGACACTTGAACCCAACCCAATAGGTGAGCGGCGTTTGGCAACTTCCGGTTCTTTAGGAAATTTTGTTTCACTGTTGACAGACGACGACAATGAGCTGCAAGCCTGTGCAAGCGTAATTCTGAATCCTCCAGACTGTAGTTTTTAGAACCATGCTTGGACAGGCTTGCAGATCACCGTCGTCGTTTGTCAACAGCTAAACAAAATTTCCTAAAGAACCGGAAGTTGCCAAACGCCGCTCACCTATTGATAACGAGCGATGGCCGAAGCGGGAAAATCGTTTCGGTATAGACCTTTCCAAAAAGGAGCGTGTGGCCGGTGCCATTTTTAGTGTTTGTGCGTATGACGCGTGCTTTGCTCGCTTTCCGAAGCGACGAACACGCACGTGCTGGGCTGTGAAGATCGCACGCTGGACTGTGATTTTGTTAACATTGGAAAGGTCTATAAGCCGAAATGGGAAAGGATGAAACGAGAAGGTCGTTTTGAGCCAGGTCGAAACGGGAAGGTATACAAACGGGAACGTTGAATTGGGAATCGGTCGAAACGGGAACCACCCTTACCAACACGGCCAGAAGGTCGCGCGTGCGCAGAAGCTATGTGGGCAGAAGTGGTCAGGCTCTCCGCGTTTTCGCCATTGCGTTGTGTGGCGTGCGCTCGTTCTTGACGTTTTAGAGACGCTTCTTTAGATTTATTTGGGCGTCGTATTTCCTGTCAACTTATCTCATATGTTGTGCCCGACTATTTGATCTCGCTACCCGAGCTTGAGCGGCAGCGGTATCGAGACAAACTGTGCGTGGACGGCGTTGCCTTCGACGATCCGTACGCCGTAAACAGGACTGCTGGATTTCCGACGTAAAAGTTGCTGCCACCGACGTCGATGGCTCACGTCGTCGTTTATTTAGTTTTTTCACCAAGCCAGTTCACGGCCGACACGGTGCAGGCATATAGGTCGCGCCGTACGAGGAACACCACCACGCAAGCGCCGCGACGAGTCCGCTTCGACAGCCGCGGAAGCTCGTCTCCCGCAACTCCGCCACCGGAGCCCCCTCGGCGAGTAGGAGGTACTCCGCCGCTGGGAGGCGCGTTGTTTTCGCCCTTTTTGAACTTATTTGCAACTTTATAGCTCTATAAAAACGACTTTTTAGAGAAAGAATGACGGTTAAGCGTGTGATATACTTTATTCCGCTTCAAAATTTCTGGGACGGCTCTCGCCAATCACGAAACCCAGTGAATGTGACGTATAGTGAAAGGGAGCGCCGTTATGCGCGCGCATTCGGCACCTCGCGGCGCCACCGTCGGGGAGGTGGTTCCGAGTTGTCAAATTAAATATGATTGCGCTATATTTTTAAACTCTTTCGTTGTCCACTGGGTTTCCGGGACCACTAGCGTGGAGAAACACAAAAAAGTAGACGCTCAAATACTGTGGAGGGCCCTTTAACGGGATCTTTTGAAGAGTGAGAAATCGGACAAATTGAGCAGGGCATATGATTTCGACTTCATTTTCTTACGAGTTCAAGCACAGAAGCCTCGCGCTCACAGGAAAAATTTATAAACTACAAAATTCTATCGCCTTTGTTGAGGAAGTCGAGCAGGAAAATCGCATTATCAGAAAGGCGACACTCCAATTCGATAGTTCGCGGCTGTACCCTGGCCCGCACGGCACCACCATTTGCAAGCTGCTGCAAAATAGCCTTGTCAAGGTTGATTAACGTAAAAGTTTGGGCTAGTTGGTATGCAGACATAATTAAAAACAAAACAGCGCAAATACGATGGACAAGTAAAGGGTAACCGACAGGACACAGCGCTGTATCCTGTCGGTTACCTTTTACTTTGTTCTTGTCTTTGCGTTGTTTTGTTTTTAATTATGTCTTGTCAAGGCCTGGTCCCGTTTGATCATATCGATGAAGCTGTTAATGTTCGCGTGAGCCCTCCCTGACACAGCTTTTATCTTACGGTGCCATGTCTCCAAGGTTGTTTCGGGAGAGAGAGAAGTGAGGTGAGCAAGGAGGACAGACATTGGACACTTGAACCCAACCCAATTGATAACGAGCGATGGCCGAAGCGGGAAAATCGTTTCGGTATAGACCTTTCCAAAAAGGAGCGTGTGGCCGGTGCCATTTTTAGTGTTTGTGCGTATGACGCGTGCTTTGCTCGCTTTCCGAAGCGACGAACACGCACGTGCTGGGCTGTGAAGATCGCACGCTGGACTGTGATTTTGTTAACATTGGAAGGTCTATAGGCCGAAGTGGAAAGGATGAAACGAGAAGGTTCGTTTTGAGCCAGGTCGAACGGGAAGGTATACAACGGGAACGTTGAATTGGGAATCGGTCGAAACGGGAACCACCCTTACCAACACGGCCAGAAGGTCGCGCGTGCGCAGAAGCTATGTGGGCAGAAGTGGTCAGGCTCTCCGCGTTTTCGCCATTGCGTTGTGTGGCGTGCGCTCGTTCTTGACGTTTTAGAGACGCTTCTTTAGATTTATTTGGGCGTCGTATTTCCTGTCAACTTATCTCGTATGTTGTGCCCGACTATTTGATCTCGCTACCCGAGCTTGAGCGGCAGCGGTATCGAGACAAACTGTGCGTGGACGGCGTTGCCTTCGACGATCCGTACGCCGTAAACAAGGACTGCTGGATTTCCGACGTAAAGTTGCTGCCACCGACGTCGATGGCTCACGTCGTCGTTTATTTAGTTTTTTCACCAAGCCAGTTCACGGCCGACACGGTGCAGGCATATAGGTCTCTCGAGGCCTACAATTGCTTCGAGCCGCTTTCCGCGTTGCCGGCGGGATCAGCAGACTGTGGGTCTGCGGAAGTGTATTTATTAATAGATGGATCTCACTAAGCGTTCGGCGCATGCGTGACGCCGCTATAACTTTAGTTCACGGGAGGCAGACGGTGCATGCGAGACCTCGTGCCGTCTCGTGTTCCACGCGCGCAGAGCTCCAGCGGGGTTGTTGCACGTGAAGAAAGACTAAAGTTCCCTCGATGCTTTGCGGCAGCGGTGGCATAGTCAAACTGGCTGGTGAGATCAGTCTATTGATTAAATACACACAGCGTCCTTCAAGTCAAGGTATGATAGTTTTCTTACCCTCATGACCACAAGGCACGACAAGCGGTAACGCTTTTTCCGTCCATCCGCCGGTCTTCTTTCGCTTGGTGGTAGCACGGGCGTAGCGAGCAGTGTTGGAGGCGTTACCGAAAACACAAGTAACGAAATACGTTCCTCGTTACTTGCAAATAAAAGGAACGCGTTACCATCCTACGTTGCCTCAAAATAAAAGGAACCCGTTACCGATAAAAAGTAACAGACGTCACTCTCGCGTTACTTTTTATTTATAAATTGACGGTAACAATGTTGCTGTTTTTGTTTTTTTTACGACAGCGTTTTTCTACATTGGGACAAAGGGCGTGGGCGTTGACGTTTTTCTGAAGTGGGACTTTTTGCATGGGTAAAAGGCAAGCAAAATGTTGAAGGTAGGTGGAATGTAGTGCAATAATTAATGACTCGGTGCCTATACTTGATTTCAGCTTAAGTCCAGACGCAGCCGAAGCTACGAGCTAATGGGATCAATCAAACAGCGTCAAAAGAGCGAGTCACTGGGATTTTTTTGTTTCTGATTGGTTCATAGAACAAGTACAGAAACGTGATGAACTCCTTGATGGTGTGCTTTTGACGCTGCCTGATTGATCGTATACCGTGGCCTGCGTCTGGACGTACGATAAAACAAAGTATGAAAGCAAGAAAAAAAATCACTTTTTTTTTTCAGGTCATGGGAAGAATATGTAACGAGTAACGTAACTACGTCACGCGTTATTCGAAATAAGTATCGTGAGTACGTTCCCCGTTACTGTCTTGAAAACGTAATGAGCACGTTACTACGTTACAGAAAAACGTAACGCGTTGCCGCCAACACTGGTAGCGAGCCACCGACGAGCGTTTGGCCGCTGCTTTGTGCGCGAACACCGTGGGAACCAAATCTGGATGGTCTCAATCAGAAGACGGCTTCCCTGCACATAAGCAAGCCTCGGGACAGAGATTGAAATGGAAGCCACACTTGCCTTCAAGAACTGCTTCCCGCACAAACGGTCGTCCGCGCGAGGCGACCATTATTTTCGATGCACGGATATTATTCACCTTCTGCGCCTTTCAGAGTCAGCCGGGAACTTGTGGAAACTCACTCCGCTACTTTTGCTGTACCTTTCGGTGCAATTAACGGCTACAAAGCTTTTGCGGCGCGCCGAAATGCTATGACGCCCATACAAAACGCGCGCCCTTCTGCCCACACCACCCGGCTCCGGCGCGATCGCAGCGCCACCGCAGCTCCGTGACGTCAAGCCCGCGGGTAGGTCTACTCAATCCAGCGGTTGTCATTTTGTTTTGGTCGGTATACTACACGAAAAATAAAAATATAGGTCCTCGCTTAAATATGTCGCTCTCCGAAGTGTGTTGAAGGGGCGCACTAAGAATTTAATTCGAAATCCTTTTATAGGCGCGCGACCGTCGGTTGCTAAAATATCTTTTTTGCCAATCTATCCTTCATTTGTTTCAACACAGGACATATGCCCGCGGCTCTGTATATAACCTTAGGTGGACTTAAATCACGGATTGTGCGGTCTTTAGATAACTTTGCTTCGTGTATGTGAATAAACAACTGTTGCCTCCTTGCCGTACCCGGTATTCTGCAAGAATCGCTGCGGTCAAAAGAAATGTCGTGTCAGCGTCGTGTGGCGGGTGTTCGTGCGTTGAGTTGCTATTTATTGCATTCGGTGTGTGCTGCACGTTCACTTTGCTTCCGTTCTTTCATTATTGGACACCTATTTACTTGTTTCTAATTGCCCTTCTTCTTCATTTTACCAGCAGTAAATAAATTTTCATAACATAAAATATTCCCCGGGAAATGACGGTATACAGACGTTCTTGCAGCGTACTGCAACAGTTCGTCATTGAAAACGACATCAAACAGCTGGTGTTGTACGGCTGTTTGATGTCGTTTCGCGTTTCAAATAGGTGTTAATGATAAATGGTGATTTTCAAACTTGATCACAGGTTATGGTGTCCATCAATTCAGTATACTCTCGCATGATGGCGACACAAGAATAAGTGGGCACAGGGTTCTAAAACTAGATATCAATGATGTTTTGCTTGTTTCATCTGGTTCGTTCCTGCTCTGAGGTTACGTTCAAAATCGAGAGTGCAATCGGACTTGTCACCATAGCAGCCGTAACGGGCAGAAAGAAATAGGATCGAGGAAAGGGATAAAATACGAGGTGCCACAATGTAATGAAAGTAACGAATGTACAAAGGATGTGATCGGATATTTTTACTCGATGTTTTCACACGTGAAACGCCGTGACATTGTCATACAGTGTTTAAACTACTATAACTTATGGACAAGTTTATAAGACGAAAAAATGTAGCCGCAAGAGACGCTTTAGTTTCGTTGTGGTTATTGGGCGAGCTTGGCGACCCACCGTTGTGATCGGGTAATTCGATCAGACGCAGGTTGGTAAAGATTTGAAAAACACGAAAGAATAAAACATGTAGGGACGAAGACAGACAGCGCAGTTGTTCACATGGAATGGAAGATCAAACACATTATTCCGTCGGAATGTTTTTGTTGAATTAGGCTTGGCCCGCAAGTCAGTCGGTAGGATTTTCTGGCGAGCTTTCTGCGACGCGTGTTTTATTCCTGAGCGCGGGCTCGAACGATGTGGCAGCGGCGCCAAATGAATTTGGAAAACGAAGAAACAGCTCGGACGCCTGGAACGAACACATATCACAGGAGAACGCAAACCATTCACTTTTTGTTCCTAGAGGCGACGACAACGACGACGGTTTGCAAGACACGATTCAAATCGACGACACTCAATTCGGTAGCGATATCCGAGTAATGGACGCAACAGCGTATGCGTGCCGTTCCTAGTAACTACAGAAATACGACATAGTCTATTCGACACGATATCGAACAAAGGCGGCCGAAAAACGCAGTCGGTAACGCCAAAAACGTGGTTTAAAAACAAAAACAAATTGTACTAAGGATTACAGCAAGCGTTTATTGGCTGTGAAAACTGACGGCAGCTATTTGACGTCAGCGAAGTAAAAAAAAATTTTTTGCGGCAAACCGTGATCTTATACAAAAAAGCAACAAAAACAAGCAAGACAAAAGTGGCGTTATTACGTGACGTCACTTCTGGTGACGTTGTGTCACGTGAAATTTGCATTATTCCTGCTCCGAATCGCTTGTTCGCATATAGTCCATTGCCAGAGGTCGAAATACGCACGGTCTTCCTCAGAACTCTCCTACCATTTTCTTTCTCTTTGTGCAAAACCTGAACTCAGGCTGACAGTCATTACAGTCTACAACATGTTTAGAAATTTCCGAGTTCTGAGCCTTACCTTCTATTGTCATTTTATGCTCCAAGAGCCTTTCATTGAAACAGCGACCAGTTTGCCCAAATAGGACAACCCACACTGCAACGGAATGTCGTACACCACTCCTACCTGACAAATTACATCTGGGTTTTGAAGTTTTTTCCGGCACCCCTGAAGACCACCGGAAAGGGGGTTAACCTTTCTAATTTGTGCCGAGCTTTGAAAACGAAATTTACTCCGAACCTCTTTGCCACTGATATAAAGTTATGAGAGGTCCCATTGTAGTAAGGCACACACACAACATTCTTCACAACCGGTTTTTCCACAGGAGCCGGATTAAACTTTCCTAACACCTTGAGCACAACTCTAACAATTACATTCTTGTGTAATTGTTGCTTGTGATCAAAAATGGAGCTTGGCAGAAGGTGTTGTCAGTTTTTATCCAGAAATGCCTGACAGGAGTGGGGCCCAACAGTCCATTGTCTCTCAAAAACTCTGCGCAATTGATTGAAATATTGAATCCGCATCATGGGAGAAGGTGTGTTGTGACAACTTTAGACATCAAGGACTTATACTACTCTACGGATAAGTCGGAGCATTCAATAAGGGTCAGGAGGTGGTGTGATGATAACCCAGTGAAGTTCCAGTCTGTCTCTAAGATTAATGTAGAGAGTTTTATTTTTTTTTTTAAGCATTCTGGAGTTTTAATTAGTGTCCACTGTTGTAGACTTTGATGGTTATTTTTTATTCAAAAAGAGGGAGTGTGTACCTGGTCGTGAATTGCTCCAGTGTTGGCCGAGATTTTTTTAAACGAGATGAATGTTCACGTTGACACGGTTGTGCGGTCCTTGCCGAGTGTAGTTGTCTTTGTCCGTCGCTCGACATTTTGATTTGTGCTTTCGAGGAAGGGTTCGTAGAGACGGTTAAGAAGTTTATAGTAGACAGATGCCAGGATTCGACGTTCACGGAGGAAATAACCATTCAGGGCAAAATTCAGTATTTAGACCCCCTGTTGCACACGGAAAAGGGCCTTTGCTGGAGGTACGACAAGGAATCAGCAAAGCCTCTGTTGGCAGCTGACAGCATTTCACTCGAAAATAGTTCAGAGGTGTGTAATTGAGTCTGTGATGGATATAACGCTTAAAAAAATCATGAATGCACTGGGTTGAAGAGGCAGTTGAGTTGCAAAGGATGCGTCTTTTGGAAGTGGGCCATCACCAGGATGTAATCTTTAGTTGTGCTGAAGGTGTTAGGGAGGTTTAATCTGGCTCCTGTGGAAAAACCGGTTGTGAAGAATGTTGTGTGTGTGCCTTACTACCATGGGACCTCTCATAACTTTATATCAGTGGCAAAAAGGTTCGGTGTAAATTTAGTTTTCAAAGCTCGGCACAAATTAGAAAGGTTAACCCCCTTTCCGGTGGTCCTCAGGGGTGCCGGAAAAAACTTAAAAACCCAGATGTAATTTGTCAGGTAGGAGTGGTGTACGACATTCCGTTGCGGTGTGGGTTGCCCTATGTTGGGCAAACTGGTCGTTGTTTAAATGAAAGGCTTTCGGAACATAAAAGGGCAGTAGAAGATAAGGCTCGGTGCTCGGAAATCGCTAAACATGTTTAGACTGTAATGACTGTCAGCCTGAGTGGGGGGATACCCAGGTTTTGCACAAAGAGAAAGAAAATGGTAGGAGAGTTCGGAGGAGGCCATGCGCATTTTGACCTTTGGCAATTGTGTAAGCACACCGTCCTTGGACAGTGATATGAAGCGTTTTCTGTGTCTCTAAGGTCTTGTATTGTGGGTTTTCCAAGAATAGTATGGGTTGTGCTGGAGTTGCCTGTTATTGCATGTGGCTGGTCAGCCCTCAAGCGAGGTCGTCAGTGTGGCTGGTTGGTGTGAAATCATGAATCATATGGACCTGTCCGGCTTTCGGCGACCTAGTGGAGAGGAGGGGTTTCTTTTTTGGTGGTAAGGATCTTGACGTATATATAAGAGCGTTTGTGAAGCTGTGTTTGAGACTTGTTGTCTTGTCCGTTTTTTTTTTTATCGTTCCGTATGTTTCCGGTTACTACGGAAGTTCTTCACCAACTCGCCTGTTTTTTTACCCTTTCTTCAATGTGGAAGTAAAAGGTTAGAACGGAATGAACGGTTTTGTAGACTGTAAAATGGTTTAATGAAAACTTTGAGAAATAATTTGATACAAGAGGGCTATATTCGCGTCCGTTTTCGTTCCTGTAGCTCGTGTTCCTATCCTCCTTTCTCATTCCCACGCCGGGTTGCCGGCATCGGGGGTCGAAGTCGAGCTGGTCGGGCTCCGATCACATATCATCCGGTCGAGGCGGGGAGGCTCTCTTTACGGGTCTTATCCACTCCCGAGCTCAAAATCTGTGCGTCCTCGCTAATGTTGTTAATGTTGTCGTGATCCTCGGTTATGCGTCTAGCCATCGTGGAGGGCGGAACGGCGTGAAGCGCGTGTAATCAAAGGATCTGCCGCGGTACAAGGCGAGTTTGTTGCGTATCGGTGAAATCGATGTCGACCGCTGGTTGTTCGTGAAAAAACTTGCGCTGACCTGCGGTAGCTTGGCGGCGATCCGGTGTGCCTTGCGGGGTAAACCCGGAAATGGTGTTGGTTTGGCTTGTTCACGTTTGTGACAACGTACGGTACGTGGAAAAGCGGGCCAAGTTTCGAGGTACGATGGCCGTTTGTGTACCCGTCCCCGACGCTGTATGGAGCTGTTCGATGTTTTGCATCGTAGGAACGCTTCATGCCGTGAAGGTAGTCAGCGAGGTTCGCGTTTGCAGCGTCGCGGTCCGCGTAGACGTCGCCGACCTCGTCGGGAAGCGGGGAAAGTTCATTGTCCACTGGTCGACGTGATTGAGTCAAGGTAATCCGCTTTCCAAAGGCGTTGCCATGCCAACAATTATCGCGTTCATTTAGGCTTAGGAATGGCCAGAATCGAAAGACTATCTAAAAAATGCGGCGAGGTCATTGCTCATGCTTTGCGATTTAATTAAGTGAGGTAAGGCAACGCGAAAGCCTCGTGCACCATTCGTTGCTGACTAACGCGTCCGATATTGCAGCTACAACGACATATTAGTTCCAAAGCGAGCGGCGCTCACTCACCGGGGCACCACCATGTTTCCCCGCATCCCTACCAAGCCAGTCACGTGATTTGAAAATCCCTCTCCAAGGTACTGCGGCTAACTTTAGCCGCGGTTAGCGCTTCGAGCAAACGGGCCCTGGTATTTTAACATATTCACATATTTTATACTTACCTGTTTTCATTTGCCCTTTGTTTCGCTTTATCTTTTCGCTTCCCAGCTTTTTGTAATCTACAACGATTCCGGTAGTATACTTCGTAATGACTTAAACAGCGCAAATAAGGCACGGAAGGAAGAGACAACAGGAAGGAAAGAGCGCTGACTCACAACTGAGGTTTTAATGATGAGGTAGTGAAAGAGAAGAAAGGTGTCAAGTGCGGTAATATTATTAAATTAAGGAAGGGAGAGGAATTAAGTTACAAAAGTTATCGCTCTCTAAGAGCCATTTTAACGGAATGACAATTTACATTTTTAACTAACCCAAGTGAATATATCTATGCACGATTATTCACATGTGATCTACAAAGTTGACGGTGACCCAACGGGTACTGGTTGTCACAGCCAGAAAAAGAAGAAAGACGAAGTTGACGGTGACCAAAAGGGTGTTGGCTTCCACAGGAATGAAAATTAAAAAGAAAGAAAGAAAACATTAGTTTAGGGACTAAAATGCAAAAATTGGAGCTCTTTCGCCGTCAGAGCAATCGAAGGCGTACTTATACAGGCTGGGCCCTTATTCGCGATCTTGCACGCCTCGTACACACCTCTAGTCTTTTGTTCCTTAAAATGTTTAAGCACCTTTGTCTTGGAAAACCTTGGTGTGCACCCGCAATCTCTCACATGCACAGCAAGATGGCCCGCTGGCGTTGACTTTACAGAAAGTGCATGTTCCCTGAGTCTGACATTAATGCATCTTCCAGATTGTCCCAGATACACCTTTCCACATGACAACGGTATTTCATATATGATGCCGCTGTGACATTCCACGTACTTCCTTGCATGGTTGATTTTGCATAGTTCATGTGTATCCTGCTGCTCGTTGATTTTCGGACATAATCGTTTTAGTTTGTCGGGCGCTGTGAGGAGGATAGGAACCTCAAACTTTGCAGCTACTCTTTTTAGGTTATGGGTTAAACGTCCTTCCGTGCCTTATTTGCGCTGTTTAAGTCATTATGTATATCCAACTCGCCCAGCAACTCATTTTGGTATAGGCTGCAAGCCCGAGCTATTCGTTGAAGGATGCATCTCGGCTGCGCGAACTCTCAATAAGCATGAACAACTGCCAAAGGTAAAGCTACAAGCTCGGGATTCTCGCCTTCAGAAAAATATCACCATTAAAATACAAGTATTTGTTCAGAGTTCTGTAATAAAAATCACCAGGAAAGCACCAACTGTCAAATTAACTTATTGTTTTTTAGAGACATGTTGAGCTGGGTAATTCCTGAGTGAATTGAGCAACGGGAACGACGCTGTACTTGCCCCCTTGTTTCATTAAAATGCCAGGACGTTGGCGGGCCAGTGTCACTTTAATTCTTATCACATCAGATCAGGGTCCAAAGTAGTCATAGAGAAATCAAATCTAAAGATGTCACTGGAGAAACTTTGAGTTTACGAAAATTATAATAATAATAAGGCTGAGGAAGCAAAAGGCGATCTAACGCCGCCTGACGAGGCTCCCCCAGCCCTACACATCACTCAGCAGAAGAAAAAAAAAATAAAGAAAATGCATGAAATAACTAATCAACGACGGACATATCAAAAGCGGACACGTATTGACCATGCAAAACACTTATAACTGCCTATACAGAAATGATCACCTTATACAATACTAAATACATAACAAAGTTAAAATGACAGAATGACAGGCACAAATTATAGGAGAGTCTGATATGAAGTAATTTTTTGCACTCTTTTTAAAGCTATAAAACGACAAAGCACTGATAATCATTTCTTCAATCTCCCGATATCTGTTTAGAAATTCAGGTACCTGATATTCCAAGCTTTGTATTCCATAATTTGTTCTCGTCTTTGGTTTGATATATTTTTCTTCTCTGAAATTGTATTTGGTTTTTTTACGAGGATACTGCTCATGAAATGAGTCTTGGTCATTTTTTATATTTTTATATATTTCTATTGCAAATTTAACATTAAAAAGTTGTTCAACACGCAATAAGGAATACTTTGAAAAATAAGGGGCGGTATGCACTCTAGAAGGTAAGTTTTCGATGCAGCGAACTGCTTTCTTTTGAAGAATCACGAGTTTATTAAGATTGCTTTTTGTAGTGGACCCCCAAACTAACAGACAATAATGAAGATGTGAGTGAACAAGACTGTAATACAGTTGACGCTTGAGCCAGCTGGGGAGGAGATACTTAATTCTATTCAGAATACCAACTGATCTAGATATTTTACCACAAACATGGCTTATGTGACATGACCAGTTTAGCGTTTCCTCAAACCACACACCTAAAAATTTGTAAGAGGGCACTCGCTCAATTATCTCGTTTTGGAATTTTATTGAAATATTATGATCATATGCTTTATTTCTCGACTTGAAGATAATGTATTTTGTTTTACTGATGTTTAATTCTAGTTGATTTAGCTGTAGCCACAGTGATAATCGTTCGAGCCAAGTGTTTACCATGATCTCAAGCTTATTAGGATTTTTATCTGTAAAAAAAACATTAGTGTCGTCGGCATATAATATAATATCTGGAGTTTGTGCTATGTTAACTAGGTCATTTATGTATAAAAGAAAAAGCAACGGACCTAAAATTGACCCCTGGGGAACACCATATTTAATCTGCTTCAGCTCAGATTGAAAGCCGTTGATGACAGTGTATTGTACGCGATGCGATAAGTAGTTTCGAATTAAGTCTAATGGGATACCTCTTATTCCGTAGAATGGTAGTTTTTGAAGAAGCACATCATGTTTGATGGAGTCGAAAGCTTTTCGAAAATCAAGAAAAACACCGATTGTATACAACTGGTTTTCAAAATTATTGATTAATTTATTTTTTATGTTTAATAACGCCATTTCTGTAGACTTTTTCTTCTGAAACCCATATTGCTGTTGCTCAATTAAGTTCTTCTTAGCTAGATAACAGACCAATTTGCCATTGATGACTTGTTCTAGGATTTTTGAAAACAATGGTAGTACCGATATGGGCCTATAGTTATTCATATCATGCAATGACCCACCTTTATGCAAAACACACACTCTAGCGACCTTCATTTTATTAGGAAAAATTCCTTGAGATAAAGAAATATTGCAAATATGAGTCAGAGGCGCACTAATCAGTCGAGACACAGCTTTAATCGGCGCCGGTTTTAGGTCATCATGGCCTGCCGAGATATTAGTGTTTAAGGCTTGTAACAAAGTGATAATTTCCCCTTCAGCAATCGGTGAAAAAAAAAAATGGAATTTGTTTCTGCAACCAAAAGATAAGAAGTAATATTTTTGTTCGCGTTCAGTTGAGAAGAAAGCGGCCCGCCCGAGCTTAAAAAATGGGAGTTAAATTCGTTTGACAGTGCTGCACCTGCATATGTAACACCGCCAACAGTGATATCTATCGGTAATCTACTGGCTGGCTGACAAATGAGGCTGCCCACTTCTTTCCATATTTTCTTGGGATCATTAGAAATAGCCGCAAATTTCTGTTCGTGATAACGTAGTTTTGCTCTTTTAACGTCTGCTGCTAATCTATTTCTTATTTTTTTTGTACTGTACCAATAAAGCTTCATCCCTTAGTTTGATAAATTTATGGTAGAGTTGGTTTCTTTTATTCATCCTTCTAAAAAGATCCGGCGTTATCCATGGTTTCCTAGACTTTTTGTGCTTACGGACAGGTTTCAATGGAAATGCCAAGTCATAGCAGCGTTTTATTTTAATTAAAATAAATCGTACGATATATTAGGATTACTTTCGTTGTGAACATCAGTCCAATTTAGATTTGATACCATAGTATAAAAATAGTTTATGCTATCGGTGTTAATATATCTCTGTAAAACTGGCATTCCTTGAGCGGAATTATTTGTCTTCTTTTTCAGACATGGCAAAAAACAAAATATTGGTAGGTGGTCACTAAGGTCACACGTTAAAATACCAGCAATCACATTTTGAATTGGGTAACTAGTAATACATACGTCAATTAATGTTTGGGAACTTGACGTAATTCGTGTTGGAGCGCTTATGACATTTTCACATCCAAATGTCTGTACAACATCCAGAAAAAGCCTACACATAGGACTTGGGGACAGTAGATCTATATTGAGATCACCAATCAATACAACCGGTATGTTTAATAAACCAACATATTCAAGAAATTGGTCGATAAAGTTTACAAAATCAGCTACCGATCCAGAAGGGGGGCGGTACATAAGAGAAATTACAGATCCAGCACATTTCACGACAAGTGATTCACAACAGTCATTAACCTTTGAATATTCAGGTATAACCTCGTAGGGCAGGTTATCGCGAAAATAAAGGGAAACGCCTCCTCCCCTTCGATCAGTACGGTATACTCCCTCACATCTATAACCCTCAAAATGAACGGCGTCATTGCTATTAATATACCAAGTTTCTGAAAAGGCCAGTACATCAAACGTGTGGTCGAGAGAATCACAACGTCTCTTCTTTTTGAAATCATTTGACTCCACTCCCTCCTCCTCTCCTCCCCCCCCCCCCCCCCCCCCCCCCCCCGTCTTACATTGGCCCTCGACATTTCCGGTGCGGGCTATTTGGCCCCCACACTCAAATGAGTTTGAGACCACGGGTCTAGGAACCTTCGCAGATAGTGATGACGTTTGTCTCGCCTCCGGCCACCACGAGAGAAGAGGTGGAAGGAGGTACTCCCCTCTCCCCGAGGATCCCTTTTGTGTGTCACAGCAGTCGCTATTGTCCCCTTACAAGATTATAGGAGATTAACCCGTCACTCAAAATTCGTACAAAAGCAGCCGCTTCGGTGGCTGGAACGACTGGGCTATCCTCTCGACGTCAGCCTCGCCCGCGGCCTCGCCGCAGCTTTGCTGGTCCCGAGACGAACTACGTCACGATTGCGTTGGATGTCACGTGCTCTGCGCTGGCTGCTTTCGAGTGCTTGCCAGAGTGGGCCGTTTAAACGAAAAATAAAGCCACCAGGCTCAAAATACAAACGTGCGATTGTCATTTACGGATATTGTGTATCATATTCAACCTATTTTTGAACCCGACGGGTATATGTCAAATTTCGTTGAAGCATCCCTTTAAGATATTAGTTAAGCTAGCACGCGCACCTCGGCCGGAAATGGCTATACGCATGACGCGAAACTTGGTGAGTCTCGTATGAAACGAATGGTTACAAAAAGCTTATATCCCCCCCCCCCCCTCAAAAAAAAAAAAAAAGAAAAAAAGTAGCGTACCTTAGTGGAAAAGTGCCTGCTTTATACGCAGCGGACCCGGGTTCAACCCACAAAATGTTTTTTTTTTTTTTTGTCAAGCATTTGGCGATATTTACATTTCTTTTTTACAAATAACACTGAAAAAAAATGTTGTCGCCGACTGGATTGGAAAGGAAGTGACTACGGTGACGGGGCCCCTCACTTTGAGAAACTGCACTACGGTGACGGGACAACAGGAAACGATATAGATGTTCAATGGATGCCCATTCCGGAAGTACCTCGTGGCGCTGGGGGTCGGCGGTTCGAATCGCGTTCGGAAGGATATTTTTGTAACTTTTTTTTTTTTATTTAGGTCACAGACGCTATATTTACGTGTAGGGACAGGGACAGGGACAGGGACAGGACCGCAAGGCGTGGGTTAAGGTGCTTGTAAATTACAAGTCATTCATTCTCACTGTTCCCACCACATACAACACAGGACGGGCCCCCTCACTCTTGCTGGCCGCACGTACTACGGTGAATAGCGGATAGTCGGACGCCGCGAAGCGGCGTTTTCGGGTGGGCCAAGTGGGTTCACATTTTTGTAATGAGCCGCCGCAGACTGTCGCCGCGAAGCGGCGTAAGCGCAGCGCGGCGGATGGGTTAACGCGCGCCCCGGTTACTCGCTAAAACGGTGCCCCCTCACTTTTGCCGGCCGCACTACAGTGACGGGCCCCCTCACCGTAGTGAGTGCCGATTGGAAAACCTTTATTGTTGGCTAGAGTTTCAGGTGGGTATGCTGATCTTGCTAGGTGGCCGTCAATGGAGACTGGCGGCGACCTCTTGGGCTCTAGTCACGGCCTGGATTTGGGTTTCCAGGTCGGAGCTGAGCGGCAAGTTCTCCCACGGGCCCGGGTGCGCGAGCCTCTGGAGCGATAATGGTGGGGGATCTGCCGGACAGTCCCAGAAGATGTGGTCTACGGTAGCTTTGCCACCGCATTTGCTGCAATCGGGTTTAAATCTATCTGGGTATGCATGGCTTAAGACCGCGGGGTTAGGGAGAGTTTTAGTTTGGAGTTGTCTCCATAGTAGCTCCTGCTCTTTGGTTAAGTTCTTATGCGGAGGTGGGAAAGTTAGCCTTTCGAGCCTGTAGTGTTGAGTGATCTCGTGGTAGGTGTTAAGGCCGTCTCCTGTCAATCCGACGTCCGAGTTATCATCCACAGCTCGGCCGATAGATCCTCGAGCTTTATCGTGGGCAGCCTCGTTCCCCGGGTTTGACGTGTGAGCCGGCACCCAGACCAATTCCACGTCTTGCCTGTTTTTTGGGTAAGTCTTGAGAATTCCGAAGGAGATGGGAGATATGCGGCCCTTGGCGAAATTGCCAATGGCCGCTTTCGAATCACTGACAATCACCCTCGCTTGCGAGTTTGTTAGCGCCAAGGCGATTGCCGCTTCTTCGGCTATTTCGGAAGAGTTTGTAGGTACAGTCGCGTTTGCTACGAGTTGGCCCTCCTCGGTCACCGCGGCGATCGCGTACGCCTTTTTGGGGGTTAAATAAGCGGCCGCGTCCACGTAGACGACGTCCGTTCGGCCTTCGAATTTCTTGGCTAGGGCTTGCGCCCGGGCCCTGCGTCTGCCTTCGTGGTGGGCGGGGTGCATGTTTTTCGGTAATGGTTTTACCGTGATTGTCTTTCTGACGTTGGACGGGATTTTGCGGGTGCCCGCGTTGAGTGGTGCCGCGTTTATTCCCAGTCTTCTCAGGACCGCTCTACCCGCATTGGTACGAGCGAGCCTGAGCTCTTGCATTCTCCGATGAGCCTCAGTCAGCTCGTCTAGCGTGTTATGTAGGCCGAGCTGCAGTAGCTTGTCGGTGGAGGTATTGATGGGTAGACCTAGGGCTGCCTTGTAGGCCTGCCTGATGAGTCCTTCGATTTTGAGTTTCTCGGCGTTGTATAATTGTAGATAGGGGAGGGCGTAGGTCATTCTACTGATGACAAAGGCCTGCACCAATCGGCATAGATCGTTTTCCTTAACGCCTCTTCTCCTGTTCGCTATGCGTCGGATCAGTCTAATGGTCTGGTGGACCGAGACGTTTAGCTTTTCGATGACTTGGGTGTTATTTCGGTTCTCTTGGATGATCATTCCAAGGATCCGGATGGAGGTGACTTGTTTAATGACTTTGCCTTGCACGTGTACGTTTATGTTGGCTGGCGAAGGGCTGGATTTTTGTCCCCTTGGAATGTCTCTTTTAATTAGGAGCTCCGATTTGGGATGAGAACATTCCAACCCTACCGCTTTGACGTAGGCTTCTATGGTATCGACTGCCCTTTGTAGGGTCTCTTCTATCTCCCCATCATTTCCTGTAGTGATCCAGAGGGTGATATCGTCAGCATATAAAGTGTGTTTGAGATTTGGGATGGCCTCGAGTTGCTTCGGTAATTCTACGAGTGCAAGATTAAATAGAAATGGCGAGAGTACCGATCCCTGTGGGGTTCCCCGACACCCCATGCGAAAGGGATCCGAGATGGTCCCGCCGATCGATATTTCTGCCGTCCTCTCGTCCAGAAACGATCTGACGTAGTTGAAGGTTCGGGATCCTGGATTTAACCTCGATAGGTTAGTGAGGATGGCCTCATGTGACACGTTGTCAAAGGCCTTGTTTAAGTCCAATCCGAGGATGGCTCTCGTGTTCGAGCTTTTGGGGATCACTTCTTCGCTAAGTTGGAGCATGACATCCTGCGTGGACAGGTGGGCTCTAAATCCGAGCATGGAGGGGGGTAGGAGGTTTTTATCCTCCTCATATCCTTGGAGTCTGTTTAGAACCACGTGCTCCATGAGCTTCCCTAGGCAAGATGTAAGGGAAATAGGTCTTCGGTTTTCGGTGATTAGCTTCTTGCCTGGTTTAGGTATAAAGATGATTCTGGCGTGTTTCCATTCTTGGGGGATTTCACCATCCTGCCAGTACTTGTTGATTAGGTCAGTTAGGGCCATCACTGACGTAAGGTCTAGATTTCTCAGCATCTTGTTTGTGACGCCGTCGGGCCCCGCGGCTGATGTTGTTTTGAGTTGGCTCATGGCTTGCCATACTTCCGCTGTGCTAAATTCCTGGTCTAATTCTGGGTTTGGCTCACCCTCGTACCAGGGAAGTGGGTCCGTGGACTCCGTGGTGTTTAGGTATCTATCCTTGAGTTCTTTGATTAAGTCTTCTGTGTCGCCTTCATGTTGGTGTACTATTTGAGCGAGTCTATTGCGTTGAGCCGTTTTGGTCTGTGTGGGGTCGAGTAAGTGTCGTAGCAGAAGCCACGTATTTTTCTTACCCAGATGCCCGTTCACGCTGTCGCATACCTGTCCCCACTGCTGTCTTTCAAGCTCGAACGCGTACGCTTCAATTTTCCTTTCTAGCTGTGTTATCCTCTTTCTGAGGGTGCGATTGTGTTTTTGATTTTTCCACCTTAGTTGTAAGCTAAGATGGGCTTCCCACATGTGTTTCAATTTAGGGTCGGTCGTGTGTTGCGAGGTTATCGCTTCTGTTTCTTCTGTGGTGGCTTTTACGTCTTCTTTCAGGGCGCGGGTCCACTCGTTCAGGTTGCCGATTTCCTTTGGAGCGGTTTTGTCCCTACTTTTACGGAAGTTGTCCCAATTCGTTAATCTCGTTTTTAACGGAGGATGTTTAAACGGGGCCGTCTGGAAGGTCGTTTCCACTATATAGTGGTCACTTCCCAACGTGAGGCCCGTATTTGTCCATATGGCTGAGTTAATGTTTTTACTCAGGGCAAGATCGGGGGCCGTGTCCGTGCTGACGCTATTGCCGATCCTAGTAGCCTCTTTGACGTCGTTAAGGATCGTCATACCCACGTCTTGTATAGACTGCCATAGCGCCGTTCCTTTGATATGCGCTTTCCGGTAGCCCCAGGCAGGGTGGTGCGCGTTGAAATCGCCTACCACTACGAGTTGAGATTTCCCTGCAAGTTTTACGGCCTTACGGATAATGTCAGAGGTTGCTTTTGTTCTGTCCTTAGGTGAACTGTAGACGTTAAGAATGTAGACGTTTCCATCTCCCTTCTTACGCGGCGGGATTTCCACTAGCGTGTGTTGGACCTTTGTGTCCTCGATTTCGTGTTGTATGGCCGCGATGTTGCGTTGAACGAAAGTCGCGTGACCGAGGTTGGTTTTTTCGGGTCTGTGTTCAGGGGAATGAAAGGCGTGTAACCCGTTAATTTGATCGGGTGACTGGCTTCTTGTAAAGCTATGACATCCGGTTTTTCGGATAGTTGCTGAATATGGAGCTGCAGGTTGCCGCGCTTGTTTTTGTATCCCCTGCAGTTCCACTGCCAGATCTTAATCTCCTGAGGTCGAGGGGCCATATTGAGTTGTTTGAGGAAGGTTACATGGTAGTTGCTGCACGAGCATTTGCACGGTCGCTTCTAGGGCCGCGAGGCGGTCAAGTGCCGTGAGGCGTTGTAATATTTGTTGGAGGGTCTCTCCGACTAGTGTGAGACTGTCTTTGGTTTCTTGGTTGTCTTTTTCAAGTTGATCGAACCTTTCGTCTTTGCGCATAGGTGCCTGAGAGGTGACGGTGGTTTTTGGTTTGGGCTGCGGCTCACCGTCTGGGGATGCCTCGGCTACTCTCTTAGCGTTAACGTCTAGGTCTGTCGAGGCCTGTCTCTTTAGCGTTCCGCGGTTAGCGTCCGCATCCATCGCATTGTTGGTTGCGATTTGGGTAGGAGTAGGTGGAGCCGATCTCGCGGCTGCCGGTGTGTTGAGGGGGGTAGAATTGGGACCTGTTTTGACGAGCTTTTCAAGCTCATCTAGTCGCCTACGGAGTGCAGTATTTTCCTCTTTTTAGTTTTCTAGTTTGCTCCAGAAACTCGCGCTTCCCAGCGTTCGCCTGGGAGACCCTGGATGCCCAGCTCACCTGTTTGTCGGCGTTCTGGGTGGTGCTGTTGCCTCTTGAGGAGGGAGGTTTCTTGCGCTCGTTGCTCTTGCTTCTCGAGCTGTTTCTTCCGCGGTCGTCCAGGGGTGGGTAGGAGATAGACCTGTCCCTCGACCGACTTTCGCTGCGGCGTCGGCGCGACGACGGTGTTCTTGATCTTGAGCGCCGCCCGGGGTTGTCGTCGTCTTCCGACGAGAGCAGGGAGTACCGATCTCCAGTCGGAGGCCCCTTGGCCTGGAGTTTCTTGCGTTTCTCGACGAAACGGTGCTTGCAGTTACGGCTTCCCGTAACGTGCGGACGTTCGCAGATGATGCACTTGGCCTCGCAGTTGGGGGGCTCACCCTCCTCCGGTGGCGGGTGCTCCTCTCCGCAGCGATGGCAGCGTTGGCTTTTCGGTCGGTAGCACACGTCGGCTCGGTGTCCGACCCTGCGACAGTTGAGACATGTTTCGACCCGTTCTTTAAACGGATGGCAGGTGAAGAGGCCTGCTTGGAAAATCATTTCCTTCGGCGGTTTGGTGCCCTCGAAAGTGATGACGGCCGCTCTGGAGCGTCCCATGCGGCGTGCGTTGACGATAGGAAGTTCTGGATTTTCCGTGATGCAGTAATGGAGGATTTCGTCGGGAGTCTCGTTGCCGAGGGCTCCGGAAATCACCACTCTTACGGAATGTTCGGGCGTGGGGAAGTACGCCGTGACTGGGTACTCTTGATTGTTCATTGCGAACCCTGGCAGGCTCCGATAGGCATCTGCTCGTTCTTTCACGGGAGTGCTGATCGTGAAAGTGTTGTTGTAGGGGTTGATCCGCAACCTGTCCTTCGCGAAGATTTCTTGAGGCGGGAGGTTGAGTTGCTCGCAGATCGCCTTGAGTAACTGTCCCGGGGTAGTCATGCGGAGGTTTAGGTTACTCGGCCTGACTACGACCTTGCGGTCGTCTTCCGGTAGGCGTGGGAGGGGTGGTCTTCTACGTCTGGTTGACGGTTTGTTGTGGTTGGTGACAAGGGAGGACTTGCCTGTCTGTTGGGCGGGCCCGGGGGTGGTCGATCCGGCCTCCGGCTGCGTTAGGCATAGCCGTTCTTCTTTTTTCCGGATCCGGGTTTGGCGTGCTCTTTCATATTTTCCGCTGATGACACTCCATCCCTCTTCGGAGAGTACTGCGGGGGTGATCGTCTCGCCTTCCACGGCGTATGGCATCCTGGCAGCAGCTCTGGTAGCCCGCGGGCACGGCGGCGGTCCTCAGGCAAAATTACGACGGGTGGCTGCTTCGGAGTTTTCAGGCTCCATGGCGAGGCAGAATCGGGGGCCAGGGCGTGCCTCGCGCCAGGCTAGGTGGTGGGCCTGCCGCGCCGAGCGCCGGCTCGATGTTTAGGTTAGGATCACGTTCTCGTGCGGAGCTCGGGGAAGTCGACTGCTCTCGCCGGAGGTTGAAACGAGACTCCCCGTTGTCGCCGAAACTTTGCTGAACTAAATAGTGTGGGACTCCCTCTCTGGCGGCTTGGGTTAGCTTGGGTTGCTGGTTGTACGGTGGGACCAAGTGGGCTAATAGTTTTGTAATGAGCAGCCGCATACTGTCGCCGAGAAGCGGCGTGAACGCAGGCGGGGGATATTTACCCAGAGAGTAAAATTTAGTGCAATATGATGACGCTTTGAAATAACAGTAGTTATTTCATTAAATATTTTCTCCCAATCTCAATCTCTAATACAATTCCCCCCCCCCCCCCCCCCCCCCCCCCAGGTTGGGATGTCCCGTTTTTTACCTTGAGGGATATGGTCACCCTACATATAGAGGCCTATTGGTGTGTTGGTCATATAGAGGCCTATTGGTGTATTGGTCCAATGGAATGTCCCAATACACCAATAGGCCTTTACTGAACAGGTCTCCGACTCGTGTGCTGGCTATGTCTTCATTTATGGTTCCTCGATTTCCGTTCGATGACGTCACAGTTGTGGCGTGCTGTACCCTGCCGCGATCTTGGTCGTTGCGCAGCAGTGGAGCTGGAAGGAGACCCCCTTTTCTGGTGTAGGTCGTTATCAGTTTGACAATTCACGGTAGCATTAGTGGCCAGGAGTTGGGACGCTGTGACGAAAGCGACACTTGCGTTTCGTCTTCTTTGCTGAAACGCATAGGACAAACCACCAGATTTGCGACCTCCGACAGCATGCCAGCTCCTGCGACATACTTTGTAACCACTTCGGGGCCACTTTCGATGCACAAGCAGTATAGAATGCCAGACACACCAGTCAAAGACGCATTCCAGGCACCATACCATACACTATTCATTAGGACCACTGGGCACTAAAATATTTTGGTCCCCGAAAGATCATGAACAGGGGCATAACCAGAGGATGGGTTGAGCAAACCACCAGATTTGCGACCTCCGACAGCATGCCAGCTCCTGCGACATACTTTGTAACCACTTCGGGGCCACTTTCGATGCACAAGCAGTATAGAATGCCAGGCACACCAGTCAAAGACGCATTCCAGGCACCATACCATACACTATTCATTAGGACCACTGGGCACTAAAATATTTTGGTCCCCGAAAGATCATGAACAGGGGCATAACCAGAGGATGGGTTGAGCAAACCACCAGATTTGCGACCTCCGACAGCATGCCAGCTCCTGCGACATACTTTGTAACCACTTCGGGGCCACTTTCGATGCACAAGCAGTATAGAATGCCAGACACACCAGTCAAAGACGCATTCCAGGCACCATACCATACACTATTCATTAGGACCACTGGGCACTAAAATATTTTGGTCCCCGAAAGATCATGAACAGGGGCATAACCAGAGGATGGGTTGAGCAAACCACCAGATTTGCGACCTCCGACAGCATGCCAGCTCCTGCGACATACTTTGTAACCACTTCGGGGCCACTTTCGATGCACAAGCAGTATAGAATGCCAGACACACCAGTCAAAGACGCATTCCAGGCACCATACCATACACTATTCATTAGGACCACTGGGCACTAAAATATTTTGGTCCCCGAAAGATCATGAACAGGGGCATAACCAGAGGATGGGTTGAGCAAACCACCAGATTTGCGACCTCCGACAGCATGCCAGCTCCTGCGACATACTTTGTAACCACTTCGGGGCCACTTTCGATGCACAAGCAGTATAGAATGCCAGACACACAGTCAAAGACGCATTCCAGGCACCATACCATACACTATTCATTAGGACCACTGGGCACTAAAATATTTTGGTCCCCGAAAGATCATGAACAGGGGCATAACCAGAGGATGGGTTGAGCAAACCTAACAAGCATCGGATGCCTAATGTAGAAGGCAGCTAAGCTGCAAATATTTAGTTTAGCTTCAATGCTTCGAAGGAAGTTGGGGTTCTGCTTACAGTTCATCAGTTTGAGATAACAAGTGTGTAAAGACTCCAGAGATATAAAATGTTAAAAAATGTGTTCAGGTATATATCCAGTCAAAATGCCCCCAGTGCACAACTGTAAAAATGTTTTATACATTTCACAACGTGGCAATAAACATTATGTGCTCTGAACATTTTATTTAAATTTGAAAGTGGTCAGCAAATGCAGGGTTCAAAATGGCTGAAAATATTTGCAACAAACTAGCAAATCAATAAACATCTATTACACAAACGAAGACAATAATAATAAAATTGCTCTGAATACTTGGGATAATAACAATTGTTTCAAAGTGTAGAAAGAACACCTGTACACTTGCTGCATGTAATTGACTTCAACGTAGTATTTAAAAAAAACTGAAAAAAGGTTTTTTTTTACATTTAAGTTGGAACACGCGTGTCCAAAAATTAGTTTTACGCGAAAAAATAATTTTAGAGCAATATTGACGGCGCAAGATGCGATTTAGTCGGTAGTCACCTCCTTTCCACTTGTTTTCTCTCTCGGCATTTCGGGCGCGTGGAGGAGAGGTGGATCGACTTCGCCTTCACGATCGAGATGGTCATTCCGGAATGACCCGTGACATCATGGACTTCGCGCGCAGAATTTGAAATAAATCTCTCACCGTCAATATCGCTCTAATTTTTTTTTTCGTAAAATTTGTTTTTTGACACCGCTGTCCCAACCAAACTGTTTACAACATTTTTTTTTTTTTTTTCAGAGACTTTTTAAGTGATTGAGCAACTGAGAAAGACGAAGCACATAAAAAACATGATGAGTTAAAGCACTCTGGTGATGTCTAGAATAAACGAAAAGCAAAAAAAAAAAAAAGACGAAGACAGAACAAGACATGCCTCCAAGTGGCTGCATATGCATTTATTAAAGACCTGCAACAAAGGCAACAGTTGCAGTAGTGACTAAATCGAGAAAACAGCGCAAAAACACAGACGAGTAGAAGAAGTGGACGGGACGAGCGCTCGTCCCGTCCAGTTCTACTCGTCTCTGTGTTTGTTGCGCTGTTTTCTCGATTTAGTCATAGCCAACTTGCCTGCATCGCCACCTTAATGCAGTACACTCTAAAAAAAAGGGTGTATTCTTACACCCTCTGTCCCATATAATACACCCCAAAACTTCAGTTCGACGTACCGCGCACGGACGTCGATCTGACGGCACTAACTTTCACGAGAAGCTCGATAGGCGTGTGGTACAACTTATGAAAATAGTCAATGTACGTGTGTCTGACTACAAAAAAAAAAAAAAAAATAATAGTAATCGGGGTTTTCTTGGCCCTACTGAAAAACCCCAGTGTTCTTTCTGTGGTCTTTGGTACGTACTTTAACTATTTAATAAGTTATATCGCACCGTTATCAAGCCCCTCGTAATATTTGGGGCCGTCTACGTTCAACTAAAGTTTTGGGGTACGTGTACTATATAGGACAAAAGGGTGTAAGGTGATACCCTTTTTTTAGAGTGTAGTGGCCTGAGTGAAGAAAGATGACAAGGCAGTAAGCGAGGGAAAGGGAGGGGGGGGGAGGAAGCGACCAAGACGACGGAAAAAACTGAGCGTAGAGACTTAACTCTAGACCTCCCAGGTAGGTTGTAGCTGTGGACGGAGAAAGCTCAGGATTAAGGGAGGGTCTAATATTCCCCGCATAATGACTCGTGAGAAAAGGTATGGAGACAACTACAGCTTTCACCGGGTCATTTTCCAGGGAACTTTGACTCCTCGTCTCTGCTTGTCCCACACCCAAGTGGCATATCTATGTCCATAGCTACAACCCACCTAGGTGGTCTAAAGTTAAATCTTTATGCTCACTTTCCTGTCTTCTAGGTTACTTTCTTTTCCATTTTTTTTTTCTGTTTCAGTTTTACTCAGCCACCTCCTTTTCCTCTCCCTCTCTACTCAATAAATGTTCACACTGCCAGAGTGAAATGTGTCTTGTCCTGTCTTCCTCCTTTTTGCTACTTTTCGTTTATACTTTATAGATATAAACAGCACACGCACTGTACAGTGATAATTAAGCGTAGCACCTTTCCTGGTTTAATATTATCACTCGTAGATTTAAAAAAAATGTAAATGTATGTTTGAAGACATTAAAGAAAATGCCTATCAGGTCTAGCTTGCATCCCGAGCGAAGTGGTCACGGGCAATGTCAGTCAGTCTCTGTGATAGGTACCATCCAATCTGTTTCCGACGAGGAAGTCCTCCTTTGGAAGCTTTTTTCCCTGAGGTGTGCGTTGTTCCAGGTAAGAGTTGAAAAACCCTAGAAAAAGTATAAGCAGTCCTATAATGCGATCAATTAAATTCCACATACATTTCTGTTACAATATCATATCGATTGTCACAGAACTAGGTTCTTCTAGCCAGGTGTTTTTTTTTTTTTGTTTTTTTTCATTTAGGAATGCTGGGCAAACCTTTAAAAATAAAATAGAAACTTGTGTAAAAAAAAGAGAAAAGCAAGTATTTGTTTTTATCAATAAAACATAATGCAACTATAAATTTTTTTTTTTTTTTTTAATGAGCCTAATGCAGAAACCGAAACTAAGCCAATTTCGGTTGAAATTCGGAGTATCGTTTGCAAAAGGTATTACTCTGAAATCTGTCATATTATGCGAGAAAAAACAATGTAAAGGCGGCGGCGGTACATGGCTCAAATGTAGTCCAATAAGGACAGATTCCTGTTTATGTCAATTTCACTTCACATAAACTTGGCTCATTAAAAAAAAAAAAAAAAAAAAAAAACTTTTTAAATAATTGAAAGCTATATAATAAGGCTTCAGTTGGTATAAGTATATGTTAGATATCCTGGGCTCAGGAAAATGAAAAGGACAAACAGCTCACAAGCATCACAAGTCTCAAACACTGTTGGCAGCGGTCTATGTTGTCCAATCCATTAGTTACTTCCCCGCCATTTTGAGTCTCTACATGAAATTAACTGCATTCAACATATCGAGTCGGAGAAATTTAAATTTATGCTGTTAACAGCTTTACATCTGTGGCATTCATTGCAAAATTTTCATTATTTTGGTCCCAAAAGGCATCGTTTTGTAAGCCATGATCAATCCTGAAAGAGGGGGAGGGAACCGAGGCTCTGCTGTGTTGCCGTTTTGACTGCAAAGAGCCATTCGCTTTGCGCACATCTCCGAAACGATGAAATTTCTCGGGTTCAGTGTATGATATGTGTTGCAAATGACTTTCAGCAAAAGTACACTTCAACTACTGAACAATGGCTATGAGAGGTGGGTAGACAGCAGCTTGCACAGTTCATTTGTCATCATGAAAGCACAGAGCATTATTCTCTCAGCTGTCTGAATTCAAAGGCATTTATGGTAGTTAGCTGCTATCTGCACAATGAAAGCATTCAAAATATACAAATACTAGAAGCAACAAATAAAAAATGGGTGTTAAAGGGATACTACAACGAAATTTCGGCGCTTATTTCTTGGTCTATGTGTGTTCAAAGGAGCAGTATCACATCGGACACACCAATATCCTGTTAAAAAAAAGAAAAACAAGTATTTGTTTTTATCAATAAAACATAATGCAACTATAAAAATTTGTTGTTGTTTTTTTTTTTTTTTTTAATTAGCCTAATGCAGAAACCGAAACTAAGCCAATTTCGGCTGAAATTCGGAGTATCGTTTGCAAAAGGTATTACTCTGAAATCGTCATATTATGCGAGAAAAAACAATGTAAAGGCGGCGGCGGTACATGGCTCAAATGTAGTCCAATAAGGACAGATTCCTGTTTATGTCAGTTTCACTTCACATAAACTGGGGTCATTAAAAAAAAAAAAAAACTTTTTAAATAATTGAAAGCTATATAATAAGGCTTCAGTTGGTATAAGTATATGTTAGATATCCTGGGCTCAGGAAAATGAAAAGGACAAACAGCTCACAAGCATCACAAGTCTCAAACACTGTTGGCAGCGGTCTATGTTGTCCAATCCATTAGTTACTTCCCCGCCATTTTGAGTCTCTACATGAAATTAACTGCCTTCAACATATCGAGTCGGAGAAATTTAAATTTATGCTGTTAACAGCTTTACCTCTGTGGCATTCATTGCAAAATTTTCATTATTTTGGTCCCAAAAGCATCGTTTTGTAAGCCTGATCAATCCTGAAAGAGGGGGAGGGAACCGAGGCTCTGCTGTGTTGCCGTTTTGACTGCAAAGAGCCATTGGCTTTGCGCACATCTCCGAAACGATGAAATTTCTCGGGTTCAGTGTATGATATGTGTTGCAAATGACTTTCAGCAAAAGTACACTTCAACTACTGAACAATGCTATGAGAGGTGGGTAGACAGCAGCTTGCACAGTTCATTTGTCATCATTTTCATGTGTGACGCTATACGCGCCTTTGATAACAATGAAAGCACAGAGCATTATTCTCTCAGCTGTCTGAATTCAAAGGCATTTATGGTAGTTAGCTGCTATCTGCACAATGAAAGCATTCAAATATACAAATACTAGAAGCATCAAATAAAAAATGGGTGTTAAAGGGATACTACAACGAAATTTCGGCGCTTATTTCTTGGTCTATGTGTGTTCAAAGGAGCAGTATCACATCGGACACACCAATATCCTGTTAAAAAAAAAGAAAAACGAAAAGGAATTTTAAAACGAATTAAACGATTAGCAAAGAGCCCCTGGTGGATGTCGCTAACGCCTCGTTTGTAATGCCCGTCTAGGAACCTTGACAGGTAGCGACGATAACCTGTCTCGCCTCCGGCAACCACGAGAGAAGAGGGGAAGAAGGAACTCCCCTCTCCCCGAGAATTTCTTTTGTAAGTCCCAGAAGTCGCTATTGCCCTCTACAAGATTATAGAAGATTAACCCGTCACTCAAAATTCGTACAAAAGCATCCGCTTCGGTGGCTGGAACGACTACGACATCATCTCGACGTCAGCCTCGCCGCAGCTTTGCTCGTCCGGAGACGAACTACGTCATGATTGCGGGGGATGTCACGTGCTCTCCGCTGGCTGCTCTCCGGGCGCTTGCCTGAGTGGGCCGTTTATAACGAAAAATACAGCCACCAGGGTCAAAATACAAACGTGCGATTGTCATTTACGGATATTGTGGATCATATTCAACCTATTTTTGAACACGACTGGTATATTTCAAATTTCGTTGATATACCCGTCGTGCTCAGAAATATGTGTTCTATTTGTTGTGACCCCCTCTCTTGAAGTCCGCATGTGTACAAATTTAGAGCCGGGAAACGGCGGGGGGGGGAGGGGGGGGAGGGGGGGGAGGGGGGGGGGATAAACATAATACGCCCAACCCGCCTTCCCCCCCCCCCCCCCCTTTTTGAAAATACCTGCGTCTGCCCCTGGGTGTTGTGAGCTGGGAGAGCCTTTTTTTACGTTATTTTTAACCTTGAAATTATTTCCTCATTTGGTCATGAAGTTTATTTTTAATTAAGAGACAGCTTACGATTGTTTATCACTAAATTATTCTAGAGCTTCAATCTTGAAATTCAATTCAGTGTTTTTATTTTTTATTTTTTTTTTATTCTTTCAGATAAGTATGCATTGCAATGTTTATTAAACTTTCCTCTATAGGAACTGGCTCCAATTTTGAAGGATACTCGACTCCGCAAACCTTAGCTAGAGCTATTAAAATTGTAGAAAACCCCAATGAAAGTCGGTGATGAGTGTGCCGGATTAAAACTATTCCCTAGAAAATATTCGAATTAAAGCCAAAACACAATACTTCTAGATATAATACATTGGCCAACCATAAAGAATATATTCCCACATGCTGGAAGTTTTCACCTCAGTTTATCTTCTAGTGATCCAATAGAAGTATCTATAGGACCAATACCCATTTTTATTGGACAAGCAGAAATCTTGAGAGGACCAATAGACATTTCTATCGGTCAAATAGAAATCTCAATGGGTCCGATAAAATTTCCTATGTGTCCATTAATTAGAAATCGTTATTGGTCCAGTAGGGTTCGTCGACACTCGTTACGCGAATTGCACGCTGTAGGGACATTTCGTCACGCGTGTATCCTGGGGTGCGCTAGTAGAAGCGAACACAACAATAATACCCGCATAATTTACATAATTAATGATAAAAATATTAAAAGGAGGACAATACGTGCTCAGGCTCAAAAGGCTACGTAAAACAACGTGCGGAAATTAAAGAAGAAGAAAAAAAGTACAGCATGATAATTTTCATCTAGGGAAATTCAAGATTCTTTTATGCAAAGAGCTAAATTTTTTTTTTTTTTTTTGTTTCATACGCGCTACAGATTGCAGTCAAATATATCAAAAGCCGCGCGTGTAGCGCTGGCCGCAACATGTCCAGATGAATATCGAAAATTAAATAAGCATCACAACTTGTCTTAAGGTTGATAGATGGGCTAGTTGGTAATCGTTGTACATATTGGAATAAAACAGCGCACAGATATAAAAAGGAAGAGACAAACCGGACAGGACAGAGCGCTGCTCTGTCCTGTCCGGTTTGTCTCTTCCTTTTTGTATCTGTGCGCTGTTTTATTCCAATATGTACAACTTGTCTATTACTTTCCCAGGGCAGCTGTTCGCCGTTCTACCACAATACACAAAAATCTGTAAATAGAGGTTGCAGTAACTCAACGTAACAAGACTTTTTCTTGGACTCTTCTCCCTCGCGCCATGCTGTCGATTACTGGGTTGAGAGCGCCTCCCCGCGGAAAGACGCCGCCTGCAGCGCGAGTGAAGTCACCAGACGGTGGCTTCCACTGATCTCAATGACAATTGCTGGATCGCGTTTGCACGCTCCGCGAATGCGGTCACTGGCGGCCATCTTTAGGTACAGTTATATCACCTCTAGCCAAGATACAGCTGCTGCCAACGTTATTAGAACCAACCAACGTTACTAAAACACACAGTTGGGAAACTCGGCGTCGAAACCTGGGCCGCTGGCGTCCACCGAGACCGAGCTAAATAAGACAACAGCGCCACTCTTTATCATTTGTCTGTACTGTAGTCACCTTGAGCTTTTAGAAAGCATGTTTTTTGCGTAAAAACAAACGGAAAAGTCTCTTTTTGTGTGAAATTTATTGGAGTTCAGTACAAAATGGAGGGCGCGTGATGTTTTTAAAATCTTTAGTTTGCAAGGTTTTGTGGCATAATTAATATTGTATTTATACAACCCTGCCTCAGCGGTGCTTTCAGGTAGCGCGTCCCGACTTAGGTGCATTTTAACTTCGGTAGTAAGACGCGGTGCGGCCGCCGGGGAGATGGGGGCGGCACCCCTGTAACCTTTTCCACTGTATCTGTTTCGGCGCCAGAATGGCCGATTAAAGCCAAAATTGAAGTAACGTGCGGTTCCTCGAGTGGCCGCTGCGGGAGAAATGGCGGCGTTGTCTTCGCCATTAGCTCGGTTCGCGAGGACAGATCGGGGCCACTTTTTCAGAGCAGTCTCTATGGCAGTTTCCCAACTGAGTGGTTTAGTAACGTTGGAACCAACTCAGTTCTGGAACTCCGCTCCGGAGGGGGGTGCCTTTGCGTGGCGCCTGTTAGAGGGCGCGCGCTCCGCATTAATACTCGCTATCATCATCATTGACGGCGCGCTTGTGGCCGTTGCATCTGGCCTACTGGGTGAGATGTTCGTGTCGCTTTTTCTGAGTAGCAGACGATTTTCAAATTGTTTCTGCTGCAGTTGGTAGTCACATATGAGAAATTCCGATATTTGTTTTAACCAGTAAAACATTGAATCTGTGTACCTGTTGACTCTGAACCACATTCCAAGTGTCGTCTGCTGTCGGCGCAAAATGCCACCGAAAAAGCTCCAGGTAGGCAGAGAATCAGGCGTGCTGAACTTAGCTCGTCCAACAAATCAGCGTGCCCAAGATAATAACGGCGACAGAACGAAAGCAATGCCCCCAACGCAATCGAAGCGTTCGGATACTTACGCTCGTATTGGTGTGCTGCGATCACGGCCAGCAATGGAATTGCCTTGGTAAGACGCAGGGCCGTACACAGAAAAGTTCTTTGGGGGGGGGGGGGGGGGGGGGGGGGGGTTCTGGAACACGGTGGCCATCTTGAATGGCCGTTTTTTGTATTTATTTTTTTTAAAAACAGAAGCATGTGATCGGCCTATAATTAACAACGGCGAGCAACGAAATGTTTCACATGCACCATCACAGCGGGAGTGAATTGTTTCAAAGCTTACTTTCAGCTTACAGCCAAAATTTATTTATTTGCCCAAACTCCGCCCCAGTAAACATGACGGGTGAGAGAAAACCGGGTGTAAGAAAATGAGAAAAATATATACAGCCATATACTTCACCCAGCTCCCTAACCGCAGCCCCGCGCATCCTCCGCAGGGTCCGGTGACACTCGGAAATCCGCGACTATAGACACAGCTCGGAACGAATCTTCGTCATTCTCTTTCCATCCTCTTTTAACCGTGCGGAACACCCCATACCTCCGGCAGGCCCCCCAAAGCCCCTCAGGCGTCGCACGCTCGCGGTGTTCTGGGAAGTTGGACTAACGAAGAGAGAACGATACGAGCTTCCCTCAAACGTACGTGTTTATTGCTCGAGCGAACATTTCCTCTGTGTCACCTTATAATGGACCGCAGAGGGCGCTACGAGCCATCCCAGCCAATCCAGCTCCGAGTGTCACTTTACCCTCTGTGGTGTGCTATGCGAAGCTTAAGGTCATGTGATTCTCTCTCAGCCCTCGATTGGCGAAGACGGTCTCTAGCATTCGCTACGGTCCACTGTGCAGTGGAACGGAGCGTGGTATGAGGATGGGGAAGCGAGGCTCCCGGGGATCTTCTGCCGAGGGGGATGGCATCCAGGCACTTGGATGAGAGGGGAAAACAGGAGGGCGCTATCGGAGTGGTTCCGAAAAGACCGGTCGTGGCAGGGCGCGTTGCGGTTTTCGGGGCGCGGCGAAGACGCGCTGGAATTCACGCGCCTCTGGTTAGCAGTAATGCTGCGTTACGTGCACCCCTAACAGCATCGCTGAAACTCCAGGGGGTCTCCCACTCGGTCTCCCGATCCAGTGACTTTAGCGAAATCGAGCCCTGGCCTCTTTCGAAATGCGCCCCATCGCTCCTCCCTTCCCCAGCTGACAGTGAAAGGGGGGGGGGGGGGCTCGAATATATTTCGGGGGGGGGGGGGGGGGGGGGGTTCGAACCCCGAAACCCTCCCCCTGGGTACGGCCCTGGACTAAGACGGCACATCTACTATTACAGTATGTACAAACTTGCCCTGATTGTAGCCACCGGATTGTGGCGCCGACGAATTTGGGTTGTTCGAAACGCTTTGCGTTGTCAGCACAGCTAAGGCGGCGGCGTTTTGAAATAATACAAAGCGTATGCCATCATGGTCCTACCGCTTATCATGCTCAAGTTGTATTTTTACTGGCGAAAGGGCGAAAACCAACCGTAAACCATGCTGGTCGCCGATGGGTCGGGTTGGGACTCGCAAGCAGTTGCAGCTCCCGCGGATCGCGGGCGAAAAGTGATCGCAGCGCCCCTGGCGAGCTCGGAGTCTCCGCTAGCAGACGAATTCTCCACAACGCATTGTTTTTGCCTATCTCCGTGCGAGGTGACCAATGAAAAAAAATTGTCACGGGTATTCGCTGCTTTGAATGTTAAAACGTAGGTTCCACCTCATGAGTCAAGGACATTTTCCTCGCGTGGGAAAGATGTTACAGCTTGTAGGCTGCCATTTTCGGGCTCTCCTGAAGAAAACAATCTGTCAGAACTTACGTAAGCCAGTCAAAACACGAATGTACCTTCGCCCTGTTTCTTTAAAAAGGGCAATGTAAAAAAAGTTTTAGAACATTACTACGTTTCAATTTTATTGTTATCGATCAATTCGTTTTGTTGTTGCAATTTCAATTTCTCATGAATGTATTGCTTCAAACCGTTTCGTCGAATAGGCGAGCTGGCTAATCCCGATCGTCTCCGGATGAAGAAGCAAAAGGCAATTTCAAACCACGTACATTACTGCGATGTCAGTATGCTCTGGAAGAAGACGATTGTGCACACGCAAATCTGACGCTGTTACTGAAACTAATAAAAGCGCGGAGTTACAAAAAAGAACACCCGATGGACGGTTGTGCACCTCCTTCCATTTTTGAAAGGCCTACTTTCTTTTTATGTTTGAGGCGACGCTACGCCGCCGCGGTCTTTCTTCCTCCTGCGTTTATGTTATTTGTTTGCTTTTTTCTTTCTTGTGCTTACTTGACGTTCGAACCATCGCGTATTTTGCTTTGCCTTGTTTGGCTTAGTTTTTACTTTCTTTCCTTCGCTTCGTCGCTTACTACCACCGGTTCGTCTGCTACGCTATGCCCGGACATCTGGAGGGCCGTCTGCAACTTTGTTGTTGTTGTTGTTGTTGTTGTTGTTGTTCCAATGTCGTCTGTGATAACCTCCCATTTTCGCCTTCGATTGAGTTTCTGATCCGAAATCTTCATATATACTTTTTGATACTTAAATATACAAAGAAGTGTAAGCTCGTTATACATTTCTATTCGGATTTTATTTGAGTACGCGGTCAAGTCTGCTATGGGTCATCGTTGGTTGATCAACCGGCCGCCTTCGGGCATGCACCAGCGCATACTTGGAGATGACAGCTAGGCATGCCATGTGCCTGCCATCTCCACTGCAAAAACAAGTTTTTGTGATGTGGAAAATCCTTCTTCCGCTTCCCGAAGACCGAAAAACGTGAGTAATTAAGTTACTTCAAATTAAACTGGAAGAGCTATCCAAGTCTGGCTTCAAAATCGCCACCGACGCCTCAACAGACGAATATTTCACCGAACAAGAGTTCAGCTGAAAACGCACTTGAGGCCGCTGATCGACCCTCAAAACAAAGGCACGGTGTGCAAGGATTGCCTGGACATGTACGCCAACAAGTACTGGAATGTACTTTTGAACTGCTGCGCCAAGCGAGCAAACAAACAACCTGCCAAAGTCACTGGGAAAAGAAATGCGAAAGCAAAAACAAGTCACACACTGCTAGCACGAAACAGATTGCAGCGTTCGACTCTTATTTACCGGGCAGTGTGAGCTGGACTGCGTTATTCCTTTCCTCTGTTTTGTTTTTAGTCCCTACCAACGCCGCGAAAGCGAAAAAACAAACGTGTAACATGCAGCTGAAAAAAAAGAAAAGTGAAGCAATTTTTTTTTTTTTTTTTTATAGTTTCCTCGTGTTTCTTCCGCTTTGTTTGTTGTGGACTCAACACCAACGGCGAGCACCACCTGCTAATTTTCAATGCTCCTACCGACGCCCCGTGCGATCGTCGTCGTTGAAGGAGGTATTTGCTGGGGGATTTGTATCTTTGTATCGTCTGCTAACTTCTTCGTTTCATTCGCCGTTGTTCGCGACTGTTCCCCATTTCTTTTTTATTTTCGTCTGGGACTTTCCGAACTTTCTGCAAAGTTCGGAACGTGTTTGCACGGTCATTTTTCTCGTTACTTTTTGTTTTTGTAATGCTGCAGAGGCTGGTGCGCTTGCTCTGGTAATTTTAACATATTGTTTGCGCACGTTTTAATAATCGCTTAGTCAGGTAAGAAATTGTGATAACGCAGTTTGTAACGGATAAACAGTAACTTCTTACGACGTAGTTCGAGTAGCTAAACGCCTTTTTCTCGCTTCCCAGATGCGCTTCAAACGCGTGTGATCCCCTTGAGTGGCCGTTTGAGACCTCTAAATAAACTGCTATATCTGTGTTTATGCGCGCGCTGTTATTTGTTTGTCGTTGCAGTTGCGATCAGAGGATTCCGCTTTGCAAACGGACTGACCGTAATGAATTGTTTCAGCTGTTGGGGTGAAGAAACGGGGCTCGCAAAGCTCGAGGACGTCGCAGAGCCTATACACCTTTTCTACGTGGGCGCCGCCATCTTCAATTCTGGCACTTCCGGTATGCGTGAAAACGTCGCTTTATTCTCCCCTCGACAGTAGAATGTGTTATCATTTTAATTGCAACCGTCAGTCGTTCTTGTTATCACCCTTCTATACTTTTTTACTTGTTCGGGGTTGTAATCTCTTACTTTTTTTTCGGAACGCATACCGGATATGGGGACGACGTGGCTGGGTGCGAGGCTAAACGAAAAAAGTGTATACTTTTCCATTGCGTCGTCTGCTTCCGTAGACTCCGAGTCCGCTAGAGGCGCCACTGTCACGTTCGCCGCCGCTCCCATAGGTTTTCGGAGGAGTTTCCAGTATTGGCGGTTGGCAGCCGCGGAGCAGTAGCAGACGAAAATGCGCGGATTAATGCGCCGGCAGCGCCACCTCGCCGCAAAAGTATCGGACACGGTTTCGGACTCCCTCCAATGTACGGCGTCTATGGAAAGTTCCACAACTGAGTTGATATAGTAACGTTGGCTGCTGCAGCCACTTGGCAGCCACCATCATCCATCCATGGCAGACGGCGTTTTGGCAGTTGTGGTGGCAAGCTGCCATCAAAATAGCGTGGGTGATATTTCATGCTTGATTGAAATTGTTTGACGAAACATATTTTTGAAACCCGGCGTGAACGGTGGCCCGATTTTTAAAAGGGCCCTGCAATCATATTTAAGCGTCTGCCTTTTTTCCGGTTTCCACGTCTCTTGGGGTTCGGGAAAGCCAGCAGCCGTGGAGAGAGTAACTAAATATCAGTGCGTCATATTTTAACCGGACGACGCGGAAACCTCCTCCGCCTACGAGGGCGACCCACGTTGCCGAAAGCGCGCGAAATGCGACGTCTTTGGTCCTGGGCTTACTACTGGTCAGAGCCGCTAAAAGCTTTGTTTTTAGTCGAGATACAAAATATAAGTGTCGCGAACCGTTTCAATTATGTATGAAACTAGTTTTTGTTCAGTATTTTAGATCAGAAAAGAAACAAATGCAGTTTGTAAAGTACGGAAACAAGAAATGATTCGTCGACGTACCCGCCACCAAGCGGCGGAAACAACGGCGCATACTAGAAAGGGCTGGTGGGATGAGGCCCCAACGAACGGCGAGCGTAGAAAAATCCCGGGTGTACGCGGCGGCGCTGGAACTCAACTCTCCTACGTCACGCCGCGGTGGTGGCGCGTCGGTCGCACTTCCGGTCTGGGGCGGTGGCCAGAAGTCGCCGTGCAAGACATGCATTCCTGGTTCTTTTTGGAAGAAACCAGACAAAAAACTTGCCTTCTCGTCAAAATGCTGCGACGGGGGCTGTACCAAGAGAGTATGGAAAGGTTTGAAGATCAGTTTTCACGTGTTTCTGCCCCCTCCGTTCGTCCGAGAACGTGGATAGTAGCCGTGAAAAGGGCAAACCGGACGTTGTCAAACTACGATTGCTTGTGCGGGCAACACTTTGTGGTCGCCAGATGTATTTGTTTTGTTCCAACATGAACGAGAGAAAACCGCCAAGTTGTCCGAACCAGGTTCAGTGCGTCTTCAAATTCACACGGCCGCCTGATCGTTCGAACTTTCGTCTGCTCTTTCAAACTTGTCTGCTTTTTGTCGTCTGCTCGTTCAAACAAAAGCGGCCCATAGACAAACCTTTGACCCGGTGATTGCAATAAGAAGTAATTGCAGGCCTCAAAAGACTTAAGCAGGCTCGGTTTATGCAGTAGATAGAAGATGTTGATCATTGGTACCAGTAGGCATCACCGACTTGTTACGCTTGGTCCGTTCCCGCTTCCGATTTTCAGTATCGACGTCGATCATCGCCGCTACCTTCTACACTTTTGCAGCACGAGCGACGTCGCGGCCGAAAATAGCTAGAAGAATGTCATCATGGTTTTGGCGTCCATTCTGCGGCGTTCATGCGAATGAATTGCCGCTCGTCAAACTATTTACGCAAAGTTTAGCGGCGTAACGAGCCTTGATAATTTCGCTCAAGCGATTAAAGTTGTAAGACATTGCTATGAGGACGTAGAATCGACAATTCCAACGCGAAAAAGAGTATGCAGACTCACACAGACGCCGACAACGTGACATTCCAATGGTGTGTCGACGCGGGACGCGGTGCTTCTTGCCCGCACTCCATTCCGCATGCGTTCGAACTGTCGTCTGCTCTTTCAAACTTGTCTGCTTTTTTCGTCACCTCGTTCAAACAACAGCGGCCCGTAAACCAAACTTTGACCCGGTAATTGCGATAAGAACTAAGTGCAGGCCTCAAAACAATTTTGAAGGTTGGTTGGGGTAAGTAGGCTAAGTGTAAACAGTAGATACACGAGAAGATGTTGATCCTTGTTACCAGTGGCCATCACCGACTTGTAATGCCCGATTCTACTTGCGGTTTTCAGTATCGCTTTTGCAGCCCGAGCGACATCGCGACTGAAAATAGTGAGCAGAATCTCATCGTGGGAGTCAGGCTTTAGCGCCCATTCTGCGGCGTCCACGTGAAATGAATCGCCGCACGTCACATTATTCACGCAAAGTTTTGCCTCGTTAATTTTGCTGAAGCCGCTCAAGTACAGTCAGACATTGTTAGGAGGACGTAGAATCAACAATTCCAACGCGAAAACGACCACCGGGGACTCCCACCGATGCCGACAACAACGCAATTCAGTGGTTTCTTTATGGGCGACGACGGGCTTCTTGCCCACCGTCCACCGCGCATGCGCGGCGCCGGTGGCGTCCGTTAGGGGCGCTCCGGTTTGTTTGTAAACATGAGTTGGTGTATACCGGCTCGAGCATCCGACCGCTTCCGAGCGTTCTGAAGGCCTTCGGCGCGGGCTTGGTTGGCGATTTGGCCATTTGGCGGTATGGCAGCGCGAAGTGGCTCCCGTTCTGAACTGATCTTGTTTGCTGTCGTTTGTGGCCAATGAAGTGTTATGCCGAATTAGTCTTTAATCGCGCAGCAAATGCAATGCGAGCCGCCCTGGCCGCCCGCTTCATACAGCCTATCCAAAACATGCTTTAGTGGCGCCCTCTCGAGCCGTCGACACGGAGTGCGGCAGCCGTAAACGCTCGATGAGCCCACTACCCTTCCTCTAGTTCACGGCCACTCAAGCCAGGACCTACGACGTCATGAAGGAGGTTATTTTTTGCTTGTTTTTGTAATTCTAATTTGCCTATAACTTTTAAAATAAAGCGAAATTTGAGAAAAGAAAAGTTTCATTAAGTTACTACGTTCAGTGCGCTCAGGTTCGGTGCAAATTAAAAACCAGTAAAAAAGTCATTGCAGGGCCCCTTTAAAGGACACATGCAAAGAAAAAAAACATTTTTTTTAAACAGCTTAGATGGAAAAAGGATATCATAAAACGATTTTACAACGAAGAAAAAAAATTTTAGAGCTTTATTTACGGCGCTATACGAATTTGTAGTTGGCGCCCGCGGGCGCCGCGGAAAAGTGGCCCTTAATTATCACGTGACGGGCCCATATTTGTCACGTGGTGCTCGCGCTCTTTCGGAAGCTTCCTATGGCCTCTAAAAGTAACTTATTCATCTTTGTTTGAAGTATAACAAAAAACTAAGATTAGTAAGTAACTTTTAGAGCCCAGAGGAAGCTCCTGAAAAAGCGCAAGCAGACGTGATCGACCTGTGCGCCGGTCAGATGACGGCGGCGGCGCCCCGAACCAGACGAACTTGTGCGGCGGCGGCGACGGCGGCGTGGAGAAACGCGTTGAAGCGGCGTTCGCACAACTAGCACAACGCTCAGCGTGCGGCGGCGGCGTGGCTTTACGGCTCCGGCGACGCAGGGCGGCGGCGCGCGGGCCTACCACGTGACCAGCGGCGGCTCCGGCGGGCGCCAACTACAAATTCGTATAGCGCCGTAAATATAGCTCTAAAATTTTTTTCTTCGTTGTAAAATCGTTTTATAATATCCTTTTTCCATGTAAGCTGTTTAAAAAAATGTTTTTTTTCTTTGCATGTGTCCTTTAAGGACCCGGTGAAAGTTTCACGAAATCGCAGCACCAAGGGAAAAGCAGCACAGCACACATCGAAAGAAGCATCGAAAGCAGACGCCGATACGGAGTCTGCTTCCGATGCGAGCTGCGCTGCTTTCCCCCGGTGCTGCACTTTCGTAGAACTCTCGCCGGGTCCTCAAAGATGAGGCTACCGTTCACACCGGGTTTCAAGAATCTGCTGGGTCGAACAACCTCAATCAAGCACGAAATATCACCAACGGTACAGTGTACTAAATCTACGGCTATTTTATGGCAGCCTGCCACCATACTGCCGCCATTGCGCTGTCCGCCATATTACTATGATGGCTAGAGATGATGTAACTCTACCTAAAGATGGCCGACCGTGGCCGCATTCCGGTCCATAGGCAGAGCTGGTCAAACGCGATCCAGCAATTGTCATTGAGATCAGTGGTGGCTTCACTCGCGCTGCTCATCTTGCTCGTAGACGATTTGCAGTTTTGCTAGCGTTGCAGAGGCTGGCGGCAGCGTGCTATAGACTTGTTTTTTATTCGTTCGTCGTCATTCGCCGAAGAAGTTCTTTTAAGATCCTATTTAACCGTTGAGACTTGCCGATTGTGAACGCGTGGAAATTTTTACGAAAGCGCAGTGCCGCCGGAAAAATGCACAACTCGTCGAAAGCAAGTTTCGCCGGTCTCGCGGCGGGATCAAAGCTTCCTTGGCACGCCGAAGTGCTGCGTCTCTGTGCCTTCGCACGCTTGGATACCGATCAAGAATCGACGCCGTATGGATGTGTTTTGCGAGTGCAATGTGCGTGAAGCCGTATGTAAAGGCACAACTCGTCGAAAGCAAGTGTCGCCGGTCTGGCGGCCTGGTCAAAGCTTCCTTGGCACGCCAAAGTGCTGGGTCTCTGTGCCTTCGCACGCTTGGATACAGATCAAGATTCGTTTCGGCGCCGTGTGGATATGTTTTGCGAGTGCAATGTGCGTGAAGCCGTATGCACCTCTGGGCAGCGTTATACTTTTACTCTGACTACTGTATTTGTAACTTGCGGGACTCGCGGTCCAGAAACGAGCTTGATCCAGTCTCCAGTGGCGACGGAAAAAGGGGGGGGGGGGGGGGGGGGAAGAAGGCGGCATCAGCGGCGCGTTTTTTTGTTTTATTTACTAGACGCTTTTGGCAATCAAATCAGTAGTACAAAATCTTTATTTCTGTTGTGGCTTTTTGCTGCTGCACTGCGCTTTCGTAAAAATTTTCACGTTTTCTCAACGGCAAGTCTCAACCCTTACACAGGGTCTTAAAAATCTTCGACGAATGACGACGAACGAGTAGAAAACGTGTCTTCAGCAAGCTGCCGCCAGCCTCTGTAACGCTAGCGAAACCGCAAATCGTCTACGAGCAAGATGGCCGTCCGGTGGCTTCACTCGCGGAAGCAGGAAGCGCGAATGGGACGGCCGGAGCCAACGTTACTACAACACTCAGTTGGGAAACTCGCCGTCGAAACCTGGGCAGCTGGCGTCCACCGAGACCGAGCTAAATGCGACAACAGCGCAACTCTTTGTCATTTGTCTGTACTGTGGTCACCTTGAGCTTTTAGAAAGCCTTTTTTTGCGAAAAAAACAAACGGAAAAGACTCTTTTTGTATGAAATTTATTGGAGTTTAGTACAAAATGAGGGGCGCGTGATGTTTTTAAAATCTTTAGTTTGCAAGGTTTTGTAGCACAATTAATATTGTTTTTATACAACCATGCCCCAGCGGTGCTTTCAGGTGGCGCGTCCCGACCTAGGTGCATTTTAACTTCGGTAGCAAGACGCGGCGCGTCCGCTGGGGAGACGGGGGTGGCACCCCTGTAACCTCTTCCACTGTATCTGTTTTGGCGCCTAAATGGCCAAAATAGAAGTGACGTGCGGTTCCTCGAATGGCCGCTGCGGGAGAAATGGTGGCGTTGTGTTCGTCATTAGCTCGGTGCTGGAGGGCAGATTGAGGCCACTTTTTGAAGGCATTCTCTATGGCAGTTTCCCAACTGAGTGGTTTAATAACGTTGGCCGGAGCTCTGCTCCGGCCTTTCAATGTTTCCAAACGTTTGGAGGCCCAGCAGAAATAAGCGAGCCGAGTCAAAGCCTCAAGCAAGAGTGTGTTCAACTGCTGGCCCGAAGTAGAGTCTACCCGAAGTTTTTACATTGGAAAATGTTTTCTGTGGGTCTATGGGGCTACCGGTGGTTTTTCAACGTAACTCCGCTTATAAACAGCCCTGGAGATGCTTGAATATTTTACGCGAAGAATTAAATAACACCTTTCTTCAATAACTTCGATCAGACACCACTGTTGTCTCCGTGGTACTTGAGGCAACGGCCACCGTGCCCGTAGAGTTATTATATATATAATGTACGCTAGAGGTTCCAGTAGCGCTAGCGTGCTGACGCAAATTGAAGGAGACAGCAACCAGCCGAAAATTAACTTCCGGCAATGCATTTCTATGGGAAAAAGTAAGTGCATTTTCTCCCTGCGCTCGATCATAAGAGATAAGAGCAAATATCCCAAATAATTCATACGTACTAGGTATCTTGGAAGATGTCTCAGTCAGGCAGACGAAATAATTGGTCAGTTACGGCGTTTTTCTTTCAAATTCATTGCATTAAAAATGGTGCTAAAACGGCTTCGTACGTGTATTTATGTGCACTGTCGGACACTGCTAGTGCGAACACGACGTCGACGCTTTACGAACGAAAGACATCTGGAAACCAAGGGAGACGGCAAGAACTACACAGTAACACTGGATCAGTAACTACCCGTGCATGTACGATCAAAATAAATTGAACGCCACGTAATATATTCCGATTTTAAATAAGTACTGCTTTATTCTTTCTTCTCTGTGCGAAAATGCTTGTTCTACGTTCAAAATATCACCAGCACGCTCGAAATCTTTGAGAACAAGTGCCCGATAAAAGCTGCCCGGCAGAGAAAACAATACGAAGGTACACCTTTCATAGCCGACGTACTTTATTGTTTACGTTTTGAATGTTTTTATCCGCTCATGCACGACGGGGCCATTTTCATATTAGCAATATATAAGCGTCACCGGGATGCTGGCGAACCTTGAACACACTCTATATTGCTTTCGATTGTAATTTTGCTTTAAATCGTCGCTTGTTTTTACACACGTGCTGCCGATGTTTGGGACTGAAATGTAGCGAAGGTAAACATCGTTCACTGATGAAGACAAATGCGCTAACTAAAGCAATTACACTTTTACAATGTTAATCAAGGCACATACTATTCGGCACGACCCAAATAACCAAAGTGTTCCGTGTTGTTTTCCGACGAAGAAACAAAATGCACGCGCGTTTTCCCCTAGGAATGCACAGGAGCACCGCAAAAGTAGAGTGGTTGCTGTCTGCTTCAATTTGCGTCACGGAAGTCGCATAGACACTAGCGCCAGTTGAACCTCTAGCGTACTCCATGACCGCGTCTCTGGAGTGTCGCGTGGTCGCGTGACCCCCCGGTTGATGCTGTGCAAATAGCGAATCCGTATATTACAGTTACATCGTGGCCAAAACGGACGCATCTGTTGGCGTCTGTCGGTTTGCGGTGACCGTCACATTTGCCGCTTGGGGCGGGTCGGAGATACAATAAAGATGACGTCATACGCAGGCCTTGTCGAATTGTACTGCTCCGGGGGTTGAAGAGATTCAGATTCAGCGCCATTCGCGTTCGCACCTTCGCACTTCGCCATAGGTGGCTACCAACCACGAGTGCTCCTTGAGATATGGGTTTTCGCACTCTTAAAGTATCAAATTTTAATGAGTTTTCGTGATACTCTACGTGTGAGATTTGGCTTTTAAGTTGGGCGGCTTGCCAGCCCGCAGGTCATCCTCGCTCCTATGGAGTTCGACGAGTATGAGAGTCTACCGACGGGTAGTGCGGTGACCCACATGCTTGCGGGTGCCGCTGCTGGAATCATGGAACACTGCGTTATGTACCCATTGGACTCTGTCAAGGTAAATGTGGAATGATGAACGATGCCTGACATGAGGGCTATCCGACCAACCAATTTCCGTATTTTGACTGCTCTACCTGCGCCTCTGAAATCAGCTCACGATCCGCTCTCAGTTTCCCCGAGAAATATGGTCATACACACGTTGGGGACTTAAAATGTATACTCCATGTTTACCTGGGAGTGTTGTGCTTTCTCACGCCAAGTACTGATCCGGGAAAAAAAACGAGCCGACGACCTTGAGACCCTCCTTGCCGGTGCGAAGCGGTAACTCGAGGCCGTCTCGTTTCTTTTTGTATGGAGGACACAAGACAGCTTTCACGCGGGTTTTCTGCAATTCTCACTGCTTATGACATACAAGGCCGTGAATATTGTTAAGGTTGGCACGTCCTTGGTATGCCGCTTTCCAACCGCCAAGTGCACACGCAGTAAGAGCAGAGCCGGTTCGTAAGTTTCGCCAAAAGCGCACCACCTGCTTTAGCAGTTCGATCATACAAGCAGCGAGTCGCTGGTTTAAAAAATTGATCTAAATATCTATAAAAAACAAAAATACTTTCGAACAAGTAGCGGATTCGGTGCAGAAGTTAGGATACCGCTGTTGTAGTGCAAGTTATAGACAGCCCAAGTGAGACTGAGGTATTTTTTATACCTCTCGGTGCTCCGACCTCCCTGGTTCATTCACTGTCTAGAAAAGCTCCTCCCCGAGCGAGAGTTAATAGCAGAAGTGCTATTCCACAATCTTGCTGTCGAGTGTGCAGACGGAGTGTCTCTTGTTTGCAGACACGAATGCAAAGCCTTCGACCAAATCCAGGTGCCAGGTATCACTCCATCGCAGATGCCTTCTACAAGATGGTGCGGTACGAAGGGGCCATGCGGCCCGTGCGGGGGATGAGTGCGGTGGTCATTGGTGCAGGACCGGCGCACGCCCTCTATTTTTCCTGCTACGAGAAGCTCAAGCGAATCATCAGTGGCACAGAGCATGGCACCAACAGCCCCATTTCACAAGGTGCCTCCTGTCACATTTTGTGAGGCAGTTGCTCACGTTGTACCAGGTCTGAACAAGAGGAATTGGGGTCGCCCATGAAAATCAAGTGTCGGTACGAGCTGTAATTCCACCCCAAAACATATACTAATGGTTCCGACAACTAACCAAATTTAGAAAAAACAAAGGAGAAATTAACGAGAGAAAAATCCTCCGGGGAAATCGTCCTCGGTGCTCCCAAGGTGTAGCAGACGAAACAGCCGTGTCGAACTTCTGCCCTAGTCCTTGCGTATCATGTTGGTTAGCCATCACGACTTCAGTTGGCACACTGCTCGTTTAAACATTTAGTACCTCATTTCTTGTACCCTAATGCCGTCCAGTTTGGTGCCATTTTTGACCAGTGTTCAGGCTTCTATTGAGACAGGTATGCCTCAGGATGAAATTATAGCGTGAACCATTGTATGTTTCAAATGTGACACCTTTTAGAATCGTGAGGACGAATGCACACTGAGAGGAAGTGTCCAGGCTTCTGTGAGGCTACTTTGCAAACATATCTACTAAGCATAAAGGGCCGTTCACACTCTGGCGACCTCTTAAACCTGGGTTCCTTTAAACTTCTTAAACCGGAGGACACACTGGCGCCATCTATTGGGTAGCAGTGTAAACTTGGCGGTCCGGCATATTTTTTTATTTCTCTCGCGCATTATCCTTTCTTTCTTGGCTCGAAAAACTTTTGTCAATGTTATAAACGAGCCTTTCTATGGGTATTACACACATTTGACCTCGGAAATCCCGCAAAACCTTCGCTCTTGTGAAATGCAGTTCCAGGGTCACCGCATAGATGGCGCCACAATGCCAGTGTGTTCCCTCGTTCTAAAAAAAATTTAAGAAGTTTTAAGAGATCTCGTCTCTCTCAGTCGTACTCGGTCGCAAGAGTGTGAACGGGCCTTAAGGGATTTGTTTTAGTGGGTCTTGTATTGCAATAATCTGTTGGGATAAGGATATCTGGTTTAGTATGAGCTGTTATCAGTAGCAGCAAGTATTAGTATAAATTATGGTATGTCCAGTACTTTGGAAGTCAAGTTAATGGAAGATGGACGAGGACAATGCACTGCAAGACAAGCTGATGGGTTCAACCTTTCTCAAAAAGCAGCTATTTTCGGAGGTTGTATTTGAGTCTGTGAGAGATAGATGTGAGGCATGTGGTAGATATTGTACGAGAGCCGAGTAACTCGGAGACCTTGACCCTCGCAGGCTTGGCTGGATGTCTGGCCACCGTGATGCATGACAGCATCATGAACCCCGCCGAAGGTGAGCCCCAATAAGAGCCCCTGCCGCCCTCTTGCCTAACAGCCTGCGTGGTCTTGTTCCAGTGGTGAAGCAACGCATGCAGATGTACAACAGCCAGTTCAAGCGCTGCAGCGAGTGCTTTTTTTACGTCTGGCGACAGGAGGGCGGCCACGCCTTCTACCGCAGCTTCACAACGCAGCTGTCGATGAACATTCCCTTCCAGTGCGTTCATTTCGTCACCTACGAGTTTGTGCAGGTGTTGACCAATAAGGAGCGTACCTACAACCCCGTGGCACACATGGTGTCCGGGGGCATTGCGGGTGCCTTTGCAGCAGCCGTCACGACGCCCTTGGACGTCTGCAAAACCCTGCTCAACACGCAGGAGTCTTCCCTCCTCAGGACCACGCACCAGTCTCAGATCAGTGGCTTGGTGAATGCGGCAACCACCATCTACAGCTGCTGCGGCCTCAAGGGATACTTCCGGGTGAGGCTTTGTCCGGCACCAGCCTTTCGGTTCCTTTGAAAGCTTCTGTATGTGGACGTTGTTGCTTTTAGAGCGCAGCTCTTAGGCACCCATTTCTGGCTTGAGTGGCGTCGCCGTCGGCATAACCACGCGGTGCATTATAAGAAATGTCCCATAATGCAACGCGCGGGACTCGTGACGTCACGAGGGTCACGTGACGTCACTAGAGTCACGTGACTTCACTAGGGTCACTTGACGTCACGAGGGTCACTTGACGTCGCGAGGGTCACGTGACGTCACAAGGGTGACGTGATGTCACGAGGGTCACGTGGTGTCACTAGGGCCAAGTGACGTCGCGAGGGTCACGTGACGTCACGTCACGCGTTGCATCATGGGAAACGTCCCATGATGCAACGTGGGGGAGGAGGGAGGGGGGAAGGGTGGAGTAGGAAGAGGGTGAGGGGTGGAGGAGGAGGACAGGAGGAGGAGGGGCATACCCTCCCCTCAGTATCCTCCCCCCTCCTCCTCAAGAGCTGCGCTCTAATTTGGCGTTACAGGAAGTTGTAAACGTCTCATTTTTTTTTTACTTTTCATAATTGGGAAAAGTGTAAATATCACTTCTCATTAAAGCTAAATTCTAGAGAATCTGCAGTAAAAAAGGTGGCCCAAAAAACATTCTTAGAAAAACAAAATCATCATATAAGCGATTTTTGAGGAGAAAAAAATGGTTAAGAAGGAAAGAGCACCTGGAGTAGTGCCTATGTTCGTTATAGAGCCACTGCATTATATTTGTTATCCACTCTGTGTTTGTGCATATTTTGAGCCGACTTGTTTTTATTACTAACCTCTCAAATTGTCTTTTCTGTTTGTATGCTGCACTTCCTTAATTAAAGGGGAGGACACTGGCTAGAGATTTAACTTCTGAACTACTCAAGTGATCAGAATGAAATTTGCAGGGAATATTTAACATCAGATGTACGTGTATTGTGCAAACCTTCAGCTCCCTAAGGCAATTTTACATACCTGCATAAGAAGATGTGTCACTCTTTGTTAAGAAATCTATGATATGCAAATGAAGCTATTAAGCACCATTTTGACTGCTTGAATATAAAGTGGGGGATGTGAGACTTCGGGCTATCTAGTTTTTATAACTCAAATGTGGATATTTCAGGAAGAGTTATTACCTCAAAATATGAGATGCATATCTGTCCTATGTCAATTTTTGAAAACATTGTTTTTTTCTCAATGAGGACTTCAACTTAAAACAAAATAAAGTAGATAGCCTAATTCCCCAGTAAATTTCAGTTAAAAAAAATCTTGATTGTGGTATCAGAATACTTTTACTTTCGAACAAAAGATTACTTCGTTTGAAATTTGCAGCAAAAAGTGGAACTGAGAAAAATGCACTCAAACATTGAACTCCTTTACTTTATTACTGCCTCACAATGTGTTGGAAAATATTTTATAGCAACGTAATTCTTTGGCGTATGGTTACCAAATTTAGTGTAAGGGTGTATAATTAGTTTCGAAAACCTCAAACTTGAACAGGGTGCGCACAGGTGCTTGAAACCCTTAAAAACCCTTGAATTTAAAAATTGGGTTTTCAAGGCCCTTGAAAACCCTGGATTTTTTTTGCTAGACCTTGCAGGGCCTTTGAAAGCCCTGGAGTTTTTGGCTAGACCTTGAAAATTCGTGAATGGCTATTTATAATAGCAAATGCGGCTATCTATTGTACATTTTTGTTATGCTTATCAATTTTTTTTTTTTTTCGTTTTGGTCTAAGTTATTTCAATTTGTTTTGATTTACCCGATGTTCATTGGATGGTTAGCCACATTAGAGCAGATCCGAATCCAATCTGATCCGGGAATGCTTTGCGCAGTGTCAACGTTACTAGATTACCTCAGTTGTGGAACTCCTTGCCCCCCTCTCACTCACTTCACTCCGCCTCCCGTCGCTCGAAGCGCCATCTAGATTTTCGTTTACGAACTCCGTGTTCCATAGAGTACAGTGGAAAGCCATCTAGATGCTGCGCTTCGAAACGTACATATCCCATAGAACACACTGCAGTTACCAAAGCAGCCGTCCGGCGTGTCGAACGACGGGAGGCGAGTCGTAGTGATTGAGGGGGGGGGGGGGGGGGGGTACTGCTCGTGCATGCAGTCTATGAGCGGTTTTGGAACTCAGCTAATCTGATAACGTTCCACACTGTTTCCGCCATTGGCCTCGTGTTTTGTCGTCGGTCGTAGGAAAATGCCCGGCAAAAGCAAGTTTCAAGGTGCATGGCTCTGCAGTGATGAATATAAGGACTGGGTGGCGCCAGATACGACAAATCAGCATCATGCAAAATGTGCGGAAAAATCTTCAATGTCGCCGCCATGGGCGAGTCTGCGTTGAAGAGCCATATGAAGAGCGCGAAACTTGCCGGCATCATGAAGATCGCTCGGTGCAAAATTACCTGGCTCTGGACACAAGTGAACAAACCACTTTCCCGCCTCCATTGCAGTTGCCAAACCTAAACGCTGCTTGCAGTTGCTGTTGTTGGTGACAAACGCGTTGGTGACAGTTGAGTTGGTGACAAACGCCGAAGTGTTGTGGACTCTGAAGGTCGTCACATCCCACTGTTAGGTCCTTGAAAATACCCCCACAAGGCCTTGAAATACCTTCAATATCCTTGAATATCTTCCTTTAAATCGTGTACAAACCCTGACAAAAATGAATTAAAAAAAAAAATGAAATTTAGGCCCATGTCCTTTCTTTCATAAAGCTTGCAGAATGCTGAATAGTGCAACACACCACAAATTGAATGCACAATTAATGCACAGCCCTTCTGCTTGCTGTTAGACACTTCTTAATCGAAGGAAATGCTACTGTTTTCAGCGGTCCCTATTTGGGTAGAAACTGAATGAGAGAAGGAGATAAGAGCGTGTGGGGACGTCAGGATACTGACCTCTTGTTAGAATGATTAGTAGGTAGACGCAAAGCTAGCTGCCTCTACTCGCTGTTCGAACGCATTCAAAGAGCGACTAGAGACGAAGGCAGCCAGCTTTGCATCCACCCATTGATTCTAACGAGAGCTCAGTGTTCTGATGTCCCTGCATGCTTTTGTCTTCTCTTTCTCACTTTCTACCCGTATTCTGCTAGCCAGATCCTGCTTGCGCGTCACTGCTCACATCTTGCATACATCTGCCCTCCCTAAATTTGGAAACTACTTGAAGCGTGCGTGCTAACGTGTTCCTTTCTCGGTGCAGGGCTTGAACGCCAGGGTGCTGTTCCAGATGCCTGCGACAGCCATCTCCTGGTCTGTGTATGAATTCTTCAAGGCCAGCCTGAATTCGAGAGAAAGGGAGTTTAGCCCAGCAACGAGTATAGACACAGCCGTGGCGGGCGTCTCAATAGCCAGGCCAAGCATGTAGACGGCAAGCGAGGCTTCCCTTTGGAGCAGCTTTCCATACGGCAGCCCACGATCCAGAGGGCCACACATCGCTGTGGCTCAGCGAATGGCAACAACTAGTCGGGCCACAGTGCAGCTCAGAAGCCTCGTGATACTCCAAGCGGTTGCTAGCAGGTCGCTGGCAAAAGACCTCCAGCAATCGGCATAGCCGGCGTCCTTCAGGGGGCCTCTGGTATCCGCTGGCTCGGGCTGCAGCCCCGAGACCTCGGGTGGAGTCGCTCTGGGCCTCCACTCGATGAGTGTTGGTCACCAGTGATCCGTGTCTGGTTCTTCACGTTGTCGTGCACGCTTTGTTGACGGGAAAGGAAAAGACTACAGGACTTTGGAGTGTGTTGAGCAGAAATAAATGTGACGCAGTAGTTGATTTTCATAAACGCTTCTCCTATTGTTCCTCAACTTTAGTCCGTCCTTGCTGTCGAGTGGCCTATGTTCCTGCGTTAACCTCGCGAGAAAACTGTGCCTATGGAAAGTACTAAATTGCTTCTATACTCTGTTTCAGCATAACTTTGCAAAGGGCAACAGGGGCTTTTGCCCAGGCAGTCAAGTTTGCTTTGACATCTTGAGTGGAATTCTCGCAACTCGAAGACGACCTGTGGCCGCACTCGTTGACCCCGAGCTCAACCTTCAGAGTGTCCCGCGCCTAACTCCAACGCGCACTTGTGTCCAGTCATTCGGTGGCCCGCCCAAAGTTGCCCTTTTTGGCCATCAGCCGCACTGACTAGCGGCCGACCGAGGTGCCTTGAGTGCACTGCCCTGTGGCTATGGGGTAAAGTATGCTCTGCGCAAGAGTGTGCTCCGACAGCACACTGCTAGAGGCCTCGCCCCGATGCTTCGCATTTGGCTAATTTGGTGTTTGCCAAGTTGTGCCAAGGCGGAGTATACAATGGGCAAGATGGCAATATACTGTTGCAGCTAATGCTTTCATGTCACAAATTTGAACCGATCTGCTGTATAGTGTGTCAATTTTCGATTAATTTCGGATCATCTTGTGCTTTTGGACTTGACCCTTTTCAAAAGTCCTTGGAGCAACATTGATGGTGGCCATTTCTTAGGCACGAAGATTGGATCCAAATGTTGACACAAGACTCGTTTTCAATACGAGTCTGAAAAGAGTTCCCTCGTGCCAAATACATGTTCGGATGATCGAGCAATGGCGGACACTTTTGAAAAGTTTCTGTACATGGGCTAAACACTCTGAAAGGGTAACTGCAAAGAAAAAAAAGTGTTTTTTTAAACAGCCTAATTGGGACAAGCATGTCACAAAACAAATCTTCCGCGAAAAAAATTTTTTAGCAGTATTTACGCCACAAGACGTAATTTAGTCGGAGTCCCAACCTCTCCACATCTAAAACTCCCGCTCTTTCGACGCGCGCGGAGTGGCTAGTATACGTCACTCCACGACGTATAGCAGCCACTCCGTGACGTATAATACCAACTTTGTGGCGCTGATTTAAAACGGACGAAATAGCCGCAAACTAAAATCAGTCCCGCGCAATAAATATTGCTGTAAAAAATTTTGTTTTTGTTGGAAAAATAGTTTTGTGACATGCTTGTCCCAACTAGGCTGTTTCAAAATACACTTCCTTCTCTTTGCAGTTACCCTTTAAGGCTCCCCCACGTTAAAGGAAAAACAAAGGACAGGAGCATCTCTTACTCCAGTGGCTTTCCCAAGTCGCTGGCTCAGTTTCTTTCCTTAAAGGTCCACTCCAGTCGAACAAATCTCCTGCTTTTGTCGTGATGGAAACGTCTACGTAATTTAATGCACCGCATGACCTAAGACGGGCAACAAATTTAAGCTGACAAGTCTGATATTTTCATTTCACCACCATAGAGCTAAATATGTTTTGCCCACAATGTGCGAAGAAACAAAAGCGATAGCTTTAGCACGGCCGCGCAATGCGGGTAGAATGGTGCCGTCGCGTATTTGAGGACGGCTAAAGTTGAAGCCTGGGCGAGTTGGTATGACATATTTAAAAGGTTAAAACAGCGCAAAAAACAACGGACAGGGTAAAGAAGGACACAGACAGAGCGCTGACTCACTTGAGGACGGAGATGCGACGTGGTTAATTCTCATAGCCATCGTGGTTGGCCTTATGGATGCCACTGATGGCCGCCACCAGTGATCCGTGAAGTGGGAAGCGCGGTGGAAGTTTCTAAAACCATCCAACATTACACGTAGCAACTGGATACTGCTGAACTGGGATTTCATGCAACGCGAGTAATGTTTGAAAACAAGTGTTTGAAGCAGACAACAGGAAGACTCTCCCTTCATTACGTCATTACTGGCGGGATGCCGGGGCTCCCCTCTCCGCACTGTGCGGCCGACGGGAAAACCTGACTTCCCTCTCCTCACGCCAAGAGGGGAGAGAAGGGTTTTTCCATAGCGGCGACGACAGCCCACGAGCTCGAAATCTCTGCAAAGTGTCGGCCATAAAGCTGTCGCTTTAAAAGAAAATAGTGTCATTTTCCCTACTCCCTCCACCCATACAGGGATAAGGCAGATGAACAAAGCTGTGCTGGCACCGCCTAATGGCAGAAAGGCAAGCAGGGACGTATCCAACCCCTCGACCATGTTCGGTCAACGCAAAGTTTCAACACGAATTAATCCAGTCCCACTTTAGGGGGCATGCACAAAGACAGGGATGGGATAGTAACAAAGTTCATTATTGAATTTATTTGCATCTTTTAGTGGTAATCCTTTTTTTTAAAAATTAGTATGCCACAATATTTTAGAGACAGCCCACCTAAAATCAAGAGCAAATCATGTGAAAATGGGGAGTGGGCAATCGTGCAATATATAACCAAAAGTTGCACGTAAATATTTAGCAAAAGAATGTGAAGGTTTGTTTACGCTTTATTCACTTGCCCTCAAAACCTTTAAATGAGCAGTACCTATCATTATCATACAAAATGTCGATCACTTCGTTGTCACAAGGTCCTGTGACTTTTCAAGCTTGTAATTGCAGCAGGGAGGCTATGAACCAAAAAATACTTATGCCCAGTCAGCATTTATTGCCTGCCTAAGTGTCCTCATTTCCGTTGAGGTCACCATTGGCCCGTGCAGTGGAATTGCTAGAAGTAAGACATCTTTCGGTGTTTTTTAAAAAATACCGAATTGTGCCAAAACTAGGAGTGGGTTATCTTTCGGGGATAAAACGTCTCTCTCGGCAGTAGATTTTTTTTTTTTTTTTTTTTCCCCTAAAATTTAAAATGTGTAGATGCAGGGCTGTTCTAAACCTTGTTGCACTTTGCTCAGAGTTTGAAGGCTCGCCGAACCTCGAGGTCTGCCAAGTCTGTGACATCCCCCATTGCAGGACACGCTACATTTTAGAGCGCAGCTCTTAGGCGCCCGTTTCTGGCTTGAGCGGCGTCGCCGTCGCTGTAACCGCGCGGTGCATTATGGGTAAATTTCCCCGCTAAATTTAGCAGAAAAATTTCCCCTCTAAATTTAGCGGAAAAATTTCCCCGCTAAATCTAGCGGGAAAATTTTCCCCGCTAAATCTAGCGGAAAATTTCCCCGCTAAATTTAGCAGAAAATTTTCCCTGCTAAATTTAGCGGAAAATTTTCCCCGCTCAATCTAGCGGAAAAATTTCTCCGCCCCCCCCCCCCCCCCCCTGCCTTCCCCTCCTCCTCAAGAGCTGCGCTCTAATTCAGCGTTACAGGGAGTTGTAAACGGCTTTCATTTTTTTCAAGTGACATCAAGTATTGTGGGAAGCTTTTTGAAATTGTCTATAATCATTTTCACCTTGAGACCCGTGAAGACGTCAGACACCTTGCAGAGCATAACTGTTTTATTTATTTACAAAAACAACCTGTAGCGCCGAAGCAGTATAGTAGCATGGTACAGCCTAGTATTAATGACCAAAAAAACTTCTTTGTGAAACATGAATAGGTAACAAGTTGGTAAAGGCAGTTAATTAAACAAAATCAAGTTATGTGATGTGCATTAATAAAGATGCCTGATGTGCATTATTTTATCATAATGTACACACTTCCAATGCAAAAGGCATTTAGTCTTCTCCAGCTACGATATCTTGTAAGAACTAGCTTGTGCAGCATGTGAACTATGCACTGAACTTGCCTTCTTTCCTTGTGACCTGGAGGATTAAATGTCTGTTGTCAAACAAACCAAGATACTTTGAGGTTGTGTCTTATCCAACTTGTCCACAGATGCCCCATGCCACTTAGATATTTTTCACTTCCTTTTCTGTCTTGCTCTTTTTTTTTTTTTTTTTTTCGCATCACAGTGACAACTATTAGCTTTGGGAAAGCCATGGATACGGATCAATTTGTATTGGTTCGGGTTCACGGCTATCGGTTCAGTTCTGCTCAGCATTGGGAGCAAATATAATGTTTCAAACCGCTTATGTTTACATAAATTTTCTGCAATTTTTTTAGATATTGGCATTAGTGTCGATATGAAACGAGTAGTTGGAGTATACTGAGGTTTCAACACAAGGACAGAAGTGAGAGGACATGTGTTGCCTCTCACTCTTTGTCCTTGCATTTTTTGGTATGCATCAGAACCAACTAGCCTAACTTGCAGTCTTAATTTGGAGTAGTTGTCATTGTCCAATCCACTTTTATTTTTAGGTAAAAAAAGCAAGGAATCCTATTATATAACGGAGACACAGCAGTGTAGAAAACTAAATTAAATCTTGGAGCCGGCGGGCATCCAAGCATGTGCTCACCCAGTTTTTTTTACAGCGAAGCTGTTAAGGGCTAGTTTCCCCACTATCGTGTCCGCGGACAAGCGGCGTGTCGACACAAAACTCGAGGCAGTACAGCTTCACTGGTCTTCCATCTCCATCAGAGTGGAAAGGCTGAATTTCTCTACGTGTCGTCCTCGAGGACGTCGTCTTCTAGGTGTCATCCTCGAGGTCGTCCTAGAAGTCGCCTTTGAGGTCGTCCTAGACGTCGTCCCTGAGGTTGTTCTAGGTCGCCCTAGATGTTTTCCAAGAGGTCATCCTCTAGGAGTCGTCCTAGAGGTCGTCCTAGACTTCGTCTTCAAGGTTGTCCTAGGAGCCGTCCTTGAGGTCATCCTAGATGTCGTCCTCTAGGCGTAGTCCTTGAGGTCCTCCTAGACGTCGTCCTCCGGGCGTCGTCCAAAAAGTCATCCTTGAGGTCGTCCTCTAGGCATCGTCCTAGACGTCGTAAAGATAACAGCTTCGCTGGTCCTCCATCTTCACGTGAAGTGGAAGGGCTCTACAATTTTTTTTCATCTGCAGGCTATTGCTGTGTTGGTGCTTTGTCAACCAAACAAGCTTCAAGGGAAATGGGCCATCAACAGCAGCTTAGTCATCGTTCCCTTCGTGAAGAACACATCGTCCGTGTTCCCGTGACTACCACCCCCACTGCAAATGAGCTTACCCTGGACCTAGATAAAAGGGCTGTTGCCAGTACTACTTTGGGTCTCTGAGCCGGCAGGCATCCAAGTATGCACTCACCCAGTTTTTTTTGTCTGCAGGCTATTGCTGTGTCGGTGCTATGCATCGTCAGCCAAACAAGCTTTAAAGGAAATGGGCCATCAACAACCACAGCCAGCAGCTCAGTCATCACTCCCTTCGTAAAGGACACATCGTCACCAAGGATTGAACAAGAGGGGGCATTCTTTTGTGTTCCCGTGACTACTACCCCTAACCTATATAAGATGACTTGCCACTACTGCCCTGGGTCTCGGAGCCAGCAGGCATCCAAGCATGCGCTCACCCAGTGTTCTTCGTCTGCAGGTTAGTACAGTTCACACTGGCTACCTTCCTATACTTCGTTTCACGATAACTTGGCAAACTGTTGAGGCTACGGCCCATGCGACCCAATAAGAGCGTTGGAGCGAGGCACATGATAACACATCACTGGAGCGTGTGTGTCACCGCTCCAAGGAACCGGCTGTTGTCTGCTGGCCAAGAGCCGTCTGCTGCGAAACCAACCAACTTTGTATGAATGTCCACTGCTGCAACATTGCCGTCTGCTAGAGTGACGAGCTCTTTGGGAACAGTTCATGAGACAACCATACGCTCCATTTCCCCGCAAATCTGTGGCGGGTGCTAACGCCAGGGCAATGTTTTGAGCGAAGCAGTCGATTACATGGCTGCGATTACCAATGGCCACGGCTCTACAAGGAGAAAAAAAAATCGGGAGCGGATAACGATGTGGAGTCACTTCTTTGGTATAAATATAAAAATAACATCGATAGCGTAGAAACATATCGTTATCGCAAATGCAATCAAGAAAAAGCAGCAGAAGATGCAAGACTGTTTCATTGTGCAATATGTCAGCAGAAAGTGGATTTTTGGGAGTCAAATTCACTAAAACTTTTATATAGAATTACCTGCTATATCGAACTGGTAGACGTTTTTTTGCGAGTTCGATATAAACGAGTTTGATTGTACCAGCCTCTGCCCAATTTTTAATAAGGCTGCGAACTCGCGCAACAAATCAAAAGGCTCGCAGCCTCCACACCGAATGAGGGATGCATAAGACTTGATAGACGTTTAATGAAAAAAAAAAAAAAACGTCCACAGGTACAGAGAGGGTATACAACATGGCACGCAAGCCCACCCCATAGCAAGTGTTGTACAACGCCGCTGAGTATCGAGAATGGTGCCATTAAATGGTTTTCTAAACACCTCTACACAGAGGCAGCACATGTGGGGAAGAAAAAAAAAAAAAAAAGCTCCAGAGGGGATTGTACACTACAGGAGATGGGCCCCTCAGTAGGCGTCTTCTTTGAGGCGGCCCCCGTCTCCTTCAGACACAAAACGTTTGCGGCCCCTGAAAGAAAAAAAGGCAATTTTTCAACCTGGGCAACACCCAGTGCCGAGACAAAGCCACAAAAGCTATCCATGCTTCTACCCCCCCCCCCCAGGCAGTACAAACACTCAATCTGGTCATTTGTTGCCATCTGCCGTCTCAGGCAAGCTCCACTACTTCTATTTGTCTTGGAAACGGGCCTAAACGTTTCCAGTCAATCCCTAGTTCGAAACACAGCTGCTTTAGAAATTGAACAATATGTATGGAGTGCAACACTATTAACACCAACAAGCAATTGCCGGTTTTCCCTGTTTTACGCTACAACTGACAGCCTTCCATCAAAACTGCTACAGCCGACTTCCATTAATTTGACCTCCATGATACAAGCAATAGTTCCAATTATTCGAAATTAGAATTAAAACATGCCCAAAAAGTCTAGCTTTTTTTCTTTTTTTTCTGTGGTTTTTTTATGTGAAAAGGAGTATGCTAGTGTGGTGGAAGGTGCTCAATTAGGGTAAATACTAACCTAAGCAGTAAAATTTTGTGCCACAAATATCTTTTTGAAGTAAAATGCAAGAAAGTGACGATGTGTTTGCGCAAACTGTACCGCGAGGTGTACACCACAACAGAAGTGTTGCAAGGAGTTCACTGCACCACTACAAAAATGTGTTGCCCTATTTCTTGGATTAGTCTCATCAATAAGCATTGGGCATATTTAATGCCTCGTTCACTACATTTCCTACAAAAGAACTGTCTAGGTTTTGTGGCTTCGCAGAATATAGACACAGCCAGGGTGGAGAGTTGTGATCGCTCCCTACTGGCAATGCTATGGAGAGACAGCCGTGGTAGCTCGTGCATAAGGCCACCACGGCCACCGCTTTCTCAAAGGAAATTCTTTGTTCCGTGGGCAACACCACAAATATTTGTCCATGTTTGTAGTTTGCACTGCACCGCCACACAAAGTGAAGCCTTGACTAGCATGGACGACGTAAAAACAGCAAGGCTACCTGAGCCTGGTGAGCAGAGACACAGCTAGCTTCTGGCAGGGTAAGTGGGACCCCTCCACACCAAGATAGTGCATCGAAATGCAGACTAGTGGCAGTGCGAAAAAGATGATGGGGGACATACCTAGTTGGCATGGTCTTGGCTATCTCCGGAGACAAAAAGCCGGATTCTGTACACCTTGTCACAAACTTTTCGAGTACCGTGTAGGCGGCCGGCACGTCAATGCAGATGTCGGGCATCTCTTGGAAGACCCGGTCAAATCCCTGCGTTGCAGAAAACAACCAAGGAGGCCAGGAGTGCTTTCTTTTTTCCAGAGGATACTCTTACACAGCCAAAAGCCGATGCTAGTGCGATATGGAATCATAACTAAATTTTTTATAAAACTGTCACTGCCATTCTGCAATTTTTCCTACTAGTAATGGTAGCGGCATGGGGTCGTCTAATCACCTTAAGTTGGCAGTCATACTGCATTGTCTGAACACCTTCTACAGCTGCGAGAAGTATGCCACAATAAACTGTGCACTGATCTCACATGGGGAGTAAAAGCTTTGCATCAAATTTAGTTTATTTCTTCCCATTAGCACTAATGGGCAAAATTTAGCAGGCTTTACATAGCATCAGTTTTCATAGCCAGCTTTGCCCCCTCCGCTAAGCCCTCTGCAATGAAGACGCTGCTACTACGCATGTGCACTGGTTCAGGATCTCTTAGCGGGTTGCAGAGAGCATTGCAGAAACAACTTACAAAAACTCCCCATTGTCAACGAAACAGTGGTGTGCAGTGCCAATTTAGGGTTCCATTTGCACTACTGACAGATTTCCCGCAAGATTCTGAGATCTGTGTTTTTGTTAGATAACATGCCTTGCGACAACCATTGTATTTACACTAAAACTTCCTTACGGCTAAAAATGTATCTGACTAAAAACTATCTCGGAAATAACGTGTCAACAATTTGCAATACGGCACGATCTGGCTTGCCAACAGAACGCACTTTGCGTAGGTTCTCGAAGTTTGCGGCTCTGCGAGTGGCGCCACGCCGCGGTAATAAAACCAAAACGGCTAAAAAAAAAAAAAGAAGGAAAACAAGCCACAGCGCGAGCAAGCAGTGAGCAATAAAGAAAATGCCTCTTGACTTCTTGATCTCTGCCACTCGCCGCATGCAGAGATGAACTACTGCGCGGTGCTCGTTCGTCGCGTCTGTGTTCCTTCTCCGCCGAGCACTCTGCCCCCGCCCTTCACACTCCCCGCTCTGCCGGCGGCGCTCTGCGGCTCCGCTCTCCTTGTTTGGAAGAGTGGCGGCAGTTGCCATAGCAGGCGATAAGGTGGCGGTGTGCAGGCCTGCTGAGTATGACATGTGCGCAGGCAAAATCGCATCGTCATCCTGTGGCATAATTGAGCGGTGGGCGGCAAAGCCACTGCCGCCTACCGTGGGGTAAACCTTGCCAGCAGCCATAGTGAGTTGTTGTCGCCGAAGTTCTTGTAAAGTACACCTTGTCGAATGGCGAAGTTCAGCAGGGCTCTTGAGAAGACGCATGGGTTAGCACCCCATCGTCCTTCGAGGTGCTCGATTAGCGTGCACAGCTCAGTATTGTTTCGTTGGGGTCGTGCCATGTCGCCGGTGTTCACTGTGCTTAGGAAGCACTTGTCGTCATTGCTGCTGCTGTAAGGTGTCTCGACAAGGGCTCTGGACAAGCAGTCGGTGTCGCTGTGCATGAGGCCCAACTTGTAGACCACATTCATGTTGAACTCTTGTAGTCAGAGACTCCATCAAGCGAGGCATCCTGAAGGGTCCTCGAGGTTCGCAAGCCAGCAAGCAGAGCAAGTGGTGGTCTGCGACTGCGCGGAACGGGCTTCCGTACAAGTACGGGTGGAACTTCGTGACTGCCCAGACAACTGCAAGACATTCTTTTTCAGTCGTGGAGTAATTTATCTATCTCTGCCTTGGACAGTGCCCAACTTGCACAGGCGATGACTCGTTCCGTGCCTTCTTGCACTTGAACCAGTACCGCTCTAAGTCCCGCATTACTAGCATCCGTGTGAATCTCGGTTTCCGCATCCTGATCGAAGTGCCGAAGAATAGGAGGAGTCTGGAGTCTTCGCTTCAGCTTGTCGAATGCCTGCTGCTGCTCCTCGGCCCATTCCAATTTTGTGGTGTCCCTTGTGAGGTTTGTGAAAGGAGCGGAAATAAAAAAAATAAATAAAAATCACAAACGAAGCGTTGCTAGTAGGCACATAGTCCAAGGAATCTTCGCACAGCTTTATTGTCTGTCGGCGCTGGAAATGCCGCGACGGCGCGAGTCTTCTCTGGGTCTGGGCGAACGCCTTTGTTGCTAACCATGTGGCCTAGGAACTTCAGTTCGTCATAGGCGAACCGACACTTCGATGGCTTGAGTGAGGCCTGCGGTCTGTCTGACTTGAAGAACAGCTCAGAGTCGTCGCTAGTGCTCGTCGAAGTCGTTTGAAAACACTACGTCGTCGTCAAGGTAGACGAGACAGCTCTTCCATTTCAGTCCAGCCAGTATGGTGTCCATGAAACGCTGGAAAGTTGCTGGCGCCGTGCATAGTCCGCAGGGCATCACCTTGAACTTGTACAGTCCACCCGGCGTGACTAAGGCTGTCTTCTCTCGGTCCCGCTCGCCGACTTCGATCTGCCAATAGCCGCTCTTCAGGTCTATCGATGAAAAGTATAGAGAATGGAGCAGTCGGTCTAGCGTGTCATCGATGCAAAGGAGTGGATAGACATCTTTCTTAGTCACCGCGTTCAGGTGCTGGTAGTCAATGCAGAACCTAAGCTTTCCATTCTTTTTCTTAACCAATATGACTGGAGAGGCCCAAGGACTGCTTGAAGGCTGGATAATGTCATCGTTCAGCATCTCGAACTTGCTTCTGGATGACCTCCCTTTCTTTGATGTACAAGGAGCGCATCATTCTCCGTAATGATGCGGTGCTTCGCATCCGTGGTTTGGCGCACCCTCGACGACGTCACAAAACAGTTGCTGTATTCAGCGAGGAGGTTAATCAGCTGCCGACGTTTCGGGCCTGGAAGCTTAGGGTCGATGGGAAGCTGCGCAGGCAACACACTCTTGCTGAGGTGGCGAGGATTCTTTAGCAATCGCGGCGATATCGGCGGAGTTCCGGAGTGGCCCACAGCGCCACCTTTCGTGAGGTGTTGTGTTTCTTGTCGAATGTTCGTCACGAGGACCACAGTGCATCCATTCTGAAGTTCAGTTACCCCCCTTGCGATGCCTATTCCTTTTCCCAAGAGCAATTGAATGCTGCCTTCCAGTACAACTTTGCCATAGCTAACTGCATCGCCGCACCGGTCACGACAAGTATGTATTCAATCTATTGAATTATTAGAAAACTCGAATACTAGGAATTCGAAAGTCGAATAGAATTATTTGGGCAGTCATTCTATTCTAAATTCAAAACTCAAATATTCACACACCTCTAATTATTAGTCATACATGCCAAAAATTAAATTAATTTTTTTTTAGGAAAATTGGTAATTTGAGGTTGTCCCTCCTTAATTTATTGCTAATGGAAACTGTGCAAAACCAAAAACTGATTTTAAAAATATCTTGCAGAAATACCCCCTTTCTCCATCTGCACTTGTGGATGAGTGGTTGAACGCATTGCATTCTACTCGGACAATGGAAGAAAAAAAAAATATGGGGACGAATTTTCCTTTGGGTAACCAAGTTGCCTTATTTCACGATTCACAAGTAAACAATTTGATAAGCACCCTAAAAAGACTGTCATTGGTGCCAGACAAGGAATTCCCGTCCCTGCCAGCAAACACTCGGTATGCGATTTAGCCCGAGTAGTTGGTTCTCCCGCCTCGGCGGTCCTTGGAGCACACCATCAGCTTGGAAACTTGGATCCCGACAGAACCACACATGAGGCCCGCCAGAGGAAGCAGCATTCATGGTGCCAAAGCTCAAATATGCATGCCACAAACAGGAGTCCCTCATGGCGCAAAATACCCAGCATGACCTCCCACTTCTGCGAGATTTGAGATTCCTAAAATACAGCTAGTAGCACCAGTCATACGCATCATGCTGCATCCCGAGGCAGAAGCAGTGCAGCGGCAGTTCACTTACCCGCTTCATCTGTTCCGGCGTTACTATGACACTCTCGTCGAGAGCTCTGAGCAGTTTGCACATCAATTCCATGGCCATGTCACCCATGTCTTCGATCACCATGACCACCGCCTGCAGACAATTTCTTTTTCATCGTACACACTGCTGCTAGTCTATCGTAGAACGCGACAGAAACAAGACTGCTTAGCTTGCTATCTGTTAAGTTGTAAGAGAACATACAAAAGAACTCCCTTTTGGAAGTGGAACTACGGTGTTACTTCACACTCCTAAAGTACTTGGCATCTGTAAAAATAACTCGCATTTACATGGCGCCGGGAAAAAAAGATGAAACGAAATATAAAGGGTGTCTGGAATCAGGCAGCTCGCTGTGTTTATACTTTCAGTAACATGTAAATCCACCAACTAAACTTAGTTGCCGTAAAATGGGCTGAAAATATTGGTGCTTGCATGTAACACAATCTTTTATCGAAGGCATATTTTGACGGTGGATTTACACTAATGAAATTTCAAGGCGTAGCTCCATTCTCCTGACGAATTAGATTATGTTTCACCTTTTCGACGGCGGGCTCCAAAGCAGACGACTGAGTCACCCAGTGCACACCCAGAAGAAAAGACAATGGTGCTTTTAGGTTCGGGCAACAAATTACAAGATGGTGCCACAAGCCTGACCCTCAAGCAACTCTGTCATCTGCGACAGAGCTTGCCGTTAAAATTATCAAAGATGCTTCTATTTTGCACAGAAACAAAGAAAATAGGCCTCTAATGAAAATGCCAGCTTATTGTGTATTGTAGCTGCCCCATTTTACAGAGAGTTCCTCGATTGCAGACACCGTATATACAGAATGTTTTACCTAGCATCAGCCAAAATTTCCATGCAAAAACTATGCATTACAACGAAATGAGATTGGTACTGTATTAGTCACTGTCGAGGGGTGGACTTGGGAGGTAAAGAACATTTAGGATAATTGAGTTTTTAATTAGATTTCCATAATCAACTTTTTACATATAGTTCCTGTTAGAAACTGGCTAGGAATCGTCAAAAACCACTCAATTTTAGACAGCTTTGGAGTGTGTGCATCACTTGTCTAGGCCTCGGCCCCAAACGCTTTGCATGCACCTGCGGTTTTTCCCTCCCTCGCCATCCGCACTTTTGCTTCGCCAGCCTTGTAGCACAAGCGGTTAACTTTAGCACACCACCATGTTCCCCATGCGTTTCAAGTCCCCCTGAAATATACTGATTACAATCCACTCTTCGGAATTAAAAGTAGCAGCTTTGTTCGAACTTTCCATTTGTTCGAAGCAGGGGGCGGTCCCGGCAATTACATATATGAGTAGAGCCCTGCAGGTCCACGGATTACCCGCGGATCATTCACAGATATCAGCCGTAAATTGGCGGATGCAGATAAAAATTAATCAGACTTGGCGGATTGCGAATCGGATGCCAGGGGCTGCGGATCGGATGCAGATATCAGCGGGTCCGGATCTACATTGTTGCCGAGACGGCCCATAAACGTGTGCGACCGCACAGTGTAGAGGGAATAAGTGAGTGATACTACGAGTGCATTATCGAATGTATTGTGGGAGCAAACTACTCTTTTAGATAAAAGCTGCCAACCAGGAAGAAAATTGTTCCTTACATGAAGAAATATTTGACTCTCACCAAAGATTGCTTTAGAATATTCTATGTCGCCAAAAACGCTGTCCCTAGAAAAGGTGAAAAATGCAGGAGCATCAGTCGTCCCGGGAAAGCGTGTTCTTGTTTGGCGGGGAAAGAGCGGAAAACATTCTTTGGGCCAAGAGAACCCAAAATGTACAAGCCAAAAGAAAGTAGAAGCCTGCAAGTGGCTTGTTTGCCTACAAGTAGATCGAGCAGACTCAATTCAATCCTCTGGAGTGGTGCAACTAAATTGTTCCTTACATCAAGAAATATTTGACTCTCACCAAAGATTGCTTTAGAATATTCTATGTCGCCAAAAACGCTGTCCCTAGAAAAGGTGAAAAATGCAGGAGCATCAGTCGTCCCGGGAAAGCGTGTTCTTGTTTGGCGGGGAAAGAGCGGAAAACATTCTTTGGGCCAAGAGAACCCAAAATGTACAAGCCAAAAGAAAGTAGAAGCCTGCAAGTGGCTTGTTTGCCTACAAGTAGATCGAGCAGACTCAATTCAATCCTCTGAAGTGGTGGAACTTGAGCCAGCACCAATTTCCACAGGTCATTCTTATAGCGCAGTTTGTGCATGCCACCCCAGCATCAAGTGCACCAACGGAGAGAGACTTTGCATTAACAGGTATTAATTTAAGAAAGGCAAACTAGTCTGAATCCGTTCATGTTTCATGTTGACGATATTCTGTTTCTTCTACGCAGCAACCTCGACTCTCAACAGTTGGCAGAATTTCTTTTTTTTTTTTTTTTTAAGTATATGGTTTTGAGCATGCAGTTGAGCGTTAGTGTTCAAAACTGAAACTGAGAGGTGTTGCCATTATTGAATATCGAGACCAGTGGTTTACTTGCGCCTTACATATACACGAGTACTTTGCTTCGTTGAGTGCCTTTTCTCTTTCACTTTTTTATTGTTTGGTCTAAATAAAATGGCACAATGTTATTAAACTGTCCTTTGTTAATTTTCATGTTTATAAAATATGTGTCTGCTTGAAGTGGGCTTTACATAGCAAAATAAAAAAATAAATATTAAAATTTCCTTTTTTTTTTTTTAGCGTATCTTCGGGACAGAGTGTCAAGGTCACAAGCTCCCAAGACGATCATCTTTCTAGCGATGCGAACTGTCTCCCAAGAGATGATTGCTTATTTCATAAATACGATAAAGCAGGATACGATAAAATTACTTTCACCATATTCTGACGCGAAGAGTTCTTTGTACAAAGGAAAGCAGACGGCTATACCATCCAGATGCTTTTTTTTTTTTTATTTGTATTCATGTTTGATTCTACAATGTAAAATGAATGCGCGAATTGAAGGTCGGATGCAGTTTCCAATTTTGCAGATGCGATTTGGATACAAAGTCTGCGGATGCGGATGATCCAACTGTTATCCGTGCAGGGCTCTACATACAAGTCTATAGGAAAATATCTGTGGTAATTCCAAGTTTAACGTTTGGGACTGGTTATGGGAAGGCACGCCCTAGAGAGGCCTTGCCTTCCCATATGGCAACAGGGTTTGATTTTAGGCATTACCTAGTCCTACAAGATGCTTTGTCCATCGAATACATGATGTCAAGGGGCCGAGTGCCGCTGATGCGGAAACTGCTTGTGGCACTACGGAGTACAATTGTGTCTTCTTTGGTGAAGAAACTGCTGAAGGTACCCTAAGAAAGGTTTGGGATTTCTAGAGCATGGTTAATACTGCGAGTTTTCATTAGTGGAATACTGAGTGTCTTCATTAGCGTAGGCAAGCAAACATTCATTTCTCCCGATGAGTACTGAAGAAAATAAAAAAAAAACTGTCCGAGTGTTTTCTAATTTCAAACGTTTTGCTGTCCCCGTGAGCTTCGAATTATCGAGAGTGGACTATACAGTGGTTCTCAACGACGCTCAGCATGTTTCTATTTGGAACCATATGTTTACTTTTAATAATAAGAAAGTTAATAATGGAAAACCGAGCTACCTGAGAGTCAGGCTTGGTAGACAACAGATGGGAGAATAACCATCATGAGCACTAGCTTAATGATTCACATCCGCTACTTAACTTTTTTAATTAATGTCTCCATGGGTCATTTTTAAGAGTGTGCAAATATTCAAGATTTCGAATATGAATAAAATATTTGTTATTCGATTCATATTCAATTCGAGAATCACATATTCAGGCAATGTATGAATATTCGGGCAAATAGTGAATAATCCGTGCACGGGACATGCCCTTAACATTCAGAGCTTCCCTAAAAGCCGCGTTTAATTGCCGAAAATTGCAGCTATTGTGGCTTTTGTTTCTATAAACCATCGCCGTTACCGTGTTTGCACGATTCTAACACGCAGGCAGATTTAGCTCAAAGATATTCAAGAAGTAAATTACTGCCCCTTCCACCGCGCAGGTAAAATAATGAAGGTTGAACACATACCTCATAGAACAGATTTTATGAAATGCACGCCAACACAAAAATAAATACAGTGCACTAGTCGCCGTTCGACAATGATTCTTCGCTCTTCACAGAGGTAATCCTTGCTCGCGTCTAAAACCTTTTAGGTGCCGCGCTTCTTGCGCTTGTACAAGTGTGCGACCGTTGCCTCTGGGAGGGTCGTCTTCCAAACAACAATTTGCAAGCTTGTCGGGTCGCTAGGATTGCGAGGCCACGCAGTTCTGCTCAGTTGTCATCTTTACCCGCCAGCATAATAGCCTTTCGTTTAAATAAAGCCTCCTAGTGGAATTTTTGTTTTTCCATCTTAAAAAGACACCGACACCCCCCAAAAAATGTTTTTAATTTTTTGCCAGGCGATTTATTTTGGTGTCGGAAGACTACCCAATTAATATTTTGCAACAGTCACATATATTTTTATTAAATCCAAAAAACGCAACTGCTCGAAACCGAAACTGAAACCCATGCACAAAGTTCGGAGAAGTCGAGAGGAGATGAGTGAGCGGCAGGAGTCACGTGGCTAGACCCGACCGTGCGTTTTTTTTTTCTCCTCCATTTTTTTTTTTTTTTTTTTGTGCGCAGCAGACGACATGCGTGGCGGGAACTGTTTGCCGTGCGATTCCTTTGCAGTTATGTTTGTTCCGCTCGCTGTTCTGCACTTCAAGATGAGTTGTTTTGTACATTGAGAAGTTGGAGATGAGTAGCGAGTGCCCGTGGTGAATTTCCGTGATCGGCTCCGAAAGGAATACCTCCAAGATGTTGTGTGAAGAGCTGCCTCACATGTCCTGGGTCCGAAAAAAGTGGCATTGTGCGAAGGAGTTTCCGAAAGATTAACGGGATCGGGACCAATGGCTGGCTGCAATTCCTGTAGGTAGAATATTTACGGGCACCTCGGAAAGCGGACGCTACCCGATTTTTATGCTCCTTGCATTTTGTGGAAAGTGATTACATTGAGTTCCCAGGTGTCAAAAAGGAAATCCCATACCATTTAGTTCAGCAACGTTTCATCCACAACATTTTTTTTTTTAGTGACAATTGTAAAAAAAAAAGGTAAATATCGCAAAATGTTTGCAGAAAAAAAAAAACAAAAAAACAATGGTACGCCCACATTGGGGATCGAACCCGGTCCTGCCGCGTGTGAAGCGGACATCTTTCCACCGAGCTACTAGGGAAACTCTATTGTTAGTAATAATGCAGCCGGTCAACTGTAGGTTGGAAAGTTTGCTACCGATTTTCCTCCAGCAAAAGGACTCCCGGCTCGAAGTTGGGCAGCACCATGCAGTGGCCACATTCGCACCTAGTAAAGAAATCGTACGCGTGCATATTCAACTCGAAGTAGACACGTCGTGCTTGACGTTTGCGCGAGCGATGTCTTCAGCCACGAGAAGGGAGAGACGGCTCGGCGACGTCTTCGTGCAAATCGGCTTGGTGGTCGGGCGTGTTGTACGGGATGAATACCAATTCTTTTGATCGGGCCCAAATTTCTCTTTCAAAGGCAGACAGAATTCGCCTGTACCGCGAACGACAGTTCGGAAGTAGAGGTCCCACGCCTGTCGTCCGCTGCCATCGCAGTCCCCGAGAATCCCACAATACGCGAAACGACGCCATGTTGAGAATTACGCAGCGAACGCACAGAATGCTTCCGGTTCTCTGTGCAACTTTTTTTTCAATCAACCTATTTGCAGCTTTTTAAAAGCCACAAAAAATGGGTTTCATATTTTTTTTTTTTTTTTATATTGAGTGTGTGTTTTGAATGACCCACGACTGATTAAATTTGGTGGTTGTGTCTAAACCTTAGAAAACTGCCCGTGACCACGGAAAAAAGTGAGCGCGACTCAAACCGGCCAGTTCTTAATCGGCGGTTTTCAGGCGGAAAGAAACCGAATTTCGAGTCGCAAATTCTGTTATTTGTAGTTGGGCTCTCATATGTCACGTACAACTAAAAACCTCGGTGAGCATTAATACCCTGTCAGTGTCCTTTTAAGGGGGGGACACAACCCAAAAACAAAACAAAAATTTCTGCAAAAAAAACTTGATTTTGAAAAATGCCATATTAACATTTACCAACAGCTAGAGTGTATTCCCAGAAAGTTTAACGAGTTTACACTGCATAGTTAATTTTTTATAAATTATTTTCGATTCACCGATGCTAAAGAAAAGGTAGGGGTTTTCGACGTTACACTTTTTGGCATAAATTTCACTATAATTAATATAAGAGCACCGACTTGACACAACTGAAAAAACAATTTCATTAGACGTTTCGCCTCCCATGCAGGAGGCATCTACAGTAGTTACAAAGCAAATGCAAGGTTCAACCTCAAGTCAACGCTATTTATCAGGGACGTCTGTATAAGCTTCGTGGAGAGAGCAGCAGTTTTTGTTACCCACGGATGTGTCCCTGCGGACAAGTCGGTGCTCTTATCTTAATTATGACATCTCCCGGCTTTTTGAGTATTTTTGCATAAATTTCACTAGGAAAATTATAATTTTCCTATTACACAATAGAGAATTATTCTTAGGTGGTTTTCTGGGATAGAAGTTTGTGAGGAACATGCCTGGCTGGTTAGTTTTTCTAATTTAACATTCTTCTACGCTAAAAAAAAAAAAAAAAAACTACAATTCTAAAAAAGCGCAGACATGATTTTTTTTTTTTTTTTAAATCTTATGGAGTGATATTTATGAAAAACAATGCAATATAGCAAAATAACTAGCTCGGTATGTGCTATGGGTATTCCTATGACTATATTACACATAAAAATCACAAATTTTTAATTTATTTTAAAACGATAGCTTTTCTAAGCGAACAGAGTGACTTCCATATTGTAACATTAATAACAAATTTCAGAATTGACATATGACAACGAAATTTGGCAGGGATGGTCTTGCCAATCATTTAAAATTCTATTGCAAATTTGATTGAAATCAAGCAAGTGGTACAGAAGTTGACTTTTCTGGGTAGTGTCCCCCCCTGAAAACAGTAGAGACGAGTCCGCAGACGCGAGAGAATGTGCGTGATAAGGACAGCAAAATGACAAATGTAAACTAACGGTCACGATGGTGATGGGGTTAGCCACCGTATTCGCGTCTCCAGCTCGTTGCTCGCCCTCCCGTGGCGGAAACGGGAAGCGCTCTAGTGAGGGTCCCCCGATTCTCCTGTTCAGCGGGCACAGCGGAACTGCTCGTGATCATGGCTCGCGAAATGTCATTTCCCAAAGCAAACAACACTCTTCACTGTCCCAACGTGGGGCTACAGCCGGTATGGTACTGCACCTTATTAGAGAGTTTTAGTACTGCGTATAGAAACAAGCGGAAGCACTGTGCGTTTGCGTTAGAGTTGCGTGCTCCACGTTGTGCATGCGCGGCATCGCCACGCGCCAATCCAAGACTGCAATTTTGGGCTCCGCGCACGCGCAGTGTGGAACACGCAAAGCTAACGCAAACACGCAGCACTTGTGTTCGCTGGTATACGCAACACTAAAACTCGCTACTGTTTCACCGGCTTCCAACGCCAACGAAACGTGCTGCAGTGAGCAGAGGTGCAAGCAGGTAGGCGTTCCTTCGAACTGGAGAGGCTGAGATTGGCAAAACGACGGAGCGTAAAATTGAAAGTAACTAAATGTTATAAAAAGATTGGTAATTAAAAAAAAAGAAAAAAAATTTTCTTTTTGTTTGGAAGGATATTGGCGGCGACTTTGGGACGTTCTGCTGATTGTCAAAAGTCGAGACTTTGATAGCAAAATATACTTTACCCACAATTAATATAATTTTACATGGATTTCTCACATTAGGTAGAATTTTTTCATTGATTTTAGACTATTTTAATTTTATTACTTGGTAATTAAAATGCTGCAATGGGCACCAGTGATGATAATTAGCACACTTTCGATTGTCATATTTGTTTGCATGTTTGAAATTAGATCATAAGCAACAAATTATATTAGAGCTTAAAAAATTACATATTAAAATATCTGAATTTTAATATTAATACAAATCGCGGCAATGTATGCCCCAATTAACGCCAAGATGACGAAAATACGCCATTTAACCACAACAGGGTTCGTACAGGTTTTCAAGAAAAAAATTCAAGGACTTTTCAAGGACCTTTCAAAAAATAAAGAACACTACAGTAGATCACACACATTATTTTTATTGCACAGAACAAAGAAAACTGACTTCACTTGAAGTTATTGCGCGTACAGTTTCATTCGACTAGGTGAAGTTAGTTCTGGAGATTGTACACAGTCTCATTCGACTACATGAAGGGCGAAAGCTCACGTCAGGTCTTTTAGTTTATTAGCTAGTTGAGTCTTAACGCTGCCGAGTTCCTCAGCCTTGGCTCTTGCGGTCTTTCTTAGGCTGGTCGATTTTACCACCTTCTTGATGTCAGCAATTGCTTCAGCCTTTTCTGCATATTCATCTGCAGAGGCCGTTAAATCGGCAACAACTGCCTCAAGCTTCTTTTTCTTCATCTGCAGGCCTTCAACCTCTTCCGTGATTTTTTGCCTTTTTGTTTGCTGCGAGTTTTCCTGGCACTGTTTCTTTTGCGATTCCAGGTGTGCACTGTAATGCTGCCTCGCTGCAGACACAGCTACTCTGAGCTCTTTTGAGATAGGAACGTTCAAAATCCCACCTGCCCTCTCCACTGCGTCACATATGATACGCTGTGAAATGTATGACAAACCTTTCAGATTCTCTACAGAGATCTGACGGTTTACGCTAAACCCCCGTTCAACGGTGGCCTGCCCATGGCTTAAAACAAGCAGCAGCCTGACTGTGTTCCAAAGCTCTTTGTAAGAGGGATTGGAGCACAAGAGGTCACGAAAAAAACTCATCGAGCCTGCTAATCCTCCTCTCAAACATGCGGAGCTCATGCTTAAACTCTTGCAGCAGTTCAGTGTATTCTGCCAATACACATACTCGTTGGCAGTCACTCAGTCTTCCTGCCATGGTCAAGACGTCCAACACCTTCCTTATGCCCACCAGGCACTGATCTGGCTTCGAGCACATGAGCCGCGGATCAAGGGAAGACAGGTTTCTAACCATGGATGACTTCAGGGGACTTCGTTCCAGTATTTTCTTGGTCACAGCTGCCAGAAACTGTTTACACTCCATTCTGAATTGAAATGCATCCTTCGCGTTTGCTCTCGAATCCTTCAGTGCTTGTACACATTTGGGGCCGATGTCCACTTCATCAAGCGCAGTGTGGTTATTAGGGTTGTCGACATCCACCCTGAGCAAACCACCAACCCCTGCCAATGAAGACAACACCGAAGCCTTCATGAACTTCACAAGGAGCTTCCGCACAACACTTTCAAGGTCTCTACCAAGAAAGAAGATCATTGGCTTGTCAGACTGGTAGTCTTTCAAGAACGGCTGAAGAATGGAAGCAACACTGAGAGCAAAGTTCAGTTTTGCCGGCGTCAAGGGGTCACAACAGAAGCTGTACACATTTTCAAAGGATGCACACTTTGGTAAGCTCACCTGCTTACTCCTTGCAGACTCCACATATTTCTTCACTCATTCCAAAGAAGCAAAGCTCTTTCAATGACAAGTGTATTTTCCACCCATCGATGAGCCACAAAGTGCAGTGGAAATGTGTCCTGGTTGGTCACGGTGGAAAAATCTTCCCTTCGTGCTGGTGAGTCTCGAAAGAGTGCGCTCAGGCTTGTCAACAAAATGTCAATGCCCCACTTACTGGCTACAACACCTGCTCTGAAGGCATTGTGGATAGTATGTAGGCCACACGTCCCTAAGTCAACACACTGGACCTGATGGTGTTCCTGCAAGTGCACTTGCATATTCCTGAAGAACTTAAGTTTAACGTTTGGCCCATCCATCGATATCTGAATAATCTTGCCAAGTGGCAAAGGCTCCAAAGCCCTGAGAAGCACTTCCTGAATATCCTCTGCCGCGGAATGCCCCATAAAAGCGGATGCGTAATATCTGGTGGCCACCTTGTGTGACGAGTCCCAATAGCGCACATGCACGTCCATTTGCTTCTCTTGCAGGAAGTCATTACCCGACTCGTCAAAAAGCACGACGTAATAGTCAGACTTCTGTACCTCTTGTTGCAAGCGCGACAAGAAAAATGGCCTCAGCCCATGACATGCTACATAAGCGCATTTTTTCTCCCCACAGGAAAACGATTTGGCCACGTCGCTGTCCGGAAACATCCGCTTGAACAAGTCGCCGGTTTGTGCCGACGATCTGTACGAGTAGTGGGAGGTAATCACTTTCATTGTCCACAGAATTTCCGCATCCGTAACCACCTCGTGTGACTTGCAGGCGCTGTTTAGATCGGTCGCCTGCGACGGAGCCGAGCCAGTGGACCGCCCGCTTACGCTTGCTGCCAGATAGTTCTCCATCGAGTTTCCAGCTGCCATTTGCATGATTACACAGTGCTTTGCACTTTTTGCATGGCTTTTGAGGGCAGATTCGCTCATCGAAGCGATGTCGAACGTCTTTCTGCAGCATGTGCATTTTGCGCAGTGAGGGTTTGCTGTATGTGGCGCAACCCAAAGCTTATAGTCGTCGTTGCCGAGCCAAGCGCTTTGGAACTTACGTTTCCCGGGCATTATTCTATGCCATCTGAATGCACGAATCACTGGGTCACTACACGCACCATAAGCGACACGTGGGAACAAACAGCGAACAAAGCATCCGGAGTAGGCACAGACCAGATATAAACAAAGCACAATGTGGCCAACCTGCAATTCTCGGCCTATGGGGCTGTGCCTTTTTTAGTGGGTTGCCAATAAATCCAGCTAAAGACGAAGGCAAAAGAAAGAATTAAATACTACTAAATTTAACTCTTGATTCATATAACTGCATTTCCGTTGCAAATAAGCACGCTGGCGCAACATGCCTTTTTTACGAAGAGGTCGAGACTCTCCAGGCTCTCCAGCCTCATTGTGGCCACTTATGGCTTTTGGCCAACCCTGAAGTCGAAGCAAGCCAGATGAAAGAAAATAAAATAAAAAAGCGCGGCGGCCGCGCGTTTTTCTTTTTTTTTTTCTCGCGCAGGAAGTTTGAAATTCAAGGGTTTTCCAGGATGGCAAAGATATTCCAGCACTTTCAAGACCTTGAAAAAGCAACTTTCAAATTCAAGGGTTTTCCAGGATGGCAAAGATATTCCAGCACTTTCAAGACCTTGAAAAAGCAACTTTCAAATTCAAGGGTTTTCCAGGATGGCAAAGATATTCCAGCACTTTCAAGACCTTGAAAAAGCAACTTTCAAATTCAAGGGTTTTCAAGGATGGCAAAGATATTCCAGCACTTTCAAGACCTTGAAAAAGCAACTTTCAAATTCAAGGGTTTTCAAGGATTTCAAGGACCTGTGCGCACCCTGCACAATAGTCTTTCCAGAAAGGTATAATATTGTTTTCTTTTTAGCATATGAAAAACTCTGACATTGTTATCAAGATAAACAAACAAACAGTCAAACACTGGATGCATTATAAAGTCCTATAAGTCACGCGTTGCTATAAAAAACACTCACACACACTTCAGCCGTCTGACTCGGAATCAGTCTTTGGGTTGCAGTGAGAACAGCGTTTATTAATTTATACATTTTGTGGAGATATTGTAAAAATTGGAATTATTCTCTTATTCTTGGGCTGGGAATAATGCTAAACCAATTAACCATCTAAATACCCAAAACCCCATTAAAAAAGGCTCGCAGTTCATTATTTCCCAGGACAATTATCTGAGCGAGAAAAGGCAGCGAGAACGCAGAAATATCAGTACTGATTTTTTCAACAACTACAATATCAACCTGGAGCGAACATGCATGTCACAAAATAAAGTTTCCGTGAACAACTACTCTAACTGAATAATTACAATATGAGACACATCTCGACTTATGAAAGAATCCGAAATTAAGACCTATATCGAGAAATTAAATCTAACATAGAGGTTAGTTTCGGTTTCACTACAGAATTAAAACGCGCATCCTTGCGTAAATATCACGCTAAACACCGTTCTTGTTTTCAGGGTAAAGAGGTGACCTGCGCTCATAACACCAGAGCTTCCTCGTATTACCACAAATAAATCGTGTCGCTCAGTGAAGCCTCGTGTTGCTCAGTGAAGCCAGCACACTAGACAGGCTCAACAGCGGCACGCACGCATCTCTGACCCTCACTATAACCGCCATTTTGGAAAATGAGTGGCGCTACTTATAGTTGGAGTTGCAATACTGAGTATTGCTTTTCTTTTGGTTTTCGGTTTCGATTGTAACGCGCATGTGTTTCTGGGCACTAATTTTAGCGGACAAAAAAAAAAAAAGGTGAGCAATAGATATGTGCAAACACGGTATGTATTAGCTCGCAAAAAAGGAGCAATTTTGGTTTTCGGTTTGCCAAGCCTATTGTGAGTCACCTTTCCAACTACCCACCACAAAAAGGGGGCGCTTATGTACTGAACATGTGGAACAATGAATTTTCTTGCATAATAATTTGCAATAATTGCGTTAACAGCTGATATCTAACTTGCTGGCTAGTCAAGGGCAATTTCAATTATTTCCTTAAGAAAGGTCACTACCAGTTGTTTGTGTAACAACAATCTTAATTTTGTCAACTTGTATAACTTGTCAGTTGCACCTTTTGCCTGCTTTCATGTACAGTTGACAGGTGATTACGATTCAAGGTAAATAGCATTGTTTATATGCCGCCTAGTCAGGTAGTTTAATTTATGTACTTTAATTTGTTAGCATCATTTTCGGTTTTGAAGGTAATATTGAAAGTATTTGCATATTTTCCTTTGTTATTTCTTAATGGTGCACACATATTCAATATTCAAAGCTATTTTTCTCTAATATTCAAATTAGATTCATATTCGAAAATTTCAATATTCATACATGCCTAGTCATCTGGCAATTGCAGTAGTGATTCTAGCTACTACAGTCAGGCCAAATTATATCAAATATGGATATTTCCAAGAGTGAAAACATTCACTTGAAAACCCCTTGTTAAGGCAGAGCCCCTTGTGCATCTATATTTCAATATTCATACATGCCTAGTCATCTGGCAATTGCAGTAGTGATTCTAACTACTACAGTCAGGCCAAATTATATCAAATATGGATATTTCCAAGAGTGAAAACATTCACTTGAAAACCCCTTGTTAAGGCAGAAGCCCCTTGTGCATCTATATTTCAATATTCATACATGCCTAGTCATCTGGCAATTGCAGTAGTGATTCTAACTACTACAGTCAGGCCAAATTATATCAAATATGGATATTTCCAAGAGTGAAAACATTCACTTGAAAACCCCTTGTTAAGGCAGAGCCCCTTGTGCATCTATATTTCAATATTCATACATGCCTAGTCATCTGGCAATTGCAGTAGTGATTCTAACTACTACAGTCAGGCCAAATTATATCAAATATGGATATTTCCAAGAGTGAAAACATTCACTTGAAAACCCCTTGTTAAGGCAGAGCCCCTTGTGCATCTATATTTCAATATTCATACATGCCTAGTCATCTGGCAATTGCAGTAGTGATTCTAACTACTACAGTCAGGCCAAATTATATCAAATATGGATATTTCCAAGAGTGAAAACATTCACTTGAAAACCCCTTGTTAGGCAGAGCCCCTTGTGCATCTATATTTCAATATTCATACATGCCTAGTCATCTGGCAATTGCAGTAGTGATTCTAACTACTACAGTCAGGCCAAATTATATCAAATATGGATATTTCCAAGAGTGAAAACATTCACTGCAAAACCCCTTGTTTAGGCAGAGCCCCTTGTGCATCTATATTTCTAATATTCCATACATGCCTAGTCATCTGGCAATATGCAGTAGTGATTCTAACTACTACAGCAGGCCAAATATACAAATATGGATATTTCCAAGAGTGAAAACATTCACTTGAAAACCCCTTGTTAAGGCAGAGCCCCTTGTGCATCTATATTTCAATATTCATACATGCCTAGTCATCTGGCTTCCAAAGTGAAAACATTCACTTGAAAACCCCTTGTTAAGGCAGAAGGCCCCTTGTGCATCTATATTTCAATATTCATACATGCCTAGTCATCTGGCAATTGCGTAGTGATTCTAACTACTACAGTCAGGCCAAATTATATCAAATATGGATATTTCCAAGAGTGAAACATTCACTTGAAAACCCCTTGTTAAGGCAGAGCCCCTTGTGCATCTATATTTCAATATTCATACATGCCTAGTCATCTGGCAATTGCAGTAGTGATTCTAACTACTACAGTCAGGCCAAATTATATCAAATATGGATATTTCCAAGAGTGAAAACATTCACTGAAAACCCCTTGTTAAGGCAGAGCCCCTTGTGCATCTATATTTCAATATTCATACATGCCTAGTCATCTGGCAATTGCAGTAGTGATTCTAACTACTACAGTCAGGCCAAATTATATCAAATATGGATATTTCCAAGAGTGAAAACATTCACTTGAAAACCCCTTGTTTAGGCAGAGCCCCTTGTGCATCTATATTTCAATATTCATACATGCCTAGTCATCTGGCAATTGCAGTAGTGATTCTAACTACTACAGTCAGGCCAAATTATATCAAATATGGATATTTCCAAGAGTGAAAACATTCACCTGAAAACCCCTTGTTAAGGCAGAGCCCCTTGTGCATCTATATTTCAATATTCATACATGCCTAGTCATCTGGCAATTGCAGTAGTGATTCTAACTACTACAGTCAGGCCAAATTATATCAAATATGGATATTTCCAAGAGTGAAAACATTCACTTGAAAACCCCTTGTTAAGGCAGAGCCCCTTGTGCATCTATATTTCAATATTCATACATGCCTAGTCATCTGGCAATTGCAGTAGTGATTCTAACTACTACAGTCAGGCCAAATTATATCAAATATGGATATTTCCAAGAGTGAAAACATTCACTTGAAAACCCCTTGTTAAGGCAGAAGCCCCTTGTGCATCTATATCAAACTCCGCCACCGGGGACACTCGATACATCAAACCGCATGCCACTGGTAGCGTGTGGGGCTTTCCCCCAACACCGCCATCGCTGCATGCTTTGCATGAGCTGAGGAGACTACTCTGGCCACAGGCAGCGAAAGGTGAAGAAATGCAGGGGAGAAAAAGCAAGTCTTTGGCTAGTTGAGTGTGGCGACAGCAGTTGTGTAATCACGCTTTGAACGCCTTCTTTACTTTTGTCTACCTTGTCCTTTCGCCGCTTTTGCTTTGCTATTTTTTTTCTGCTGTGTGTTATGTTTTTTGTTGTTGCTCGCTTGATCTTTTTCTATAGATGAAGATTTTTTTTTATCCATCCCACTATTTCAGTTTTCTTTTTAATTATTTTCGTGTTTCATTGGCTGTGCTGCTGTGGAAGTCGAGGCTAAAAGCTCCCGTTCGTCACAATTTTCGGTGTTAACAGAGATGCTCAGAAATTTCAACTGAAGCTTAAGCTAACATTCTTTTGCATATCAAATTATAGATATATGAAACTATTTTACAATCCCCTTTGAGTTCAATATATCTGGGTTTGACTGTATTAGAGGCTAAACCAATTCCGAGATTTTGCGAAAAGGCACTGCCAAGATGAAAGTCACAACTAAGCTGCTCTTCTAAGTGTCATTGTGGACAAGACTTGTGGCACTCTTTCCGCATCGTTTTGAAATCGGGTGACAAAAACACAAGTGATAGATGATTATCTAAACCCATTCTCTTTTCACAAATTGTTTAAATTGGTTTAGCCTCTCACAATGACTACCTTAATGGCAACATGAACAATCTAGCCATTAATTAAAAAGTTGATAAACTTTAGCTCGTTGTCCAACGTCCTGCAGCAATTATTCCCCCATTTAATGTCTGCCAAGCCGCATAAATGCGTTGAAGATGGCAAACACCCTGCATGTAAAAGTCAAGGAGACCAGTTACCTCCTTTGAGATGACAGACATAAGGCAAATAGGAGCTTGCAAAAAATAAAAATAATTTGAGAATTTCTATCTGCAGTTAACAAAGTGCACGAGTGATGCTACAGTGCGACTGATTTAGGACCACCTAAAGAAATCTCTGCAATGCAAGGTGCCTGCATCAGAAAGTAGCGGGTCGCACCACCAAGATGCAACACGGGCCTCTAGCTTTTACGCACTCCAGCAACGTGTCACAACTTACCTCGTAGACCAGTTCATGGTGGAAGTGTGGCACTTCGAGATCTTGCAGGCACCGGATGGCCTCATTCACATCCCCCGAGCACAAATACTCCTTGAGCAACATTTGAATCTGCACAAAAAGCACCAGGGAACCATTTCAAGCAAGAGACAATACCATGTTTCTTAAAATGCCGCTCAAACTAATGCGGGCCTGGTGAGAACGCAACAGGACCACCAGTGGGGCGATCTCGTTCACGCGCAGTCCGAGTTACAGTATGCGTACGGCTAGTGTAAAGAAAGCTCTACGCTCATTCCTTGGAGCACGCCCTCGTTTGGACACCACATGGCGCATTTGCAGCATACTACGTCAAAGCAGCACAGCCGTCGCAACCAGCAGTGCCAGATCTGAAAGCGGTTAAAATTGAAATAAAAAAATGCCTAAGAGATTCAAGTGAGCGTATGCTACCCAAATTAATTGATCAAGAAACTGTAGATAAGTTCAATGACTACTTCACTAACATAGAGCCAATACCGACAGCGCAGCTGCCACGTGTACCAGACCCCAGACCCCCACTTAGTCTCTAAATTCAGTTAAAGGGCAACTCCGCTAAATTCCCAATATTTCGGGATAATGAGTGATTTCGAATTAAAAAGCCCCAGTAAAAGACACTACGTCATTTTTTTCGCGAAAAATGGGGTATATATTTTTAAATTGAATTTTAAACGCGAGCGGAAACCAAAACCGAAACTTTGGCTCCGTCCGGCAACATTGGCCTCGGGCCGCCAAGTACATGGCCATCACGTGGTACGAGATGTCACGTGATCCTCGGCCCAACGACGGGCGGCGGGATTGGGGCGGGCGTGTGGCAGGCGCGAGTGTCGTCTGCACGACTTTCTTCGCCACGTTTTGGTGTCCACGACATTCGACGACGTCTGCACAACTGCGGTATAAGTCTGCACACGTGGTGTCCGTAGTGTGGACGAAACTCCAAGAGGCAATAATGACAAACTGTGAGATGACGACGGCGGTTATGACGCGGAAGACGGCGGTAACGGCGAGACCGCGGCGGGCGGGCAGACGGACGGCTCCCAAGAAGCGCGCTGCGCAGGCGCATTGCGCCAATCACGTGGACACCGCTGAGCGCCGAGGGGAAACGTTGCCGACGTGACCCGCTACGCTTGCCCAGAGAAGTAAAAACAAGCAAAGGGGGGCCATGAAGATGACGTTTAGCTCAATGTTGGCTCCGCCCATGCCGTAGCCTTGACTGCGCTGATGGTTGCGCCTGAATTCGCCCGCTCGAGTCAGCCGATTTCGGCAACTTGGCGAGTTGCAAAGTTTGCCGGAACATTTGAGAAACATTTAGACAGAACTGCGTCGTAATATTTGACGTGTGGTCTTCCTAGGTGATACTGAAGAGGACGGCATTGTTTTTTCAAAACCAAAAATGAAGCGGAGTTGCCCTTTAATTTCAACTGTAAGGCTTCATTCACTCAGCAGTCTTTTTCCCCCGTCCCGAAACCATTCTTGGACCGAAGACTGGTATTCCGACACTGGCGGCAGCTAGACTGCAGAGGTAGGCAGTAACACTCTCGGCATACAACTACTCCCTAGTATACAAGCGCTCAGCCGAAAATGCGGAAGCGGATTGTTTTTCGAGACTGCCTGTGAACACACTTGCAGAAGAAGCTGACGAAGAGGAGTCTTTTTGCTCACTGCAGTTGCTTTCCCTACCAGTGAGCAGCCGAGACATTGCCAAAGAAACTGGCCGAGACCCGCTGCTCAGTAGAGTGTTGGAATATGTTCTGAAAGGTTGGCCGTCGTACATGGCCGATCCCGCACTGAAGTCGTTTTTCCAGTGCAGCACAGACCTATCGGCACATCAAGGCTGCCTGTTGCTGGGACTAAGGGTCGTTGTGCCGGAAAAACTGCGTCATCTGCTCCTGGAGGAGATCCACGAGGGACACCCAGGGGTTGTACGTGCTAAAGAACTAGCCAGGAGTTACGTCTGGTGGCCAGCAGTGGACACGGATGTTGAAAACTATGTGAAGGCCTGTGAGCAGTGTCAGCAGCAGCGTAACCGACCTATGCAGGCCCCCTTGCACCCTTGGGCGTGGCCTACGAAGCCGTGGCAGCGTGTTCACATCGACTACGCGGGGCCCTTCAGAGGTAAAATGCTGTTAGTGGCCGTGGATGCTCACTCTAAGTGGCCGGAGGTTTTCATAATATAGTCAACAACATCGGGTAGCACGATTGAAAAGCTGCAAGAAGTGTTCGCACGGTTTGGAAGTCCCGAAACATTGGTCTCAGACAATGGCACACAGTTTACGTCACAGGAATTTGAAGATTTCATGAAAAGCATTGGCACGCGCCATGTGTTGACAGCACCATACCACCCGAGCACTAACGGGCTGGCCGAGAGATTCGTGCAAACGCTCAAGGCTGCTTTACGCAAAGGAGTGGCCACCGAGTCTCTACAACGAACGTTGAACAAGTTCCTGTGGAACTATCGCAATATTCCTCATTCAACAACGGGGGAACCACCAGCTGTTTTGTTGTTGGGGAGATGCCTCCGCATGAGGCTGGATGTTGTTAAACCGGCCATAGACACCAGGGTGGCAAGACATCAGTTCCGTCAGACGACACAAAGAAGGTGCCGGGCACGAGTGTTCCAGGTCAACGACCAAGTGCGAGTGTTGAACTTTCGACCAGGGAACAAATGGTTGAAGGCCACCATACTGGCCAGAAGTGGACCAGTCTCTTACAAGCTGAAGGTACAGCTTGATCATGGTGTAGCCATCTGGCGCCGTCATCAGGACCATATCCGGCATGACACAGACCAAGAGGAAGACGTACAAGAGGTACCATTTCCCTTGCAGGAGGGCAGAGTCGATGCTTCACCTCCGCCTTCAGGCCCATCAAGCCCAGTGCAGCTGACAACAGGACCGGCTGCAAACGCTCAAGCTGGCGGCAGCACCGTGGGGCAAACACCGGTTACTCCAATACGTCGCTACCCAGCAAGAGTGCGCCGTCCACCAGAGCGCTACTCACCCAACGTGTGAACTGGAACTGGGGAGGGGCCTTACAATTAAGTGTGGGGGAATGTGGTGTTTGACTGATATTCCTTTCTGGTCTGACAACCTTGTCAGACTGGCAACATTGGGCCGGCACCCGGAGGAAGAGAACATTCTGGAATGGCGGCGTGGTTAGGTTGTCATGTAGCCGAGCACGCTACTCATCGTTAATCTCTGTCAGTAATAAAGTGTTGCACCTACCCATGTGCCTAATTTAGCCAGGACTACAACACACTTCCTTCTAATACAATGCTTTAAAAGTGTGCTATAATCTTTGTATGGAATGTCATGCAGGTCCACTTCTTGCTCACCAGCAGAACTTGCAGCAAGGTCTGCTTCTTCATTTCCGGGTATACCAACATGGCTAGGAACCCAAAATTTTTTATTTATTTTATTTTATTTATTTACAATACTGTGAACCTTACGGTCAACACAGGAGAGAAAAATAAGTTGTACAAGCCAAGCAAAATGCATTCACACTCAAGTGAGCACTTATGCACATGCAGGGGTGCGGTCACACCCTGCACATCTGAAGATGTATTCCGCACACATACATTATTCAGTTAAAAATTTGCGCAATGATGATTCAAATGACTTGAGATTACAGCAGCTGACGACTTCGTTCGGCAGAGCGTTCCACTCTACTATCGTCCTACAAAAGAAAGAATACTTAAATACATCATTTTTGTATTGATACGGAGCAATCGCCCTGACGTTGCTAGTCCTTTGGGAACGAGACGTTGAGGGCCGCAAGTAAAGCTGCGGATCCAGCTTTGTCATTCCAGTCGTTATGGAAAAGAGTTCTTTTAACCTTGATATTTTCCTTCGCTTTGCCAGCGAGTCAAGCTGCGCCTCTTGTCTCATTGAAGAAACAGATTCTGTACGTTTATATCTGGAGAAGATAAATCGAAGAGCCAGATTTTGTATTCTTTCAATTTGTGATTCGTGGCATTTTCTATACGGGTCCCATACAATGCTTGCATATTCTAACAATGGGCGAACATAACACATGTACGCAAGTTTTCGAACATCACTATTGGCATGCCTAAGTTGTCTTCTGAGGAATAATAACTTTTTGTAGGCTTTTGAACAAACGTAATCTACATGACTGTTCCATCGCATGGTAGAACTAAAAATAACACCTAAATATTTAAATTCATCCACATTTCGCAGTTGCACGCCACCTATGTTATAGGAATACTCTAAAATGTTTTGTTTATTTGTAATGCTGCAAAATACTGTTTTATCAAAGTTAATTACCATGCCCCACCTTTCACACCACAAGTAAAGTTTTTCTAGAGAGGCATTAAGCAAGTCTTGGTCTTCGACTGTACGGACGTTTGAAAACAACATGCAGTCGTCCGCAAATAGCTTTACCTGGACAGCTGGCGGCATATCATCTGCGATATCATTTATATACAGTAAAAACAAAAGTGGACCTAATACTGACCCTTGTGGCACACCTGAATACACTGCAAGGCGTGTAGAGCATGCATCATTGCAGTAGACGCACTGTGTTCTGTTAGTTAGGTAAGACCGGACCCACGACACTATATTGCTGTTTAGACCCATAAGGTGAAGCTTTTCAATAAATTTGTTATGAGGCACGCGGTCAAACGCTTTTGAAAAATCCATAAACACGACGTAAACCTGACCCCGCTCATTTACAACATATGAAAACTCATGCGCACACTCAATTGTGTGACCGTCGATAGACCCCGTCTAAAACCGTGCTGATGTTTGTATATTAAGTTGTTTTCTTCTAAGTACTGAGTGACATGATTTGAAATAATGTGTTCCAGCAGTTTGCAGCAAGTCGACGTTAATGATATAGGACGGTAATTTTGGACTGTCATTTTGTTTCCAGATTTGTGAATGGGTATAATTTTACCACACAACCAGTCTGTTGGCAATTTGGATTGTTGGAGAGAGGCTTGAAATATTATGAAAAGATATCGGGACACCCACTCAGCATATCTTTTCAGAAATGCATTTGAAATGTCGTCTGGCCCCGACGCCTTTTTTACATTAATATTCAAAAGCAAATTAAGTATACCACTCTCCGAGACAACCAAATCTGACATACGAGGTTCATCAGAGCTGCTGACGTGGTCTACCGGCTGGTCACTCGAGACTGTAAAGACTGACTGAAAATAATTCCTCTGCCACTCTAATGGGACATGATACAACCTCATCGCTTACCATCACTTCCGTTATTACTTCTTTTTTCGACGAGAAAAACCGCCAGAATTTTTGCGGAGATTCCAGCAAGAAACGAGAGAGCACATTGCCACAGTAATTTTCCCTAGCTTGGGAAATAAGATTCTTCAATTGTCGCCCCAAATTTGCAATGTCTGAGGAATTTTGTTTTGCTTTCCTTTTGCGCTTGATCTTTCGCTTTATTTGCAAAATTTCTCTCGTTACCCATGGGTGATGTCGTTGTGCTCTCACGCCCCTTGTCGGAACAAAGTGATATGTACAGTAGGAAACAATACTCTGAAATGTTTCCCATAATTCGGTAACATCACTTAACTGACTAAAATGGTCAAAATGTTCATCTAAATAATCGAGGATGGACACATCATCAGCATTTTGAAAATCTCTGACAGTACGTTCGTGACGAGCATTATCGGCAGCTGCTTTATGTAGTTCTAAGTCAAGAAACACCATTTTATGATCTGACATTCCGTCGATCACATGTGCTTTATCCGCTTCCACTATGCTGCTAACAAAAAGTAAGTCCAGAATTGATTGGCTCGTATCTGTTACTCTTGTCGGGCTGTCCACTAACTGTTGAAGATTAAAACTGAGTGCTATATCTAACAAAAGCCCGGAGGACGCGATTTCATTTTTACCTAGTTTTTGCTTTGCCCAATCAATATCAGCATGATTGAAGTCTCCAGTCAAATAATTTTAGTTTTGTCATTGAAGCGCAACGCCATGTAATCGTACAATTCTTCTAAAAACCTCGGGGCGGTGTTTGGTGATGAGAGTGAACGCAGAGAACTCAGTGAATCAGTGTACACGACTGACTGCTTGCTCTTTGTTTTTACAATGTGATCAACTGCAAGACGGAGACCGCATAACTCTGCTGTTAAAATAGTGGCTGTACACGTAATCCGTTTTACACAGCGAACAGAGGGGCCGACCATAGCACATCCAACAAATGATTCTGTCTTAGTACCATCCGTGTAGTACGAGTCTCTGAAGCTCAAAAAATTCCTGTTTTATGTATTCTGGTGGAGTTTCTTTCTTTTAATATTCGTTAGTGAGAGGTCACAGGAAATGAGGCAGTGGTCCCACGGAGCTATTGCTTGTGGAACAGGAGAGACGGGCATTGTACTACTCAGTCCAATTGAATCTGCTTTGGATGCATTTCTCATACTAAAAGGTGGTATTACAGTGGGCTTGTTGTCAAAAGTATGTTTATATCTCATTTCTTCAACAGCTTCTCGAGAAGCGTGCAAGGGAACTGAACGAATTCTAAGCGAATACATAAACCCTAAAGCAAACCTCCGCTTCTCCAGAGACCATTCATTTGACTCTATGTAAAGGCTGGGGATAGGCGACGAGCGAAATGCACCTGTAGACAGCCGCAGTCCCTGGTGATGAATAGACCTTTTCGGCCTCCGTCGCATGGGCGCTGCCATCTTAGAATCACGTGACGCGGCCGCCATAAGGTGGCTTCAACTCGTCGCTCCACCCTCTCCTCCGCGCCTTGGCGAAGACGCGGCATTCGCGTTTTTCGTCGCGTTTCACCGCGTTTCTCGCCCTATTGTAAATTGCCGCCCGATATTAACATTTACAACTTAATTGCATGCTATCATTATGTGCACGGCTACATATGCAGTTAATTTTATAACCGATTTTGACTATTTTCACCGTCGGCGTACCGGATACGCGTGAGGAGGGAGGAGATACAGAAATCAGCGTCAAACCTGGCGCATATTGAGCCCAATTATTTATGACAACTTAAATTTACACAGTAATAGTGGCGGCATATTCGAAAAATTATAGTGCAATGTATATGTATAATCGCGCATTTAAAATCCTAAGGAATGGGACCAAAATACTATGCAGCATATGAAGCTACGTGTGTTTCCTGAAAGCCTCCGGCCTTGCTTTCATAACAAATTTAAAATAGTTGTTTTTGATTATATAGGACATATAATATACACAGGTGACGAACGTTTTAACTCACATTTTATCTGATGCTTGGGATAATGGTAACGTCCACATCGGGCGATTTATTTGTGCACGACGATACACCTAAATCTGTTAGACGGTCTTAAATCGTCAAAGGCTGCTTGAGAGTGCCTAGGGCTCGGATTATGTGATGCCGAAAAGAAGCCATCTACATGAAAATCACCCAAGTTCAGGGTTGTTGATTTTAAATCGCATCAGTTTGCATGGAGGTCTGTCATGAAGGTTCATGAAGTCGTGCCTAGCATTCGACTTCAACCAAACGTACGAGAGATCACTTCTTTCGTACCCTCAATTTTATTTGGCAAAGTTTGTACAAAGACAAAATTTCAGATTTTAATTGACGGGCCTCACTTATCTTATGTGCCAAGCACGTCGTAATCAAATGTCAGTAAAACAAATAGTTCATTCTCTAACGCCAATGTTGTTAAATGCTGTTAATAAGTACTTTAGCAGGGTCAATAGCTAAATGAATTTCCCACCCGACCTCGGACGCGGACCATCGAATATATCTCGAGTACTTAATTTTTTCTAAAGAAAACAGCCAGAGACAATATCACTTATTTCTTAGAATATCTGCGTATTATAGGAGACATTTCGAGTTTCTAAAGTCTACAGAAAGTTGGTGTCCGCGAAAATCAGTCGGTGAACTTGCGACTTGTGTGTTTTTCGCGATTTAGGAGGTTTTTAATCATGTTGTGGACCTGCATTTTTACTATATATCTACTCATTAGTCTCTCCATTAGTTTATTTTTTCTGAAAACTAGGGTCAGTGGGTCAGGCCGTAGACGATGGAATCCTCCTTGTGCATCGCAGTCGTTACGCCGCCGAACCTGACCGAAATTAGCGACGAACATGACCAGATGCATCGTAAAGCGTTCATAAAAAAGTCCGCGAATATGACTCAAAACCACTTCGTGGTTCTCGAATTGGCTCAGTACCACAGTTTTATTAGTTGTGCGCTATAACGGGCACATTTGTATGACGAAATCAGGCGAGAATGACATAACACACCAACACAGCCGAGAGCGCACTGAAACCGAAACCAACCGAAATGAAGCCACCCAAGGGCGCCGAGTGCGTCAGCGCCCTCTGTCCGCCGGTCGGGTAACTACTGAGATGAAAAGGTCTATAGAGTCAAGCATTCGTAGGGCTGAATGCCTTGCCGATCCATACACACTACTACCATAATCGAGGCGCGAGCGAATCACCGATCCGTAAATTCGGAAGAGGCAGAGGCGATCAGAGCCCCAGGAGGTGTGGGAAAGCACCTTAAGGGGAGACACGACTCTTTAAAACAAAAAAAAGACAAAACAATCACTTTTTTGAAATTCTGTTTTTTTATATTTATAGGTATTTTTACATATTCTCGCCAAATATTTTCGCAAAATAACGCATATTTACTTCAAGACATGGATTTGAAATCACCAAGTGAAAATGTTTCGTCTGAAAAAAAGCCCGAAAAATGGTGCATTTTGACCGTTGATAGATCGAGAACGACGCGATAGAATGGGGACATCTTGGTCTCATTTGAAAGCCCCGCTCCCGCGCTTTTTCTTCCCGCCAAGCATAATACAACACGGCCATTGGCTGAGGAGAACGAAGCAGAAATAAAAAACAAAATCTAGCCACGGCATTGGCTGTTGTGGATCACGTGCGCAAATGACGTTTTCTCATTGGCCACGAGCGCCGTCCGGTCATGGTTTCGGATCCGCCATCTTGTTTGATTTTGAAAGATGCCAACTCCGGAGGCTCTTCGGAAGAAGTTCCACACCGGCCACGAGGTTGGAAAAAAACTTCAAAAAGGACCGAGGAAGCTTATTAGAGCCTCAGAGCCTCCGTTCAACCTGCCGTAGGTGAGGTGAACACGAACCAAGTGCGGCACACCGACCCCGGCCGTGCTGCTCCGGCGACTGCGCGATGTCCGCGAGCACACCCGCGGCTTCGAATGACCGTGCGCGACATGATACCCTTCGGCTCAGCGCGTCGGATATCGCTCCAAAAGAACCAAAAGCCGAAGAAAAGCTTATTAAAGTCTCCGTACAACCTGCCGGAGGTCAGGCCAAGTGCGACACACCGAACCCGACTGCGCTGCTCCGGCAACTGCGTCGATGTCCGCGGCTTCGAATGACCGTGTGTTACATGATACGCCGTGGCTCAGCGCATCGGATATCGCTCGGAAAGAAACAAACGCGGAGGAGAAGCTTGAAGAGCTTTCGTCCAACTGTGCTACGACACGCAAAGCTGCTCTGGTTGCCGGCGCCGATCCAGCAGCTCCCGAGAGCGCGAAGTCGTTCGTCATGGTGAACCTCGACATCGTGAACTCGCTGCTTCGACTCACTAAGTGCTGCTTCGACTCACAAGACGACATCCAGAGGGCCATGAAGAGGAGGCACACTGGCCAGATGCATGCAGATTATGTTCCCGGAGGCTACTAGACCCCCACACACAAACAATTCGTGACAGAGCTGTGAAAATGAACCCGTACAAGTTTTTGCCCGTTTTCTCAAAATCAATTTTTCCGACACTTCACTAGTTACAGAAGCCATATCTCACCTTCTATGCAACTGATCTTCACCATTTTTTTCTTTTTCTGGTAGGTGCATTAGTGACATATCCAATAAGGGGTATACATGTACGAAATATGATACAGAATATTTTTTTTATTTGTCTTAATATGTAATGTAAAAATTACTTTTGAAAGTGAAAAGTTTGATCTGTTGTAAAAAAGGAGTAAATCGTCCTAGAGTTTTCATTTATACCTTATTGCATACTGCAGACTTTCTAGTTCACAAATATATATTTAATTCTGTGTTTTTATTATTCCATTTTTTTTAATTTTTTTTTTTAAATTTTGCAAATGAAATTTTAATTAATTGCTATTCTAATTAAGCTATTTCAAAACTATTTACATATTTATTACTAGATTGTAAAGGCAGATGTGCTATGTAAATTTCGTTAAGTTTGAGGCATAAATAAAAAAAAAAGCTCTAGAAGCAGTGTTTCCCCTTAAAGGATGCTTAGTGCTTTTTTGGCATTTTACTTTGAGATATCTGATATGCAAAAGAAAGGTCAATTTACTGTCAAAAATAAGCCCTAGGAATTTATGTTCAGGTTTTGTTGGAATTGAAGCGGATCGCATGGTCAATGAGGGCTTCACTGAAGTTCCCCGTAGGCGAGAAAAACAAACAGACACGGTTTTTTCAGGTGAAAAGCTGAAGCCGTTTTGGTCTACTCACTTGAGCAAATTGTTAATTGCTAGTTGGACCCTACGTTCGCACAAAGCAAGGTTGCAGGATGAGACGGATATCTGAAGGTCGTCAACATAGAGTGAATACTGTACAGATGGTGGAATGGCCCGAGCTATTGAGTTCATTTTAAGTATAAAAAGGGTCACACTCAAAACGCCTCCCTGAGGAAGCTGCTCGAAATGCTGAGACCACATCTGTTCCTTTACGATAGACGTAAATGTGATTTTAAGGGAGAACAGTGAAAGGAAAAAAAAAAAAAAAATAGGACAGTCGATCATTGGGGAAGAAATGTGGCAGAACGAGCGATTGATGTGAAACGTGCTCACAGTGGGTTTTGTCGTGTTTGTTTCGAAAAGTAGAGACAAATAAAATGTTTTCGAACATGCAAGATTGTTCTCACCAACCCAAATGCAAGCTCCAAGAAACAAAACAGTTGAGGCGGCGCCCATCGTCCGCTACATTTGGTGATCGGCGCCGCCACAAAGTAGTCACAAAGACGGGGTTACAAGATTGGTGACTAGGAAAGTGTGAAATTGCGCACGAAATTAATGGGTTATACCGGTTACCATAGAATAAATACCGTGCATCCGCATTAAGCGCCCACCCGCAAAATTTGAAACATCTGAAAAAATATGCAAAGTGCATATATATGTAAAATTTATGACCTCACATGCACCCATCCCGTTTTTTCGTGATTATCTTCAAATTTTGAGTGGGCACTTGCTCGGTATTTTACGGTATACAGTCTAACGGGGTACAAAAGTTTGACGCAGATTTTGAAAGGAAGGTGCAGAAAGGTTTCTAGGCTAGGTGGCGCAAGCTACCGCCCAATATAGAGGGCACAGCCACCACCACCCGTCCATCTGTGTAGCCACTGACGGCAGCTCCGTCACTGCTGGTTTGAACCACTTCACCGTCCCCGCACCGTCCCGATTTCGGCACAGCGCCCGCGGCGCTGGTGCCGGGACGGGGCGAGGAGCCGGCTGTGTGAATGAGGCCTTACGAGTCCTACGGTTTGTATAGCAGCTGGTCTCCATACGATCCTTGTTAGGTTATTAAAGGATAAAATTGATATATTAGGTATTCATCTCCTGCATCTGTTTAATCATTAATTGAAGAATGCAGTATATCCAGGAAAGCTATAGCTAAAGTGGTGCCTATCTTTAAGGATGATGATTTTGCTGAATCGTCTAGTTACAGGCCAACATCCGTTTTAAATGTAATTAACACAGTTTTTGAGAAAACAATTTTCCCACATTAAGGAATTTTTAATTAAGGGGAGATGCGGGTCGAAAAACGGCAATTTTTTTCGAAAAAAGTGATTTTGCTTTTTTTGGTGTTCTAATATCTTTGAACCTTCCTCTTTTGCGTGTAAAAAAATCAAGACCGGATATCATCGCGAAATTAGTCAGATACGAGTTTGAAGCCCGTCTCGCGATGGAAAACAGCGCAAATCTGATCCATTTTCGAGCGCGTAATTCTTCGGATCGCGGCGTCGCCCGCCATCGCGTTTATTTTGGCGCATAGGCTTAGCCGTTTTCTCTCCGAAACTGTCGTTGATAGTTTCGTATTCCAGTTGTAAATAATAAAGAATAAATGTTTTTCCCGCTGCAAACGCGCGTCGCCATTGGACTTTTAAATCACGTGATGTGATTGTGGCCCCGCCATTGGCCAAGAGCAACATGCTGCGCGGCAAAGCTTGCTTGCGGTTCTAGCGTCGCACTGCTCCAGATACCAGAACCAAACGGCTTGTTCGATCATTCTGCTTTTTTTGCGATGGGCGTCGACGGAAAACGTGACTTTCAAGCTCGGAAGTTTCGGACGACACACAAGTTCAAAGGAAGTCGCGAAAAGGGCAACCGGAAAGCTTCAAAAAAGAAAAGTTCATCCGCAGCAGCTAACCCTAACCTCGGTCGGGGCGGCGCGGCGACGCTTTCGAGTCCGATCGCTCGAGTTTCATCGGCAGCGCTGACGAGTTCGTTAGTGCATCGGAAAAGATGTTTGAAAACGGAGAGAGAGCTGCAGATGAGCGTGCAAGTACTGCGATCGGCGAGATCGGCGCGATGGAAGCTTTCGTCAGTGGCGCGACATGCTCGACTAGCGGAAAGTGCAAACTCGCCGTCCAGGAATTGGCCACTACGCGAAAACTGGCATCTTTTCTGGAGCTGTGCTATGTAGCGGGAGAATTCTAGTTTGGTGGTCCAGGCTCTGACACTTGGAACTATATTACCACCAAGTTTCGTGTGGTTTGAGTGAGAATTTAGGTGTCACATAAAACTAAACTTTCATTTGCGTTTTTCTCAAATTGGTATTTTTGCCCGTTTTCGGAGTTTGTGCACACAATTTTCACCATTTGTGGTTACTGTATCGCAACCAAATTTTGCACAGCTGTTCCTAGTGATGTATAGAGTGTGCACATCTTGCTAGTTATGCGATTGGCACCACTGAATTTTTATAAGAATTATAGAACTAAAAGTGAAACATAAAAAGTGATGACTCAATAGTTCACAACTTTTATTTTCTCTCCAGTCATAGATATATATTTTTTTAGGTGGATTTGCACACACTACTGTTCACAAGAAAGTAACCAGGCTATCTTAGGATGCTCTCTTATAAGTAAATTTGAGAGAAAAAGGGTGCACAAAAAAGGCATTTTATATGCCTTCATACGTGCACAGATATTTCACCAAGCCAGGTATCAGAAAACTGACTACATATATGAAAAGAGGAGCTCAATATGTACTAACTGTGCGAATTCAGCCTCCTAGCTTCAGAATTAAAAAAAAAAATATTCTCGAGGAGCATGTCCCCTTAAGTACTGCATTGTTTGCCATAATCGACACTGATTTCGGCCTAACAGGTCAACTTCCTCCGCAGCACTTACACAGACTCTGCTTCTTAATAAGGCTCTCCACGACAATTAGATTGCCGCAGTTGTATTTTTGAATACAAAAAAAAAAAAGGCCTTCGACACGGCTAATCACTACTCTTTTGAATAAGCTACACAATTATGGCTTCCTAAAGCAAAATATTGGAGTTATTTACTAGTTATTTATATGATCGAAAACAATGTAAGAATTAATTATTTTATTTCCACATCGCAAACTGTTAACGAGAGTACCCTAGGGCTCAGTTCTTGGACCCATCCTTTTTCCTTAATGTGTAAACTATTTTCCATCAATTTTAAAGTACACTGAAGCATTAACGCATGCTGATAGTACAACTTCAAGTTTTGTGCGGGGTACATTAGGTGAACTGCAAGAGAAAATAAGCGAGGAACTGACCTGGGTTCTACTTTGGCTTCCCCAATAATCAACTTACTCTTAACATTAAGAAAACAAAGTACACTGTGTTCCACTCCCGGAAAAAAGAAATACATTACAATGGGTCAACTATAAACATAGATAATATGCAGTTGCAGCATGTTATCAGATATGCACTGGAAAAAACAATAAAAGCATCTGTTCAAAGGTAGCTTATGGTTGTTAAACATTGCTAGGGGCACGGGAGTGCTTAGATTTATATATTCTGCGCATGCTTTGTTTTGCATTTGTACAAAGTCAACTGAGTCATTGAATAGAGTCCTGGGGTGGTACATGCCGTATTTACTCGCATAATGAATGCACCCCCCACAACGGGAACCAATATTTGGATTTTTTTTTTCCTCTCGTGTGATGACGCACCTCCAATTTTCGGCTCCGCGAGTCTCAAACTATGTCTAACTTAGCTAGCCACCAAGCCAATTTTCTTTTGCCGCCAAGCAGTCAGGCCAAGTCAAGCCAAGCCGCTCTCGTAATGGCTGCAAGTGCGTGGTTGGAGAAGTGATCAAGTGTGAAACCGAGCAAAGCGCACATTTGACGAAGCTTGGGTCGAGGAATTGCCCAGCCCCGGACACTCTTCACCTATCAGATGCATTGATGTCAACAAACACGCCATCGTCTGTGGTCTGCTTTCGGACAGTGAAATCGTGAAAGTGGTTAGGCCTAAGAACGGTAGCGTTGCTCTCAGTGCTGAGTGAGCTTCGTAGGGTGCTTTTCCTTCGGCAAAAGGCACGCCGAAAGCGCCCTAAAAAGGTTCACAGTTTATAAAGCATAGTTACTATAGGCGTGCCCCCGACCAGCTGTGGGTGTGCCTCCATTAGTAAAGACGTGCCACAGTACCTTGCCGTGTCATATTGGCACCTATGACATTTTTACGAAGTGTGTAAATGCAAAAATTTTACCCTGCATAATGAACGCACCCCCTCAAATATGTGTCAATTTTTCGGGAAAAAAGAAGTGTGTTCATTATGCAAGTAAATACGGTATACCAGCGATTGATCTTAGACAAGCAATTTTCCCTGTTAATATGGAAACTCTCAGGTCGGACTATGGACAGCTATTTTAGGGACGAATTGGGTAAATACAGGCATTTTGGTCTCATAAGTATGAACGCCAATAAGACTAAAAAAAAATGGTCCAAAAACTTCATCAGTGAACATAGTTACAGTTGCGTACACAAGGACAGGGACAGAGAAGAGAAACACGTAGATGACAGACAAGCGCACACTCACAACTCATGTATTAACGAAAGAGGAAAAGAAAGAGGTACAGAACGCGGAATCCGGTCGAGCGTTGGCCACACAGGCACGAGGAACCACAGGCCCCCCCCCGGGCTCGAGGGGTACACGTAAAATTACCCACACGAAAAAGATTTTAAGAAGGCAATTTCCTCCTCTGTTAATGAAACAGACGGAAAGCTAACACATCGCTCGCCCATGCTCAGGATAATAAATGCTTCGAAAATCTCTCGGGTGTGCTTTTCTCGGTACCTGCCCATTATCTTGGTTTTCGCCAAGGATGCCGTACAATTACAAGATTTACAGTGCAGGGGTGGATGGCCCCCCATCATAGACTTTAGGGAGAGATTGTGCTCTCGTAGCCGGTCGTTCACACACCGTCCGGTCTGTCCAACGTAGCTTTTACCACATGAAAGGGGGATACTATACACTACACTCAGGGAGCAGGGCACATAAACGTGGGAGTGGTTCTTGTGGCACATATGTTTTTTTATATTGTTTGCCTTAGCATGGACTTTTTAACAAATTTGAGCCATTTTTTGGGGAGCTGACATCACTAAAGTCTACAGTGGGGGGACTTCTACCCCTGCACTATAAATCTTGTAATTGTACGCCATCCTTAGTGAAAACCAAGATAATAGGCAGGTACCGAGAAAAACACACCCGAGAGATTTTCGAAGCATTTATTATCCTGAGCATGGGCGAGCGATGTGTTAGCTTTCCGTCTGTTTCATTAACAGAGGAGGAAATTGCCTTCTTAAAATCTTTTTCGTGTGGGTAATTTTACGTGTACCCCTCAAGCCCAGGGGGGGGGCCTGTGGTTCCTCGTGCCTGTGTGGCCAACGCTCGAGCAGATTCCGCGTTCTGTACCTCTTAATTTTCCTCTTTCGTTAATACATGAGTTGTGAGTGTGCGCTTGTCTGTCTACGTGTTTCTCTTCTCTGTCCCTGTCCTTGTGTGCGCAACTGTAACTATGTTCAATATCTACCAACTCGCCCAACTGTCGACTCTACTTCATCAGTGAACCCAAGAGGTTACAGTGTGCACCCAGACGTTTCTTGGGGGTCTTGCGATAAGAGCTCCGCAACAAAAGGGCCATTACTGCTTACAGTCTATTGTTGCTTGAGATTGTGTATGACCTACAACCAGGAACAAAGAAGAATGAACCCTAAAGCAGCTTTAGTCGGTAACAGGCTCAGAGTGAAGTGGGAGCTCCTCCCACCTCTTTGCAGAGCGAACGCTAGAGAGAGGAGGTCGTCTTCTCTTCAGCGTTCGCTCTGCTCAAGTAGAAGCTCTGGACCCAGAAAGCTCACTTCTATACTCCATTTCATCGTAACTTGGCAACGGCTACAGTTTAAGCGAGCCAATCAGCTTGTCGGCGGGAGACACGTCACTCGCTATACTCCGTTTCCCGTAACTTGGCGAACTGTGGAGGCTGCAGCCCCCGCTAGGTCTGCACGGGTATGGGCCAGCCAGCAGGCCATGGGCCGGTCCGCAAGCTATATTTATGGATAAGACTTAGCGGCTATATTCATGGATATAACTTCACGGTTAACAAAGTAAGCAAAAAAGTAACTGGCGGCCAGCCGCAGTTACTTTTTTATAGAGGAGCTGTTAAGGGCTAGTTTCCCCAGTATCGTATCTGCGGACAAGCGGCATGTCGACAATAAACTCCAGACAGCTACCGCCATCTATAAGCAACGGCGGCAACCAGACAACCGGTATGAGCGACGGCGGCAACCTTTCCAGCCTTTCCACTCTGGTTTTCACCGGAGTGGAAAGGGTGAATTTCTCTAGGAGTCGTCCTCGAGGTTGTCCTTGTGGTCGTCCTTAAGGTTGTCCTAAACATTGTCCTAGAAGTCGTCCTTGAGGTCGTCCTAGACGTCGTCCCTGAGGTCGTCCAAGAAGTCGTCTTAGACGTTGTCCTCTAGGCATCGTCCTAGACGTCGTAAAGATAACAGCTTCGCTGGTCCTCCATCTTCACGTAAAATGAAAGTGCTCAAATTTTTTTTTTTTTTTTTACAGCAATTCTTTTTTATAGTTTTTTTGGGGGTTAGGGGGAGGGACCATAGTGGGGGAGATCCAAATGCTGATAAGTGTGTGTGTTTGTATGTTTTTGTAGTTTGGTGTGTGCAGTGTATGCTCTTCTAGAGCATTAGCGGCGTGGCATTCATTTTTATCACCGGCGGCGCCACCGTTGTACAGTCACTTCACCCCATCAACACACACACGTACGCATCTACACAATGCACACCCTCGCAGGCATATACCATCTGTACGTACAAGTGCGTGCATCCTCAATATGGGTAAGAGGTCCCCCTGAGGGGTGCTTTTCCTAAGCAATTTTCGCAGACCACCGCAAAAAGGGGGAATTTTTTATACTTTTTTTCGGTTGTACGCAGCAGGAGTGAGCAATTCAAAATTTTGTTCATCTTTTGTCCGAACCCGTCGCAACGCTTCCCTTCCTTTTTAACTTTGACACGTGGTTTTGTTTACTGCTGCTTGCCATTTTTATTTGTTTCGTCCTTCCCAGTATGCGGGCTTGGTCACAAAAAGGACGATGGGGGCGATTTTTTTTCACAGCGGAGCTGTTAAGGGCTACGCTCCCCAGGATCGTGTCCGGTATCAAACTCTTGTCAACACAAACCTCCATAAACCTCTGGACAGCTAATGACATCTATAAGCGACGGCGGCAAGCACACAACCAGTCTGGTTGCCACCGTCGCTCGTAGATAGCAGCAACCTTTCCAGCTATCATAGAAGAATGGATAGTTGGGCGAGTTGGTGGGAATTCATCGTAGGAAACAGCGCGCAAAACAGACGAGGACGAAGAAGAAACACGTGACGAGCGCAGTGCTCGTCACATGTGTTTCTTCGTCCTCGTCTGTTTTGCACGCTGTTTTTTACGCTCTTATCAGTTTCGGTTTAGACTCAGGATGGGCCGTGCGCGTGCCCTTTCAGGGAAAGATGACTGGGTGCGGAAAGAGCGGCGACGTACGCAGCTGCACGAATAGGTCCGCAATCGACGTGAAGCCGCTGTCACCGACTTCTACTGCGTCCATCGCTTCAGACTCCCATGCGAAAGAAGAGCACATCGCTTGCCTGGAAAGCCGCCGCCAAAAAAGAACCAGCGATGTAAACGGCGCCGGCGGTCTACAGAAGCCAAGCGCAGGCGCGAGGCCCGGTGACGACAGCACTCCACACCGGCTGAACAGTTCCCGGATGCGACGGCGAGGTTCCGGAGGGAGTTCGAGGAGAACGCGTTTGGCGTCACGTGCGCCGTGTGCGACCGATTCTGGTTCGCCGGAGACTTATCCACGATCGGCGGCGTGTCGGACAAGAAGAATCGGGAAACGGGCGCGTGCGCGTTGCGGCAGTGTATCGAGTCGGCGGACGTCTACAAAGAACCGGCGTGCAGAACGTGCCGAGATTCCCTGCTCAAAGGCGCGGTGCCCCGGTTCGCGACCGTGAACGGCTACAAGTACCCACCCGTACCGGAGCACCTACCGAGGTTGAACGTGGTGGAGGAACGACTAGTGGAGCCTCGCCTCCCGTTCATGAGCCTTTGGCGGTTGACGTGGTATAACAAAGACAACCGGGGACAATACGGTTCTCACATAAACAATTACCCAATCACACCTTAATCCTTACATTTATAGATACTTAATTTCCACCGTAGTACAGCTTCACTGGTTTTCCTTCTTCACGAGTCTGGAAAGGCTGAAAGTTTTTTTTAACGAGCTGCCTAGGCCCACAGATTAATCTAACTTAATATAGCAGCAAAAAAAAAAAAAAAGATGGTTACTGCATTGATTATTGGGTACCTGTAGTCAACATGTGTAGCAGTGGCGAGCGAGCCATCATGCCACACAATTTGTGAGCTATTCATACTGGGCGAAACTAGTGTGGGCCTCAGCGGGCTCATGAAAATCGGGGTCGAACCGGGCCGGCTGTCAGATGTGGATAGCGGGCCATGGGCAGACCAGGCCCCTAAATATTGGCCTGTGCAGACCTCTAGCCCCCCCGACCCAATAAGAGCATTGGAGCAAGTCATGTGATAACACTCCATTGTCCAGGCCACAGACGCACCGTTACAGCAATGGCGCCGTCTGCAATCAAAAAAGTAGTTGGTTTCTTTTTCTTTTTTAAGGGGGGACACGGCCTCGGAATTCCGATTTTTTTTCGAAAAAATGTGTTTCTAAAAAAAGTTTATTTTCGGTTCATTAACTTTCGAAGCATAGTGTCAGGAAGTTTCATTTAGAAATATGCAGGATTTATTTCACAAAAAAAGATGATGCCCCGCTGAGCGAGACCACGGCAAAATGCGGCGTTTTCGAACTAAGCCTACTCCGCGCTCGTTCGACGCGGGCGAATCGTTTTACCCTCGTTGGAAGCACCATTTCTTCTAGTTTTTGCCGTGAAAAGCTTTCTGCGTTAAGGGGTGTCCAAACAGGACACTACAAAACGCACGACTCCGACAAATCGTGAAAAGTGAAGCGGACGCCTCACGCTTCAATTTTCACGATTTGTCGGAGTCGTGCGTTATGTAGTGTCCTGTTTGGACACCCCTTTAGAGGGTATCTGTGGCCTGGGAGAGCCCAAACATCGAAGCAGAAAAAACGGGAAAAAGACGCTCCTAATAAGCTACGCTCTATCTCATTGGTTGAAAACCGAAACAGGCCTCGCGATTGGCCGCGGTGGTGACGTCACGGTTTGTTTTTTCGGTTTGTTCGCTTTCGTCAGCTATCTTCGCTCCTGATCGTATCGCTACTCCGCCGCTCCGGCCGCTCTTTCGTTTTATCTTTGTTTGCGTTGGTTTTTCTACCGAGGAATGCCTGCCACGAAAGCGAGCACTTGCGGTAGCTTTGGCCGGTGTTCTCGATCTCGAAAACGAAGAGGCTTGACAAGAGGACGCCCCCGAAAAAGTGCCGACCCGCTGCCACCGCCGTCACCATCTCTGCCGTCGCGAGCTTAGAGTTCGACTGGCTCAACTAGCCCTCACGCGTCGGAGTCTATTGCTTCAACGTCAAATGCTGAGGATGTTCCGGTCTCTGCGGAGTGCCTACTGACAACGTTCCAGAGAAAGCTCGATCTGCTCAAGTGCAATGAGGACGACGCGGAGATGGCGGACGCTCCCACTGAAGAGCCTCTGAATGGTTATCGCCTAATCAATGTGTCGGCCGTGCAAGGACTAATCGACGCTCTACTGTGTCCCAAGTACCATGGAGGGGAGCTCAGCTTGCAAGGAAGAGGGACTGGTGCCGATCTTCCGTTTGTTGTTGGATGCTCGTCCTGCGGAGACATCGTCGCTGGCACCGCAGTCGCGACAACACGAACTCGTGATGCGACTTGGAGTCGTCGGAAGAGACTGCGGAATTAGCTTCACAAAGCTCTCGAATCTCTTTGGGGGACTAGATGCTCCGCCCCCAATGCACGTGAAGTCCTACCAGAAGGTTGCGGGAAAAATGCACGATGCCGCGATGCTGGCGGCGACCCAAGTAATGGAGGAGGCTGCGCGAGCTGTCAGAAAAGGTCAGGGCACTCGACACGTCGAAGATGGCCCACAAGCGACGCAAGCTGGAAGCTATCGTCCGGGAACAGCGCAGCCTGGATGGCGAGGGTGCCACCTATGCTCCAGGAGGATTCTAAGCTCCTGGGACCCATCGAAAATAAAGAAACCTCAAGTTGAAACTTCAAATGCATTTTTCTCAGTTTCACTTTTTGGCAGGAATTGTCATCTTAGGAAATGTATCATTTGACATTTTCAATATGGAAAGACTTCCTTTAGGGTCCTCCTGGGCTGGAATTTTGTGGGGAACAAGATAAGGTACTTTTTATTTTAAAAAACTCACTCCTTCATTATGAATACAAAGTATTTCTAAAACACAAAAATTTGAAAATTATTGCTTTTGTTGTTACGGTGTGTTTTTTCCTTTAGAATTGCAGATTTTATGATTTATTTTTACCTTAACTTGCAGCATGTGCATTGTACTTCACATTAAAGCAAAAAGTTTAAATTCGTTATATTTTTTGAACGATACATTTCCTAACGAGGTCCCTTTAAATCTGGAATTTGAGGAAATTAGTATGTCTTAAAATTGGTCTATAATTCTGAAACTTGGCAGGTTATCCTTTCTCACAGTGTTCAATTCACCCTGCAAATTTCAATTGATTTGGATAAAGGGTTAAAAAGTTGACCCCCCCAGGCCATGTCCCCCCTTAACGGCAATTGGACTCGTGCGATTCCATCTCCATCGAGATGTAAAAGATAGGGAATAAATATTGACAAATTAATGAGTTTCAATTATATTTAAATAAAAAAAGTGACTCCACATTCATATCCGCTCCCGATTTTTTTTTTCTCCCCTTGTAGCGCTGTGGCTGTTGGCAATTGCAGCCATGTAATCAAGCACTTCCGCCCAAAACATTGCCCTGGCGTTAGCACCCGCCACAAATCAGCGGGTAAATTGAGTGTACGGTGGTATCAACTATTCCCAAAGAACTCGCTACTCTAGCGGACAGCAATGTAGCGGCGGTGGACGTTCATCCAAAGTTGGTTAGTTTCGCAGCAGACAACTCTTGGTTAGGAGAGGACAGCCGGTTCCTTGACGCAGCGACACATTTGCTCCCATGGCGTGGTGTCACGTGCCTCACTCCAACGCTCTTATCGGGTAGAGGGGGCTGTAGCTTCCACAGTTCACCAAGTTATCGTGAAACGGAGTATATGCACTGCTGTCGTAGACACAAGCGGGAGAGAAGAATGCCGCTTTTGTACAAATTTGACTGACAGGCTCTGGGGGGACAAAGCGACATCTGGGCCACACAAAAGAGGGTCCAGATACGAGTTCCTCCTTCCCCTCTTCTCCAATGGTTATGCGAAAGCCACCTAGGCTTTAGTCCTTGTACTTTTTGTAAGGGTTGTAACATGCTTCACCTCGGTCACTATTAATTACGCATGTCAACGCATTCTTTTTTTTTCTTTTTTTCTACCCAGATTTGTTATTATAGATGACTCACACTATGGACCATTTTTCTGGGGAACGGAAGTGTACATTTCAACGAGCCATGACTGCAGCTAACAATCTGAAAGTGAAAAGTTACTTTTTGGTATGTCTAAAAATGTTTTTTCTGATGCGAGATGAAAGCTAAGATCAGAGTTGTTGTTTTTTCTATCATGTTTCAGATTAGTAAAATGTAGAATTACTTATGTTGGTTTTTTTATGATGTTACTCTAATTTTATGTTCTGCATGTTGCCTGTCATATTCAAACATCTATTTTGTTAGTGGAACCCAAACTAGCCTTTGGCTATGGATCCAAACACTTTGTATATCTTTGTGACATATTATAAAATAAAATGAATGAATGAATGAATGATACTGAGACATTTGAGGCAGCAAAGCTGGCAGCACAAGCCAACGTCGCCCTTGCCCGGCGGCACGCACCTTCTTGACGAGATACTTGACAGGACGCATCCCACCTCCCATTCCCCAGACGTTGTCGAGTCGAACCAGGCCGTGCTTCATGCTCAGGAGCGTGCTGGCATGCTGCAGGGTCTGCCTGTTAGGGACAAGAGAAGCTGAGTGGGGGGCCCTGGGCATTCCCACAGGGCAGCTTACTTGGAGAGCGCACAGTTTGTCTCTTCCAGGTTCAACTGCACATACTTGGGAGGCAAGCAGTCGTCTGCCACCGTACGTGCCAGGAAATTGCCCAGGACCTGTCCAAAGGTCTGGCGTCACATTTTGGGGCACTCCAACGCCCTCCGCGACTTGTCCCTTTGGGCTTTTCTTCTATGTCCTTCAGTCGTTTGGAACAGCCTCTTGAACGGTGTCTTCGGCACCGCCCCAACCGAGACAATAAGGCCTATTCTTAAAAACAACCTTAGTAGGAGTACCTCACTCTAAATTTGTCCAAACAAAGCACCATCTCAAACCAATGCACAGAAGCAATTTTTGTGCTCCGATATCAGACTCATTTGGGAAACAAACGAAATGCTTACCCTAAGTGCCAGTGGCTAATACATGACCACAAAGTCTCAAAAAAAGGGTTTTGTGGGTTATCTACAGGTGCAAGTATGCAGAATATTTCCTTTATTGTGGGTTCAAAAGACCTTATCCAGTTTAATATCTAGTTGCAGCTGCTTATAACACACCTTCGACACAAAATCAAGTAACCAGAGCAAATAAAATCAATGTGGGTTCGTTGGACGACCAAAACAATTTTTTGTAGACTCAATACAAAACTGCAGACAAACTAGACAAGGCTAAGTTTAGAAGGTCAGTATGTTCATGTAATTACACGTTACTCAAACACAGGGACAGACGACACATCTTTTGACTTTCAACAGAAAATTTGCCTGAAATGGGCAGGTTTCTTCTGGAAGGAAGGGTGAGGGAAAGTAGAAAAAAGTTGACAGGAAGACTAATGGTGAATTCCGCTCGCAGATCTCGAGCGCTCCATTTGGAGTGCCCATATTCCGCTGGCAGATCTGGCTCGAGTTGGTCATCTTCCGCTCGTAGATCTCTGGCAACGCTTGCTCCGTGGAGCGCCCCAAATCGTGCCACAACCGCTCCGTGGAATCCCGCAGATCTTGGAGGAAGTTGACAGAAGCGCGTACGTCATTTCCTCTAGCTCAGCAGTGCACATCATGGTGCGCATGCGCGGCCAGGTTGGCAGGGCTGCCGGACCGGTCGAGCCGTCGAGTTGGATCTGTTCGGATGCGTCGGTTGTTTACGCGGGATTCCGACGGCTCAAATGCTTCCACCTCGCGTAGATCAGGGATACAAAGCCGGGACTGCAGAGTGGTAAATTGCAAGCGCCGACATCTGTGATCGCGAGAGGAAGAACGAGAAAAAGATTGACAGAAAAGCCAGAGGCAGACGCAAGGTTAGGCCTGTTCATTCTGCAGCCAATGATTGTTTACCTTTTTACACTGTATGCCGCCGGTGTTATCTCGGGCAATAAAGCAAGAACGGGTTAGGCAACGACGGTGCAAGTGATGGTTTGTTACCTCTTTGTGTTTATTAAAGTCTTACCAGCAATCTCAACTCCAGTGGCAATCGCTGCACATGCCCCGCCGCTTCGAGGCAGCCGAAAGGTATGCGACCGTGACGAACGCGGACGTCTTCCTCGTTATTTCTGACACGGGCTCGAGGGTATGGACATTTTCGCCCCGCCTGTGTCGCGTGTTATTTCTGCAGCTAAGCCGTGACAGTTGCCACTGGTTGTCGAAAAGATCAGACGGCTGAGGCACTGGTCGGCTTGCCAAGTTCGAGCAGCGGCCATTTTGAATGGCTACCCGTCTCGGGCGAATTGGTGGGTCGCTCCAAAAATGCGAGCTCATCTTCCGCTCGTCGATTCGGAGCAGGTCAAACGGAGCAAAGTTTTGCCTCCCTCGCGGATTTTGGAAAGCGCGCCGGATCTACCAGTGGGATTTATCATAAGAAGGACGGGGAGTCCCAGTCATCAAAGAAGCAATGGACCTTTTTCGAGAAGCGTTCTGCGCACGCGCGAGCACTCGATGCCAAGCGGCGGAAGTCGGCACTAGAAATCGAGGAAATTCGGAAGGAGGCTGTGGATCAGCAAGTAGAACATGTAATTGCAACATATATAAAATTGTGTTACACAAAAAAAGAAAGTGGACGGAAAGAAAAACATGACGTTTGGGTGGACGCCACAGATCCCCATCTTTAGAGTCGCCTTGGGCATGCACCGCTGCTCGGAGAGCGAAGAAACTGGTAGCGTAGCTCCCATTATCGATTGGTAGCACAGGTAGGTCACTTCCTCGATTTTTAGTTCGTGCAGCCACCGTCTGGTGCCGTCGGTATGTGAAAAAGGTCCATTCCCTTTTCTGTCCATCCAGTTTACTCTTCTTGCCACCCTTCTTATTTTTCTTCTTTCCCTCTCCTCGCCCCTCCTTCCCGAAGAAACTTGCCCACTTCAAGTAAATTCTCCATGTGTTGAAAGTCAAAAGATGTGTTGTCCGTCCCCATGTTCTCCGAGTAACGTGCAACTGCACAGGACTCCACTAATACAATTGTTTCCATAGCACAAAAATACAGAGGCACACGTCATGCGAGAAACTTTTTACAAAATCCCTCCTTTGAGATTGCACGTGCAACGCACCGCTGTTACCTATCTACAGAAATTTTCGACCTTCGAGAAGAAAAGCCCTCCGTATCTTTGGGTTTCCAAAGATACGCCACGCACCGTGGTGGCGTCGGGGGTGTCCAGTACCAGGTCGGGGAGGCTCTTGAAGAGCAGGTGGAAGCCCTTCTCAAAGTCGGGCTCTGCCAGGATGCGCCCATACATGTCCGAGAGCAGCACAGAGGTCATTTCCCGGTGGGACGGCTTGCGCTCCATGGCCAGCGAGACGGCCAGGCAAACCAGGTGTGGCCGGATCTGGCTCAGGTTGTGCTCCTCCAGGGAGAGCTGACAAAGAGGAAGAACTCCCTTAGCCTATTCTTAATCCCAGCCTACACTTCGCCAGCAGCCCAAGCACTGGCGATTCTCTAGCAGTTTTATTACTCATTAGTAATTGTCACGTCAGTTAGGTGGATATACTTGGGGTCAACTTTCTGTGGCAATGCGACCAAGGCTATAGAGCAGAAGCACGCCATTTCACTGCGCAGCTGAATATAGCTCAACCAAAATAATTTCTGGGTATAACTTGGCCCATAAAAAATATAAAAATTGTTATTTTTTGTCTATATTTTTTAAATGTTATTTACTATTATTCAGGATATTCCAAACTTGTTTATTTCTTTTTTAGCTCCTTTAAGTTTTCTTGGCTTAAGTTCCCCGCACATTTTCTAGCTCCCTGCAGAACATGGTGTCTTTCTTGTGTGCAACGTCAGACCTTCAGTGAGCTCGACCCATAGGATTTACACAAAAGTTTGGCAACCAAAATATGTCAAAACAAACCAAGCAAGTGGTGTGCAACAGGCAGGGGTGGGCATTGAGCTCGATCCTTGGGTCGAGCAGCTGACCCTCCTAGTTACCGCGAACACCCCCAAGGCCAGCGGCAACTGAACGCGATCCAAATGGGATTTGACCCCGCGCCGCAGCATGTGCATGCTCCCACTTCGGTATATCGTGCCTGCGGTACGATTTTTCAGCACAAGAAGAGTTCTCGTATCAATAACCTCAAAACTGCAGCACTGATGAAATTCATGGCATTTCTTAAATAGACGCCGCATGTCTGCGTCGGTCGCAAGAGAAATAGAATTTGACGAGATTGACCACAGTGTAATTTACCTTGCAAGTCGGTCAAAGTGCTTCAGTCAAAGCGTTGGCTTGTGTGAAGAAACGGGTGAAACATGGGGAAAAAGACGCAGATTCGGTGATCGCAGTTCAGCAACCTCAACTGCGATCTTTATACGAAGAGATGAACTGTAGAAAATGCATGTCTGTCATAACAAAACCCAAACCAAAAAGACCAGAACTACTTAGCGCAATAACAGAGGTGTTAGCTTTGCCCTGTAGTAAAGTGGTAAATTGAGCTAGTTGGTACATCACTAATATTAAACAGCACACAAAACGTCGGCGGAAGAGAAAAGGACAGTAGAACGAAACAGCGCTGTCTCCCAACTGATTTATTTAAAAAGTGAAAAGAAGGAAAAAGAAGCCACGAAAATTAAACCCCACGTTCGTTACCTGCACGGACAGTGTGGTCTACAAGATCCCTCTGACCTGTGGTAGATGCTATATAGGACAGACTGAACGATGCGTCAACGACCGGCTTAGAGAACATTTCTATTCACTTCAAGCCACGGTAGGCGGACACTTGCCTACACACTGTCGCTCCTGCCAGTGGACACAGACTTTTGGTGAAACAACTGTTCTTGGGAGATTTCAAGACCGGACTACTCGAGAGATCTTCGGGGCTTTTCAAATTCAAAAACTAGGACAGCAATGCGTCAGCCAACCGTCCCTGTCACTGAGTGCTAAGGAGGTGCCTTTGTTTTGGCCAACGCCTATGCGCAGTAACTTTGGCCGGCCAAGGGTGAAAGTACCGTTTTCTAATTTTTTCCATTTATTTCTTCTTTTCTTACCTTTTTTCCATTTCTTTCCTTCTTTTTCTCAAATCTATAGATCTAGTCTAAACATATTTTCTTCCTTTTCTTCTTCTTCGTTTTCTTTGCTTCTTTTATCTTGTCTTCACTTCACGTGGGGTTCAATTTTCGTGGCTTCTTTTTCACTTCTTTTTAAATAAATCAGTTGGGAGTCAGCGCTCTTTCGTTCTACTGTGCTTTTCTCTTCCGCCGACGTTTTGTGCGCTGCTTAATATTAGCTTTGCCCCCCTAGCTTTTTTTTCATTTCCACAGAAAGTTGATCCCGTGTAGAGTAATTTCCAAGTTTTTTTTTTTTTTTTTTTGTCATACATAAATAGAAAAGGTGTTCAATTTGTGGAACCATAAGATGACAGGTCGTAATAATCGCGCGACCTAGTCAAGTGACCAGAAAAGCAATACTGAAGTCTGCAGTAATGCTACAATTATTTTTTGTGCCTAGAAGTCCAGTAACCAGGTTTTTAATTAACAGCTTTAACCAATTACTTTTTGAGCGACAAGACCAATTTGTAGTACCCCATGCTGCTGTCACCGCCGGCTCCTCCCAGAGTAGCAATAGCCCATAGTGCTACATCAACATGTACAGTCAGCACGAAATGAAACCCGAACGCCGGAACGCGTGGCCATTGATACAGGCTGCACCACCTGGAGGTCCCCTGAGAACTAATGAAAATGCCCCGGGGTGCGAGGGTGCGGGTCCTACTAAGATGAGCTCGACCCTCGCGCAACGCATCTGGGAGTTCCGCGTTAAGCGCCGTCGCATCCGATACAAAAAGCACTGTCACTCGCTTTGTGTATCGGATTCCCAGCGATCTCTCTTCAGCGCTGTCATTCATTATCGCTTTGTGTATCGCAAGGGCGAAATGAAAGTTGAAACATTTCGTGCACAAAGACCCGTAGTGCTTGACGACGTGTCACTGGAGCGCGGTTTCTGAGAAACAGTGAAACGTCATAAACGCGAAATAAAATTTGTTTATTCGCACAACCATACTCTTTATGAAAAAAAAAAAAAAAAAAATGCTGCAACAGACTGACGCGGATGCCTCGGTTTTTATGAGCAATGCACATGTTTTTGTGCGAGGTTATCAGTCGTTTCTTAAAAAGTAAGGAATTGCTTTGGAAACCACCCATATGTCAGGCGTATCAATTCCGGAGCGGAATAAATTCCTCACCCTGTCTGAGCAGGGCCTATCGCAAAGAGCAATGGCCAGGTTAAGCAGCCGCTCGGTGTCGACCGAGCGACAGTGAGGCGACAGAAAAGCACCCTGAGTGACGGCGCTCACAGTGCGCCACCGGCGAAACGCGGAAGTCCCAGACGCCTCGCGCGAGGGGCGAGGACATCTTTGTAGGACCCGCACCCTCGCACTCAGGTGCATTTTCATTAGTTCTCGGGGGCCCTCCAGGTGAAGCAGCCTGTATCGATGGCCACGCGTTCCGGCTTCACTCCGTGCTGACTGCACAATGACATCCTGCTTATGCGCATTCATTTTTCAAATGTTTCTTTCTTTTCAGGATGAGAGGCAGCAAGTCCTGTGACCTGCTCACTCTCATTTTGCTTGGTCTAGACCAGAGTTGCGCAAACTTTTCAGGCTAACGACCACTAAAATACCCGAACGCGGTTCGGCGACCCCTTCCGAACCCTATTAAAGCTATCGGCTTTCTTAGACACTCGCAATGCCCACTTCGCGCACCTCCGGCCTAGACTAAGCAACAAGAAAGTATGTAGATGCTTCTATGACAAACTTAAACTTGCACTGGCTCAATTGCGCTCTCATTCTGGCTTATCAAGCAACTCAGCACAGGTGTCATTGTGGCAGCATAACAACAGACTCACAACTGGTACAGAAGCAATACACTGTGAAGCTGTCTCGAGCCACTATTGGATCAAGACAGCCACCATGCACAATTGCTAAACTTGCGAGAATTAACAGCACTCAACAAAGTGACAAGTTTCCCACCTCGTGCATCTAATTCCTTTTCCTCCGTCTCCCCAATCAGCTCCTAGGTGGTGCTTCCGATGCACCCTTGTATTGGTGGTAGCTCCCCTGCTTCTTGACAATTGGTGGCATCGCCTCCCTCGGAGTTAAACAAGATTTGTGCCGTGTGTGCAGAACGTCCGTGCACTAACTGTTGGCTTCAACGTGAGAATGAGGGCCGCTCTACTACACAGCAGGTGCTCTTCCAAACAGATGCCTGCAAAAAGTGCTCTTTCCGGTTGGGGTCACCCCTTTGTGTCTCACGCTGTGTTTTATAGGAGTGAAGCTTGCTATGAGGTGCTAGCACTACAGACTGGCCACCATTTGCCTGCTAGCAAAGCCCGCCATAGTAAGTCCTGTACAGCAGCCTGCCTGCCTTTCCATGTGGCCGGTCCAATGCCAGCACCCATCACTCACCACCACCTCGTTGGTGTCGCCATGCTCAAAGTACTCTAGCAAAAGCGGGTAGACGGTCTTCTCAAACTCGTCCTCCGTGAGCTCCGGGACAATAGACTCGAACTCGCAGTTCTCCTGCAAGAGAGACGAGTTTCGGTTCCAAGGGGCCAACCGAGTGTGCCGAAAGCTGTAACGCACCTGATTGTCCGAGTCATAGTTAGGGTCACGGGCATCTGCTGCCGAGATGTCGTCGTCCTCGAGCGAAAGCTCACTCCCGGGTTTGCCCCAGGTCCCCTTTCCTCCTGCCCCACCTGCGGTGCCCGAAAAAATTGTGCTCAGCTTCGCTCATAACACTGTCCATATGCGCTGGCACAATACGCGCGCCACCGATCGCAACACTCGCTTTGCGAGTGCAGTACGAGTTTCTGCAGAGTGGCTCTAACTCCAACATATAGCATTGCGCACATGCTCGAATCCAATTGAGATCGCTGGCATTCTTCACAAAACCGAAACCAGTACCGCAGCGTTCGTGTGCACGCTCGGAGACGAGGCATAAAACTGTTTCTGCAGAAGGCTATCCGTGCCCGGTGCCTGCTTGTAAAAGACCAGTCAAGTCCGTGGGGCTCAGAACCAGGGAGAGCTCTCAGGTAGGGGTGACAACAGTTGGCAGCACGCGCAGCTAAACAACAAAAAAGGATCTCGGCAAAGCCGCCATATTTCTATTTACTTCGGAAGGGAACATAGTTGCAACGATCCGAGCGTCGTTTCGGCGGTAGCCGGCTGCGCGCTACACGCACGTGCAGTGCAATCTCGCTGACAGTTTTTCCGAAAGCGGATGCTTACCTTTTTTTGGCTGCCCCCGCCCGTGGCCATTCCTCGGCCTCCGGCTGTTCTTGCGGTACTGGGGATGCGTTCTCGGCGTTGGAGGCAGCACGGGACTCACGTCTCCGGACGCTATCAGCTTGGACGGCCTCTTGGCCTTCTTTTTAATTCGTCCGTCGACAAAAAGCCGCTTTGAGTCGCTGTCCATCTCGGCCGAAACGACCGACTCGCCGTCTTCCACCAAGAGCGGAGCCTCATGCCCGGGGCCCAATTGGTTGTTGAAAACCTCGTTTCCGCTCGACATGGCACCGCTCTTGTTTGACGACCAAGCTCAACGCTACCTTTTCCTAGTCTATCCCACCCAAATCGACTGAACTTCGGGAAAAGCGACGGAAACTCGCGAAACAAAACCGCTGCTCACTCGCAAAGCCCCAGACACGAGTTCCCCGTACTACTAGAGGCACTATCGTAGTACACTGCGCCGCTACGCCTTCTTAAAACCTGATGCGGCGCCAGTCAGCAGCCGGCGAAGCCAGCGAGGCGCTAGCAGCAGCCGAAAGATCGATACGCAGGAATGACAAGTATCGCCATTTACTGCCCCTGCAAGCTTCGTCCTCCGAGAGTGCGTACAATACTTCACACTGCATTCAAAGCGGGCCGTGAAATATGGGTCACATTAAGCGGTCCGTTCTGAATAAATCGCGTTGCTTGCATCTGGTTTTGAGCGCGTCAGCGCAGATCCCCACGTGGCAGAGCAGGGATGAAATTGTTTACAAACATATTGTACGATTAGCCAGTGTCTCGTACGGGGGCTTGTTGCCCGCAGTTTTCAGCCGAAAAACTTTGAACCGATCGAACCACGCACTGGTAGCGCACTGTTCCTTTACGTGGAACTACTCGCGGCTGTAGCAATTGAAGCATGCCGTACGTCCGATTGTTCAGTATGATTAGTCAGGCTCTCTTGGAGACCATGAATGAAACGTTTGTTCGTTTGTTTATTGGTTCAACCCGGGAGGGTTGAACCAATTCCACCCCAAAACATATACTAATGGTTCCGACAACTAACCAAATTTAGAAAAAACAAAGGAGAAATTAACGAGAGAAAAATCCTCCGGGGAAATCGTCCTCGGTGCTCCCAAGGTGTAGCAGACGAAACAGCCGTGTCGAACTTCTGCCCTAGTCCTTGCGTATCATGTTGGTTAGCCATCACGACTTCAGTTGGCACACTGCTCGTTTATACATTTAGTACCTCATTTCTTGTACCCTAATGCCGTCCAGAGGCTACTTTGCAAACATATCTACAAAGCATAAAGGGCCGTTCACACTGCTGTTTATTTGTACCCTTTTCCTCATAGATGATGACGCAGAATTTTTCCGGAACAAACGAGTTGCATGTTCGCAGCTGCGCATGCAGGTCGGGCGCTCGGGGTGGGCTCGGGCCACGGGCTGTTCGCCGCCGACCTCGAGCTAGATCTTCTTCGCTCTGCGTCCGCAGCTGGAGGAAGCGGCCAACAGGCGGCGCGAGATACGAGCCAGTTCATACGTAGATTGCAGTAGCTCTGATTTCCGAATTAATTCGAAGTTCCATCCACGTTCGAAATTATCGAACGCACAAGGTGCGGCGTTGCGGCCGTTTGGACCACCACATTTAACACGCAAACGTTGGTTTGCAAAAAAAAGAAAAAAATGAGCTTAGTTTAAAGCTAGAAAACAAAAAAGAAATAAAGTGGCAGTTTTGCACTTCCTAGGTCGTATATTGGCCTGCTCTTCGTCTGAATACTGGTTTGCAAACCCGCTCTCAGGTTGTGTGGAGTAAAGCCCATCTATCCTGGGAAAAGTGGCGCCAATCATTTTTGTGGAAATGCTAGAGACACGTGCCACGCGCCACTTCTGGGAAGAACTAGAGCCACTAAATGAGCTGCGCTCAGAGTATCGGCACTCTGTTCCCCAACATTGTTGTGGGCGCTGGCATTTTGGTGCTTGTGCAGAGTAGACGCAACTGCCGATCGTCATGATTCAAAAGTGCGACTTCCTCAGCAATAGATTCAATGTTAGGAAGCTCATATAAAATTGCTTTGCTCTGTCGCGAACTGTTTAAGCATTTGTGGAGGACGGAAAAGCGTTTCCTGCGATTTCAGTTAATTCTTCAGATAACTGGCAACCATGATTTTAAGCCACAATATGAACAAGTGTAGTTACTCTGAAGCGTAGCTTATTTGGTGGCACTATATATAGAAGAACATGGCGTCTGAAATCTAGCTCAGTGCTGCGCTGTTCCGCCATGATCTTTCCTAGGAATCCCGGACAAAAGCTCACCGGACAAAAGCTCACCCATTTTTTCACAGACCCGGACAAAAGCTCACCACGAGAAAATTTCATGTTGATCTTAACACGAGTGCGGACAACTTAGGTGCATGCGTGCGACACAAACAGGCAACGATAATTATTAAATCTGACAGGCGCATGGTTTGTTGATTTTAATAAAAACAAGTTTATTTATCGATTGGTTAGGAGCGAATGCAGTCCCCTACTAGCTCCAGCAGTCTTGGTAGATCTCGATGTACATGCAAGCCCTCGCAAATATTTCTAAAACGATTCTGCAGGCGCAGAGTGCATGGTTTTTCGCACCCGCTTTACTGTGGGCTCATTTCTCCGGGGTTGTGTCAATGCCGTGGCAACGAGCGCCTGATTTTGCTGTAGGTATTCAATCAGCCTCAAGACGCTTGGATGGGCGTGGCCGACGAGCTTCTGGAACCCGGTACTCCATCCTTCGCAGGTGTTGTTAATCCGGTCTTTATCTTGAAGAGTGGCGTCATACATATTCCACCGTAACGGGGAAAACTCCGGTCATCGTCGGCGCAGAGTCAGGCGAAGGGAAGAATTCGCTCTGGGTGCCGCCGCAGATGGAACAGAAGCATAACGGAAGCGGCCATTGACAGACGTGCAATCAAAATAGTTCAGCAGGTAGCTGATGTCACCGGTAGACTTTTCCCTGGTGGTTAGTTCTTGTGGAACAAGCTGTGGTGGAAGAAACGCGAGCCTGTCTAAACTCCCGCACAGTTTTCTAAATTGGTCATCTGTCTTGTACTTTTCCAAAAGGTCCAACTCCCGTTCTTTCAAAGTACTTTCAAAAATTTGCAACTCATTGGTGGATAGGGTACAAGTTCTCCTAAAAATGGTCCAATGTCCATCGCGTCCGCACTTTATTTCAGCCCGTGTTTCGCCCGGGTAGCAAAAAAAAAAATCGAGGTGAGCTTTTGTCCGGGTCAGTCAAAAAATGGGTGAGCTTTTGTCCGGGTCTGTCAAAAAACGGGTGAGCTTTTGTCCGGTGAGCTTTTGTCCGGTGAGCTTTTGTCCGGTGAGCTTCTGTCCGGTGAGCTTTTGTCCGGTGAGCTTTTGTCCGGTTACCCTTTCCTAGTGCCACCAGATAAGCTACGCTTCAGGGTAACGACACTTGACCATATTGTGGCTTAAAATCATGGCTGCCAGTTATCTGAAAATTTATCTAAAATCACAAGAAACGCTTTTACGTCCTCCACAAATGTTTAAACGCTTCGCGACAGAGCAAAGCAATATTACATGAGCTTGCTAACACCGAATCAAATGCCGAGGAAGTTGCACTTTTGAATCATGACGATCGGCAGTTGCGTCTGCTCTGTACAAGCACCAAGATGGCGGCGCCACAGCAATATTGGGGAACAGCGTGCCGACCCTAAGCATCGCTCATTTAGTGGCGAGGTCCACACTTCTGCACGTCCAGAGGTGTGGACCTGGTCGACGAGGTTCACACTTCTGCGCGTCGAGTCAATAGCAACAAGAAGCAACCGTTTCCCACCCATAGACTGTACCAAGGAGTTCTCTGTCCAAGCAAGTGGCGCGGCTCTACTACTCGTCCACAATCGCGCGCCGAGTGCACAGCAGCTGACAAGATTGGCAACGGGTATGGCAAGAAAGGACACTTTCCGTCTGTATGCCTGTCAGCGAAAAAGAACCACCCAAATACACAAAGCCATGTTGCACTCGAGTTATCCTCGTAAATTCCATAAGTTGAAGGTGCTGCCGGCAAGTGCAGACTAAATCCCTCTGATAAAATTCACGCTTACAAGTACCGCCAACAATAGTTGTGGAAACGCGCAAAACACGTGCCAGGAGCGGGTGCTCCGCTGCCATTCGCTTCCAAGGGCCGCTCATTTCAGTACTGCGCCAACAACTGCTTCCAAGGGCCGCTCGAGACACGGGCCTCGTGCACTGGCGCATTTGACGCCACTTGCAAGACAGACGCAAACACAGAGGCTCCGGAAGTCTTTCTTTGGAGGGGGGGCTCGACATCTCCGAAATCCTCAAGGTTAGGTTGGCTGCAGGTTGACATTAATTGCCATATTTGAATGAAAACATATTAATGAAGCGTGCGTTCGCATATTCACGCACATATCCATGGAAAACAAAGTAAAACAATGGTTCAGTAAAATAACAGTAAGAAGCTTGCACTGACAACTCGTACAATGATTGGATAACCACTGAAATCAGCCGCACCATGTGTTCTTTATTTATTTTCTTTCCTATACCAACTTTTACATATCAACCGCAGCTGTGCCTATGCGAAATTGGCTATGTCTAAAAATGAAAACGTTCCTTCATTTAGGGATTCTCGGGAAACCATGATGTGGTTCCCCGAGAATCCCGCAGACGTAGACAAACAGGTGTTAAAAGTTTTAGGCAAAACCCCGAGACTCGAGGGGAAAAAAGGGACAGCACAACACAAAGTTCCAAACACAGCAAGTTGGGCCATCGGATGTCTCAACTGGAGGCAGAGATTGCATACATCGGTATGTGCCTCAGGATAGAGTACATCGACCGTGATCGCTTCGGACTCCTGGCGTCAATGCAAGTTGGGGGGCATCACAAAAGGAAGGTGCTGAAGGATTAAGAGCTGTGTTTGAGACTTTGTGTTGTGTTGTCCTTTTTTCCCCCCAGTCTCGGGGTTTCGTCTAAAATGTTAAACCTTCAACAGCGTGTTTGCGCCCTAACTTTTTGTTTGTTCAAAGTAACTGGAAGTTGGAACACAATGTCAAAGGTATCATTGCACAGCCATATTCTTTTAGGTTAACTACGGTTTTGGGGGGAGAACTCATTGTGACTGTAAAGCGTTAAGGAAGAACACATAACGAACGGATCAAAACATGACTATCTCGTGAACGTGGTTGTGTCCTATTCCTGCTCTCATATTCTAAACCTTAAATAGTGACCTATCTTACCAAAACGATCGTACTTAGTCTAGTTGAGGTGTGGTATAGGTAATGAGAATTAACTAGGGGTGTGCGAATATTGAATTTTTCGAATACGAATCGAATACGATTAAGACAAAAAAGGGCTTCGAATATCGAATTGAATATCGAATATGTCTTGTAATGAAAAATTACAAAACAAGAGGTAACAGCAGGTGTTATTGCCTTTTCAAAAAAAATAAATGCAACTGCATTTTACTGGGCTGCAGCAGGCCTAAAGAGGCTTCTAGTAATGCACTCATTACAATTATCGTGTAGGAAAACTAACTGTTCAACTGTTCAGAAAGTAGGCGCTCCCTACGCGCCATGCGAAATTTCCCTGAAGTTCGAAGAAGTTTGACTTATGGACAGTGTTGCCCGGCTCCTACGCGAATATTTCGAACGTTGGGATACAAATAATATAAAAAGTAGTTTATTTTATTTTTTATAAAATGGTAACCAGTGTTTACTCCATGCATATAATAGCGAAAATATGCGCTTTTAACGTTTTCATTAGTTATTAATGTGAACCTGTGATGCCGGTAAACCCAACAAATATTGCACTTTTCCTACGCCAATTAGTCAGTTAGTTTCTTTTTTTTAAATATTAACGCATGCGCACAAAAGTAGAGCTTCAGATGAACCTTTGTCGAACATCACGTTGAAAGGCCGAAAAAGTCGAACTTAGTCGAACTCGAAACTGGGCAGGTTCGCGATATCTCTCATTTTGACTGAGCGGAAATGGCAGCCACTGGTGGCAGGAGTTGTTGTAGATGGCGATGTAATGTTCTGCTCGCCCCAGGGGGGTAAAGGTGGGTGAGGAGGAGTGGCAAATCCCGTGCGCCGACACCCGGGGTCCCGAGTGAAAGATCGCGAAAGAGAGCGACAGAACACGAGAGAAAGAAAGCATTGTTGCCAGCTGAAGGACGACAGTCGCAATGGTAATCGCGAAGACTGAAAACTCTCAGCAATATAAACAGTGATAATTTAACGTTGAAAACTAAATTCTGAGCTATTCTAACGCTTATAAAAACCAATATACTCATTACGTTGCATTAACTTCCCTTCTGTCGAAATCTCGGAATTCTGGTGGTTGCGCGGTTTCGTATTCCTCGGCCGCGCCCACTCGCGCCCCTCGCGCCCCACCCGCAAAGTGGGTTATCTGGTTTAGTTTAGCGTTGACGCGAGGCCGAACATCTGCGCGCTATGCAAAAAGAAAGCTTCGAAAGGAACGCGCATGCCTTTCCACCGGTAAGTTTGTGGATTGTTGAAGTTCGTGAAATCGAATGCTGTCGACGAAACTTCGCAGAACAAATGGTATGGAACTCCCTTTCCGAAAGTGCAATCGGGGATAGCGGGGCTTCGGTTGCCATGGTAACCATGTGTGGGACCCCGAGGGTCTGCCTGCATGCTCCGCCGCTTGCGGCAGCCAGAATGCATGGGAAAATGGCGGACCTTTTCCTCTAGAGTTAGTATATGATCTCTATGGCTCGCCCCTAGCTTTTCCTTTTTTTTTTAATTTTCAGACATTTATATTAGACAACACTCTCGAGATATATTTTATATTTATATTTCACTCTCGAGGTTTATTTTATTGCATCAAGTTATAGAACGTGCAATTGGCCACACAACAAAGGGCTTGGTGAAAAAGAAACCGAAACTGGTCCTGTCTTACTGCCATCGGACAGATAGAAACGGAGCAGACCAATAACGCACGCATCATACAATTTTCTCAGTGAATAAACATATTCATAGGGGGAATGCGTGGCAAGCAGATTATTCGTTACTTGCTCGAATATTCGAAGTTTGTGCGAATATTCGCACACCCCTAGAATTAACCTTTCCAAGGAAAAAATACGCTGACCCGTTTCGATACATTCTACGTACATGTTCCGTTTATTCAATAGAGTGGATACATATACGGTCCAAAAAAGACGTTTCATTAAAAACATGGCGATGCCAGATTAAACCGCGTCAAACAGAAGAAAATTAAGGATCAACGCAAACATGTATGCGGGTGGTTTCGTCTCAAATCGGGCAGGCTAAAAACGTTTAATTTTGACGAAAAAAATATATATTTTGGGGGCATTTCTCAAATGAAGGAGGGCGCAAACCGCGTGTTCCGCAGATTTTTTCGTTTTCGAGTTACGAAGCGTAGAAGTCGCAGTGGCGGAAACTAGTGTTTTTGCCCGCCGTCGCAGGTCGCGTGTTTGACACCCGCTGCTGGTGCTAGTGTTTTTCCTACACCTTTTTGAGACGTATTCAAATAATTTTTTTTTTTTTTTTTTTATTGTTTTCTAAACAAAATGTTAAACTCGTCACTCAGGCCACTTTTTGGTCAAATTTGACAGGTCATTACTTTGTCTGTACTTAAAGTAAATTTTTTTTCCTCAGTTCTATAGAAAGCCCAAAGCAAGGCCATTATAGCTATAATAATATCATTATGATCTGTTGACTAGCCGCTCCGCTACCTTTACGTAAACGTTGTAAGAAATAACAAATGTTGAAAGTTTGAAGTCGATTTTCTCAAAAATCCCATTTTTGTAATTTTTTTATTTTTTAAATTATTTTAGATGTATTAGTCGAATACAAGAAAAAAAAACAATCTAGAAGTGTAATATTTTGGTTGTATGTCCTCTATTTGAGCCGCAATCGCGTGAAATGTATGTTCATTTTAGCGGCGAAGCGCGGCTGAAAGATATCATTTCCATGCGTCCACCAAGAAAGGACACGACCGAGTAAAAACGATGGATGCGTGTTATGTGAGATTTACAAACTACATTACAATGATCTCGCGAAATCATAGCATCTCAGTTACGCAAACACAGTGCTTCAGACCAGCTACCAAATTCCTCTTTCCTGTCGGCTTTTCTTAATATTTCTCCCGAGTTTTGTAAACATGTGTCGCCTCATACCTCACCACCCTGCGGGCACGACGCCGCATGCGCGTAAAGCTTTCGCCATCGAAGGCGCCTTGTCAAATTTGGGAGCCCGTAGACTTTCGCCTCTTCTATGCACTCCCAAATCCCAACTCAAGCACACCAGCCCCCCCCCCCCCCCCTCTCTTAATGATGGCCTTTAAGTGCCGCAGTAGTACCGCCTGCCTGTTTTGTCCACGGGTCAGAAGCAGACTTGTACCGTATACGCATTACAGTAATCAAATTACTTGTAATCGATTACTTTTTAAAGTAATTTTGTAATCAGTTGATTACTTTTATTAGGCAGTAATCACAAGAGTAATCTGATTACTTTTTGAAGTAATGTAAATTACTTGTAACCGTTACTATTTTTCCACAAGACACCCCCCAGCCCCTCCCCTCTCCGCCCCCCCGCACACCTTTTTTTTTTTTTCTGAAATTACAAAAATAAAATTTGCTTCTTGTTTCGAACGGAAAAAAATTATTTTTGCGGAGCTGTAGGAAACGAGGTCAACCCCTTTGTATGTACAGTTTCTGTGGATTCTTTTTTTTTTCGAACTGGGACTGAGAGTGGGAAGCCCCAGGAAAGCCCCAGTGCGTCACAAAGGCCATTAAGGGTGAAGTTTGAGGAAGCAGAATGTAACTTTGTAAGTCCTTCGTTCAAACTAGCCCCCTCACGCACACACACAGAACTAAACAAAAACAATCCTGCTTACGGTACCTACTCGCAGCCCGTAGGAGAACCAGAACCAAAGAATGTCTAAAGCGGATGCAAAATATAACAAAGCCAGTTCAAATACACGTCAAGATCCCGCATTTCCCCTACGTGGTCTTTGTGACAAGCAAGGTTTCGAGTCATGAGAAGTGGTCAGGGCGATCTCTTCCGCTAATGGATACTACACATGACTCGCTTCAAATCCTGGAGCTGCTGCTCTTTTGATAACATGCGAGTTCATCCACATACGAATAATATCTGGAGAAGCATGTTTGTGTGCGAACGAGGGTAAGGGCCTCTTGGTTGCCATTACAAGAAAATATATAGAGCAAGAAGACAAAATACCTTTTATTTGAACCAGAGATTCCAAGAAGCACTCCAAGTTTTTATTCATCAGGGACCAGTGGAGATGTTTCGGGTGAAATAGCGATTGCGACACTGCTAGAACTTTTGCAGCTAGAAACCCCTGATGCAGCGCACAGAGATGGCTGATGCTGTAGAGGGAACCCGTTTTTTCTTCTTCCATACTTGTGAAAATGTGAAATATAGGTTGGAAGTAGTTCATTGTTACGAGCGCTAAAGATGCAAGTCTTCACACAATAAAGTAATCGGAAAAGTAACCGTTACTTCTTAAAGTAATGTCCAATTACTTTTGCTGTCGAGTAATCAAGTAATCTAATCAAATACTTTTTAGCTAAGAGTAATAGTAATTGTAATCGATTACTTTTTTTTGGTAACGTGTACAAGACTGGCCAGAAGCACCATCTTCTATGCTTCTTGCTTCCACACGGGGGAAGCAGACAAACGCTCGCCGACGTCGTCTTGTCGGAATCCATTCATTTCGCTGTCCCCTCTTTGCTCGCTCTAAACTGGTTGTCAATCAGGCTCATAAGTCCTGCCTGTCATTTTCTTCTGGTTTTGACCTTTCAAGCAAGCCTCTCCGTCGCCCCGGTGCTTTTTGTGCTTGGCAGAGGTGAGGAGGGCGGTAGGTCAGCATGCATAGAAGGGTCATTTCATTTTCATATTCATTTCATTTATTTCGGCTCAGGAGAGACGGAGGTACAGCAGATAGGCCGAAGGCCCATACCAGATAACCTGCAAACACAAACTAAAAAAAAAAAAAAAGAGGGAGGGGGAGGGGGGGCTCGGCAGCTCGGTACTGAGGACAGGAGGGGCTCAAGCCCACCCTGCCCCCCCCCCCCCCCCCCCCCCCCCCGCTTCCGGAGCCCCTGCGCAAACACATCGAAGGGCTTTAGTCCAGACCACCGTGGTCCAGACAGATAAAGAGGGATCGGTGGCCAAGTGCAATAAAAAAAAAAAAAAAGGATCGGTGGCCGAGTGGGCAAGAACACACCAGCTCGGAGCACGTGGAGCGAAAGCTCGCGCTGTATAACCCAGGGATCCTGGGTTCAATCCCCACCCCTGCCAGTTTCGATCTAGATGAGCATCGTACCGGCGTGCGGTCGTGTATTATTACTATTGCGTGATGCACGTTAAAGACCCCAGGCTACCGGTTGTACTGCACTGGCTAAATTGATCACCTACAGCTGGGAGACAAGTGGCCCGTTGAGGCAGACTATGTTCTAGGCTGTATAAACATACACACACCCCAATTTGTTTCCAGACAGGTAAGGTAGCACCGCTTCGTTCCACCGTGACATAGTAAGATCACTGTTGAAAGAGGTGTTCGTAACAAACAACTAGTATCATAGTGAACTCCCGAGGTTACTTATGAAGACACTAAAGTTATATTAGAAAGTTGGAGAGAAAAAAAAAAAAAAAAGAAACGTACTACGCCTCACCTTAGGTAGAAACATATTTTCTACCTATTGATGGCCCGTTTGGTTTTCTTACTAATCCGCAAAACGGGAAGTGTTAAATTTACAAAACAAAATTGTTTTGGGCGTCAAAACGCTAACGTCAAAATTCAATTTGCATCTCAGAGTAAGCACCTGTTTGTTGGTTAATTCATGCTTCTTTTTTGTTTTTCATATCCACTAGCCACCAAACAAGGTCTACAGAGAGTGAAAATATCTGAAATAATGTTTCATAAAATAAATGTTGTTCGGAATAAGTATTTTAGCCTTCTTTGCAACTCATTCAACTATATTTTTTTATTTCCAAATACATGTTAGTAGGGTGCCTTCATGTGCGCTTTGCTTAGGGTGGAGACATCTGGCCAATTTGTCCCACTGTTATTTTAATTTTTTTTTTTTGTTCAGAAGCGCGTGAAAGAGCGTGTCCCGGCACGGGTTTGTGGCGCTGACTGTGCTATGGCGACATTTTGTTTTCGTCGATTTATTTGTATTTTACCCGTGAGCGCGTGCTGTCGGCATCGGGCACTACAAAGGGTGGCATCACCCTAAACAGAAGGACATTGAGGCACCCTACATATTAGGATATCTTAGGGTGCCTTCATGTGCGCTTTGCTTAGGGTGGTTTCATCTCGCCATTTTGTCCCACACGTTTATTTTTATTTTTTTGTTCAGAAGCGCGTGAGGAGCGTGTTCCTGCAAGCGTTTGTGGCGCTGACTGTGCTATGGCGACATTTTGTTTTCGTCGATTTCTTTGCGTTTTCCCCATGAGCGCGTGCTGTCGGCAACGGGTACTACAAAGGGTGGCATCACCCTAAAAAGAAGGACATTGAGGCACCCTAGGATATCTCTGCTCATCCATGCGTGACAAAGGCTATTCAGGGCGAAGTTTGAGGGAGCAGAATGTAGGTTTGTAAGTCCTTCGTTCAAACTATACTCGCGGTCAACTTTCTGTGGCAATCCCAAGAGAGGAGGAAAGCGCGTGTACGGCGGTTGGTACACCCTCTCCCCTAGCATTGACCGCAATACCACAGAAAGCTGACCGCGAGTATAGCCCCCTCACGCACACACACACAGAAATAATAATAAAAAAATCCTGCTTACGGTACCTACACGCAGCCCGTAGGAGAACCAGAACCGAAGAATGTCTAAAGCGGATGCAAAATATATCAAAGCCATTTCAAATATTTCCCTATTTCCCCTACGTAGTCTTTATGACAAGCAAGGTTTCGAGCTGAGAACTGGTCGGTGTGATCTTTTCCGCTAATGGATACTACACATGATCCGTTTCAAATCCTGGCGCTGCTACTCTTTTGTATAACATGCGAGTTCATCCACTTGTGAATAGTAAAATGAGCGACAATCAAGATCTAGGACCCCCTCCCCTCCCCCCCCCCCAAACTGGCGAACGCCCAAATCATTAAACTTCTTCAAACGAATTCTATGCTTGTGTCCGCATTGTGAAGGTGCAACGACCACGAAGAGGGAATCCGTTTTTTCTTCTTCAATACTTGTGAAAATGTGAAATATAGGTTCGAAGTAGTTCATTGTTATGAGCGCTAAACATGTAAGTCTCAACACAACAAAGTAATCAGAAAAATAACGGTTACTTCTTCAAGTAATGTCCAATTAATTTTGCTGTCGAGTAATCAAGTAATCTAATCGAATACTTTTTAGCCAAGAGTAACAGTAATTGTAATCGATTACGTTTTTTTAGAAACGTGATAGCACGCCGGTACGATGCTCATCGCAGATTGAAACGGGCAGAGGCGGTGGATTGAATCCACGATTAGTGAGCTTTACAGCGTGAGCTTTCGCTACACGTGCTACCGATCTACGAGCAACGAGACATCGCGGTCGAATTCGAGCTCGAGAGAAAAACAACAACAGCAACAGCAAGAAAATCTCCGGTTTGAGGCATTTAGTACTAGTGTCGCCATCTCGTTTATCAAGTTGGACATAAAATTAACAGGGTGATTTTATTTACACAAATACAACAATATTTTGCTTTCTCGTCATGGTCTTAAAATTAAGACTATAGGCACCCCTAGTACGTACGGCCAAGCGTTTTGTCACGTTTGTCTTCTAAATAACTGTATTTTCAAAAATGCCTCAAAACTCGCTAAAAACAGTCAAAGCGGTCATATTTCTGGATTTTATTAAAAATCTCCAGCTCTCTAAAAGAAAAATCTAAGGGCCGCACAACCTTCATTACGTTATCATAAGTAACCCCCAAAAGAATGAATACTATCGTGCATTCCTGAAACTCAGGTTTGTGTAGCGAAATTTGCCCATTGAGTGACGAGCGGTTGAATCCCCCTTAAAACTTCTTAAACCGGAGGACACACTGGCGCCATCTATTGGGTAGCAGTGTAAACTCGGCGGTCCGGCATATTTTTTTATTTCTCTCGCGCATTATCCTTTCTTTCTTGGCTCGAAAAACTTTTGTCAATGTTATAAACGAGCCTTTCTATGGGTATTACGCACATTTGACCTCGGAAATCCCGCAAAACCTTTGCTCTTCTGAAATGCAGTCCCAGGGTCACCGCATAGATGGCGCCACAATGCCAGTGTGTTCCCTCGTTCTAAAAAATTTTAAGAAGTTTTAAGAGATTTCGTCTCTCTCAGTCGTACTCGGTCGCAAGAGAGTGAACGGGCCTTTAGATCCTGGGCTTACTACTGGTCAGAGCCGCTAAAAGCTTCTTTTTAGTCGAAATACAAAATATAAGTAGCGCGAACCGTTTCAATTATTTATAACAGTAGTTTTTGTTCACTATTTCAGATCAGAAAAGAAACAAATGCAGTTTATGAAGTACGGAAACAAGAAATGACCAGTCGACATACCCGCCACCAAGCGGTGGAAAAGGTGGCGCATACTAGAAAGGTGTAGTGGAATCAGGCACCAACGAGCGGCGAGCCCAGAAAGGTCCCGGATGTACGTGGCGGCGGTGTGGTTGTATGGACTGGAGGATCCGACCGGTTTTGAGCGTTCCCGAGGCCTTTGGCAAGCAGCTTTGGCTTGCGGTTTGGCCTTTTGGCGGTATGGCAGCGCGAAGTGGCTCCCCTTCTGAACTGATATTTACCCCGTGTTAGCTGTCGTTTGTGGCCAATGAAGTGTCATGCCAAATTAGTGTTTAATCACGCAGCAAATGCAATGCGAGCCGCCCTGGCTGCCCGCTTCATACAGCGCCTAGCCAGAACATGCTTAAGTAGCGCCCTCTCGAGCCGTCGACACGGAGTGCGGCAGCCGTGACCGCTCGCTGAGCTCACTACCCCTCTAGTTCACGGCCACGCAAGCAACCAAGGACGTCATGAAGGAGGTTACTTTTTGCTTGTTTTTGTAATTTTAATTTGCCTACAACTTTTAAAATAAAGCGAAATTCGAGAAAAGAAGTTTCATTAAGTTACTACGTTCAGTGCGCTCAGGTTCGGTGCAAATTAAAAACCAGTAAAAGAAGTCCTTGCAGGGCCCCTTTAAGCAAGCGAGGCCGAAGCTACAAGCGGCCAAACGCGTGCATGTAGCCCTGAACAGTATTGCACTTCATGAGCGCGCGTGCTTGGCAGGGACGCTGAAAGCCCAGAGCTCGCTCTTGTAGCTTCTGCCATGCTCACACTTATAGTATGGTATTATCGTGTATCAGGAAGGAGAGTTAAAACAAGAGATTCTTATTGTCGCTGTAGAAATAACGACTCCGACACCTCCAACGCATGCTAGTACTCAGGTGTCCCACTGCGATATACCGATTATCGTCCAGCCATAGCCTCCTTTATACTGAAAATGCCTGCCCAATTTCTGGCTTCCCCATGCTAAACCCATGCTTTGGCGCCATTGCGCCTGCTTCACATAACCACCGCCAGGGGCGCCACCTCCCCATACAATGAAGATGATTGTCTGTTACGCACTGCTACCACCGCAACATACATAATTCCAATACTTCAAAACGGGTGACCAGACGTCCCGTTTTGTCCAGGACAGTCCAGTTTTTGAGGTCCGCTTCTGCCGTATTGTTTTTTTGCGCCAATAACGAATCATGTCCCGTTTTCTGGACATAATTCTTTATTTCTTTTTTTCCCATATAAGTGCGCAGACTTTTACAACCGGGTCTTGCAGGATAAAGTCCTGCTCAGGAAACTTCAGTCGTCAGCAAATACGCCCACACCAAAAAAGGGCCCAAAGCAACTGAACTGTGAGTGTGACTGTTCCCTAGGGCTTAGTGTAATATTGTAACGTTTGGAAGTAAGAGCAGTTATTGCATTACATTTTTCTCTCAACCTCAATCTTTAGTACCTTCCTCCCCCCCCCCCCCCCCCCCCCCTCCCCTCCCTCTCCTGCTGGGATGTCCCGTTTTCTAGTTGGAGGAATATGGTCACCCTATTCAAAACACATGTTTCATGGTGGATGAGCAGCAACATATTCTGTGGTACATGAATGCTCGCACCGCGGGTCCATATCACATGAGCGAATGACGTTTGAGCGAACAGCGACATTTGAGCGAATGGACGTTTTAGCGAATAACGGGGGCCCGCGTCAACCCATCCGCCGCGCTGCGCTTACGCCGCTTCGCGGCGACAGTCTGCGGCGGCTCATTACAAAAATGTGAACTCATTGGGCCCACCCAAAAACGCTGCTTCGCGGCGTCCGACTATTCGCTAAAGTGTCATTCGGTGAAACGTGGGCGTTCGCTAAAAAGTCATTCGATCAAGTGAGTGCCTCCCCTCGCACCGCACTGTTGTGCAAGACGAAGGCTCACACCGCAAAGTGTGTTGTGCAAACAGTGTGTGTGTGTGTGAAGGAATGGACTCCATTAGAGCTCGACGATGGAACCCGGCCGACCTTCGAATTACCTTCTGCCATAACATTATGTTGTTTCCAAAAGTGAATAAATGTAGGAGACATTAGGTATGACCCAATACGAATTACAAGCCAGACGGACGAGCAAATGGTAAACTTTCACAACGTCACCCAATACGAATTACAAGCCAGACGGACGAGCAAATGGTAAACTTTCACAACGTCGAAACAGCGAACACTGAAAGTTTTTATTGGTGCTGAGGTCAAGGACCAGGTGAAGGGCAGGTAAGATCAACTGCAATGGCCACGGTCCTCTGGGGTTACAATCGCTACAAAGTCCCCTAAGCAATGTGGACCGTGTTGGCTGTGTCAAGGCTCACGTTTCATGATGACATACTGTGCCTGTCATCAGGCAGCCGTCACTACCTCGAGCTGCGAGGGAGTCCTGGGGAGGTCAGCCACTCAAACAGCACCGAAAGATGCCGTGTAAGGGTATATGGTCTGATCCAGCTTTAACAGGGAGGCCCGAACCAAGCTGGGCTTGAGCGAAGCCTCAACAAGATGCCGAGGCTTTACTCAAACGAGCTATAAGGAAGGCCTGTGTAAACACGAATTTCTTAATGTCCATTGCAAAAAGGTGCCTACTTCATACTTTGGAGTAAAATAAGGTAGAATTTGGGACGCAGTATTTTCTCAAAATGGGCTTTAGTCACTCTTCATGGTTCTGGGTGTTGCTTGGGGTCTAGGGACATGACAGTCCCGGCACCTCCTTTAGAGAGTGCATAAAACGCAGAAAAAAGTGTGGTAAAAAAAAGCCTAAATGCGACCCACAGTTACCACGTCAAATGCCCAAAACAGCACCAAGAATGCACGGGAGGCTTAGTCACTTCATTCATGTTTCCTGTCTTGTACGGGAAAGCAGCGCACCCTCATGGTGGCAGCTGGCAACTGGCAATCGGGCATTATCAGCATAAAGGAGACTATGGTCCAGCCATAACTAGCCGCTCGTGCTTATGCGGAGCAGAAGTTTGTCTGCTTCTTTTGAAAGGGTTGTGATGACGTCAGAATGCCGAGCTCCGATGGAAGGATAGTGGGTAGACCTCAGAGCAAGCTGCCTTGAGGTCTACCCACTATCCTTCAATCAGAGATTGTCGTTTTGACGTCAACACAACCCCTGTAAAAGAAGCAGTCAAACTTGCGCCCCGCATACAAACTTGCCAACTGTTCATAAGCAGGGCTGACCAAGCATTGCTGTAGCAGAAACTTTGGGTGATAAATATGGCACAATTTGAACATGCATTCATTGCCCCTATGGTGCATTGATTGTTGTGGCTAGGTGAGAAAGGCTGCAAGCTAGATTCCTTGCACATAAAACTTCTCTTTAAAGGGGCCGTGCATCGTTTGAGACAATAAAAAAAAATACGACCTTTGGGGTGTCAGTGCCCCTTTAATTGTTTCTATGACTTCTATCGCGTGTAGTGAAAAACGAAAGCGTTTCATAGGTCATTAACGTCTGGGATTCATTCTAAGCGGTATGCACAAAGTACAAAAATCGTTGTCATCGCCTGACAGCATTACCTGGTAAAGGAAGTGCAAGTAAACAAGGGTTGAGCATGTACACGATTTATTGCAGTCCGATTCAAAATGGCAAGTGATGGCCAAGCAAGTTTCTTCCGTATGTTTGTTTAGACTACCGAAAAAAAAAAAAAAAAAGTGCTTATGAAAATGACGTTTAAAAAGAGAAACTTGACTTTGTGACGATCGTACAGCATCACGGCGAGGTGGTTGAGGCCTCTGGACGGAACACTGCACTGTTAACACTTTGTACGACGCGCAAGGGGGGAAACACACCACAGTGCATCACAGAATTAAATAACGAGCGACATCTAGAAGTGGTGGTGGTAGCACAATCAGTCGACAGATGCCAGAACACAAAAGGTCTTGCGCACACATGCACAAAACGACCAAATTTGGCACCACAAAGAAGTTATAAATACTAGTAAACGAGGTGCACTTGGGGGCAAGGGGGGGAGCCGATCGCTCGTGGATAATCTCGGCGGGGCCCAGAACGGCCCTCGAACAAGCGGGAATCTCCTAAAATGTGTCCCGGTGCACAGACGCCGTTTCAGACGTTGCAAAAGGACGCAAGGGACACCCCGTGGTGACAGAACGACATCCAAACCTTGGCTACTTGAGTCCAGTTTTGCCACTTGTGCCTCCAGGCGCAAAGAACGCTACCATCCTGTCCGCCCAATGCTCGCACAATCTAGAGATTCGCCCCGAAACACGCAACCTCAAAAAGTCCATGTCACATCCGGGAGCCCGGTAAAAAGAATACCTCTCGACACTCTGCTACAAACGTGCAGAGTAAGGTACATTGGTGCGGGTGTCATCCAAAGGCTAAAAGCATTCCCCAAAGGAGACCTTAAAAAGGTGTGGCGCTAGTAGTTGAACAACGGGTGCGGCCACGTCGTCTGCCTGGAAGTGAGGCACCGTAACATGTCTGGGCTCAAAAAGCACACGACACGCTGATGTGGTGCTCAGCCAAGGTGCAGCGCAGAGCTGGTGGCAGATGGGCCTCGCCCAAACCTCGTCTTCAGACAGTTGTTTCTCGGAAGATGCGAACGGGAGAGCCAGGCACCTTGACCTGAATGTAGCGGGTGGCCGCTTCCTCGGCGGCAGGTCTCTCGCTCCACTCTGAAACGGGTCAGCATCAGCCGTCTGCTCCGCAACTAGACTACCACTCACTCCGACGGGAGCCCAAGCTAATTCTGTGCTTGGCTAGAGACGCACATATCTGTTCTAATTCATAGGCTGCCCGTTCCACTGTTTACAAAACGTCCTAGCTGCTCAAGCTTGAACCTTCGGCAAGTGAGGGAAGCCCCATCAAACACGCCAGCATCCAGAATGGCAGCGACCAAAAGATATCCAGCCCATGTATCCCTGCACTCCTTCATTTGGTGTATTCCCATGTGCCCCCAGTGCTAGCCTGCCCACGCTCCTCTGTCAGGTCTCTAAACTTGACTGGACTTGAGATTTCACCCAACACCCATGACTCCTTTCCATCTTCCCCTAACTTCATTTCTATTGTAATTCCATAGTGCCCTATGCTTCGTTATCACCGAGTTCCTTTTTCCTTTCCTTAGCATATTCTCTTCCTGCTCTTGTTAATATTGTTTTTCCTCATTCAGCCATACACCCAGATATTTATACTTCTCCACGTGTTCTATCAAAGTGTCTTGTATTTCCAGTGGGTTCCCCTTTTCATTGTTATAAACCATTATTCCTGACTTGCCGCTACTGAATTTCAGGCCCAGAGAGTCTCCTTCCTCTCCACAGACTTTAATCAGCTTTTGTAATCCAACTTGGCTATAGGCCTCCTGTGCTGGTGCTTTGAACGTATCCTGGCGCCCTCTGGTGGTGGGCGATAGGGTGTCTGAGTAGGACAAGTCCCACAGCCCCGCACAATAACAAACCTGTTCGGGCGGCTGACTTCTGCACGCAGCTGTTATTTGTGCACTCACGTGATCACAACTCAAAATATGTTACTCCTAGTCGTCGCCCTTTACCCTGCAGACCCCGAGCTCGCCGCAAGCTAGTAATTTCTCCTTCGTCCAAGCATGTCGAAACTGGGAGCAACAAGTGCAGCCTCAATGCGTTCGAAACGTTGCCATCGACAGTAATTTTGCGTCATCAACTGTCAAGAACAGGAAGGGATTACCCCCGGCGTAAAATTCTACAGATTCCCATCGAAACTGTACAAAGTCGAACGGAGGGAACGATACTAGCCGCCCAGCGCACTGAGCAAGCGAGGCAATTCGCTTTTCTCGCCCTCCAGGTTGTTCTGCTAATCACGGCCACACAATCAAGTGGCCGTGGCATGCATTGAAACATATGTCATGTGAAGTTTACGAAGAGGAACACGCTATGGGCCTCCTGTGTTCCCCAGGGGGTGCTGCGAAAAGGGACTTGTTCGGCCTTGTTTTGGGTAGTACAAACTTTAGCATCTCAAACTGTCACGCATGCAGAAGCGTGCCAGCTCTGGTGCCGAGCGCGAGATCACGATGAAAATATAAAGAAACAAAAATTTGAACGCCGTCAAAGCTAAGACGCTAAGCGCGTGAGCCAAGAACAGCCATTCCGCACATTCCAAAGTAGATATGACAAAGAAAAAGAAAAATTAAAGCGTCGCTTCACAGGTGTTTTGACGTTACCACCCAGAGATAAGAGACGCATACCCTAGCGGTGGTGTCATGAATTTGGCACTTTTGGTTGTCTTGCGGCGTTGAGTCTGGCCGATTTCTGGCGTCCAAAAGTGTTTTTTCGTTTTTCAGGACCAGACAGAATTAAAAAAGCTCGACCAACGTGCCATAAGTAGTGCGAGGCTCAATCAAGTGAGCTTGTACTACCCAAAATGAAGGCGCTACAGTTTGTTCAAAGCTTCAGCGCAGGAGGCCTATACTGTCCGACCAGTGGAGCGATCCAATTCAACTACATCATTTGCAACGTAAGATCAGTAGTAAAAGTGCCAAGGGCAAGAAGCATGTGCTGAAGGCGGAGCTCCTACTGCTCATCTTATGTTTCGTCAAGCTTACAGCTCAAATGCGCGAGAAAAGCTGCAAGAGCTCGAGAAGTAGTGGGCAGTAGGAACAATCTGCTCGGCCAACAATCGCAGCTCGATCGCTTGCGTCTGCTTTAGCATATTTTTGAGGGGTGTCATCAGCTGATCGCGTTGGCTGTACAGAGGGACTGCAATTTGGGAGTTTTTGCTTACAAGGCACGTTAATGTATCTCTTAATGCTCACCTCAAGCTCATCATAGAAAGCTCACTGTTTTTGCGAGTGATAGCGTGCCTACACCAAATTTGCGGCTTCTTGTACGGCGTAGGCGCAGCTTGCAGTAGCACGCGTCGCCGAGTTTCTTCCCGTGTTGAGGAACGAAAGAAGCTTTCCACGTTAGAAATTGGCTCGATTTCATGCCGTGAAACAATCGCAAGGGGGGAATTAATACCGCCAGCTAACGTTTTCACGCAAGACAAATTCAAATGCACAAGTTTGTACTACCCGATATCGATAAATAAATGGTAGGGGGCGCTGCAAGCCGGTTTTTCCACAGCGCCTCCTGGGCAAAGAAGGAGGCCTATCTGCTAGCAGTACAATGTCATCTGTGCAGAACAATCCTGGTATAATTTGGTTTACTTTTTTCCATCTCTCTATATACGACACATAAAAACCTAAATTTCACTCCTCTAATTTCTTTCCTATTCTACTCGGGTACATCATAAAAAAGAAGGGCGATAGCGAACAACCTTGCCCAAGCCCTCTTTCTATTGCTGCTGGTCCCGTTACTTCTGTTTCCCATGTTATAACCATTTTGTTATTTGTGTATATCTGTCGTAAAAGCCTAACCAAATGTGCATCTAAATCATACTCTCTCAGTTGTGCCCATAGTTTTTCCTGACTCACATTTTCGTACGCCCTTTTAATGTCTAGAAATGCATTCCATAACGGTCTTTTACTTATCCATGCCACATCTATACGAGCGTTGCTCATTGTTGCCAGTAGAGCGGCATCCAGTGATTCGGAGGTGTACGCGCAACTTCAAAATTCATTTTCCCCAAGGAAAATTAATATTTTGACAAGATACGTCCAAGACAAGCTCAGGGGTGAATATTTAGTGCACAATGAAAATTTGATAAAAATCAATGGCCACCATTGTTTTTAAAAAAATATATTTCTTTCCACAAGAATTCTTAAAGGGGCACTGAAGTCATTTTTGGAAAAGGTTGTTTTTGATCTTATATTGTTTAAAAGATGTTAGTTCCCATATATACCAAGTCCTATAATACAAAGCCGCCTATTCATCTCAGTGCAATAGAAAAACATGTGGACTCTTTTTTCTCGTGGACTACATGGTGTAACCAATCAAAGCCCTACAATACGCGCAGATTCCAGATGATTTTATTATAACTCGTTTCGAAGAAAGTCTGATGGGAACACATTCGGATAAGACTCCTCTTTTTCACCGCGAACGAAGCCATCACTTGCAACCATACCTCGGCAAACCTCACTCATGAGGGCCCTCACTCACCCTCACTTAACCTGATCTTCACAGGTGAGGTGAAGGTGAGTGAGTTTCTGAACCAGGAAAATTCATGAGTGTGAGGGTGAGTGAGGGCCGTGAGGGCTGTGAGGACCGTGAGTGCGTGAGGGTCGTGAGGGAGGTGAGTGCGTGAGGACGGTAAGTGGCGTGAGGGCCATAAGTGCGTGAGGGGTGCGAGGGCGGTGAGTGCATGAGGGGTGTGAGGGCCATGAGTGCGTGAGGGGTGTGAGGGCCATGAGTGCGTGATGGGCGTGAGGGCGGTGAGTGGCATGAGGGGCGTGAGGGGTGTGAGGGCCGTGAGGGTGGTGAGTGTGTGAGGGGTGTGAGGGCCGTGAGGGCGGTGAGTGCGTGAGGCCCCTTTCAGACGGAGCAACTTTCTCAGCGATTTCGGTGTTGATGGCGGGTTGTTCCCTAGCTTTCCCTAGATCGACACGAATTGCTGAGTTCGGGTCCGGCTCGAAACAAGCGAGCAACTCTGAGAAATTCGAAGACGTTTGAAGCGGCTGCATCCAATCAGGGACGCAATATTTTCACGTGATAACTTGTGCCGGTGATGATAACAACAAAAGACTTGGTTCTGGTATGAAATTGATCGTTTTTAGAAATAAACTGTTTCAGAAAGATGCATTAGTATTCTCAACGAGATTTAAATGCATAAAAACACGTTTATAGCGCGCGCGCCTGTGTTGCTGGTGTTGCGACGCCAAGTTTCTGGGCGAAATTGTCCCATCTGAAGCGGGCCTGAGTGGCATGAGGGCCATGAGTGCGTGAGGGGCGTGAGGGCGGTGAGTGGCGTGAGGGCTATGAGTGCGTGAGGGCCGTGAGGGCAGTGAGTGCGTGAGGGTCATGCGCGAGTGAGGGGCGTCAAATTTGGGGGTTTTACGTGCCAAACCAACGACGGGCATCTGGCACGCCCCAGCGGAGGACTGAGGATTAATTTGGACCACCTGGGGATCTTTTGACGTACAACCGAAAGTTTGGTTACATGGCGCCTCCTCCGCAATAAGCCTTCATCAGATTGCGGGCACCTCGGCCGGGATTCGAACCCGCCACATGGGGATCCGTAGGCCAGCGCTCTTGCCTCGAAGCCACCGAGGCGGCTGAGTGAGGGGCGTAAGGGCGGTGAGTGGCGTGAGGGCCACAAGTGCGTGAGGAGCGTGAGGGCCGCGAGGGCAGTGAGGGCGGTGAGTGCGTGAGGGCCATGAGTGCGTGAGGTTCAGTGAGGGTGCGTGAAGGGCTGAAGGTGAGTGTGACTGAGGATGAGGGTGAGTGAGGGGCTTAGGTGAGTGTGGCTGTGAGGGTGAGGGTGAGTGAGGGCGACCTAAAATGCCGACCTCTGCTTGCAACTGGCTGACAAGCGCCCTTCGTCGACCACTTCGCTCGGAAGAAAATTCTTTCCAAAAAGGGTGTGTCGCGATCTTTGAACACGCTTTTAACAACGAAATAAGCTACGCACGATTGTGATTTCGGGTTTGTTGAGATGCTTAGAGCGTCTAGACTGAGTTGTCACCACAAAAGGACATCACAAATAAAATATGAGATAACTATACTGATAGGATCCATTGTATGTTCCTATATTTCCGCTAAATATGTTTTTAAAATGGCGCGATAGTTTCGTGGATAAATCAATTTCTATGCGGGACCCTCGGAGCCACCCCATTCGAAGATACCGCAGTGTTTGTTGGGTCGATGACGTCATTCGCCCCATGCGCGGTGGCCCCTTGCACGCACTCACAGACTTGTCTCTCTCTTGGCGTCTCGAGCTTCAGCTTCCTCATTTCCCTACCACATTTCGAGCAGGCGGTTTTGAGACAATGACGTCTACGCATCGCTCGCTCCGTGTCTTCAACACTGATCGCAGTAGCGATGAAAGTGATATTTTCGAAAGATGTTAGAAGCTGGTTATTTTGACTTCGACCCGCACGCGACCAGCTCCAGCAACGACGACAAAATCGTCACGGATGAACTCGCAGTTGTCTGTGACAATCTCTTACGTGCATGCAGACTAGAAGGTCGAAGGGTGAAAGGACAAGAGCAAGAGTAAGCCGAGTAGTGCAAGAGTGTGCGATCGTACTGTGGCGAGGCGAGCTTGGGCGAGCATGGAAGCGCCTAGAATGGAAGAGCGTTCAGCTAAATATCACGTGGTTGATGGTCACAATGGTGTGACTAACTTGAGAAGTGCTGTCTGGTTGCCAGACGCAAATGATCAACATTTGTAAATTGATTACCACAATTACAAGAGCTCTAAAAATCCCGAAACTTTGCGTATATATACAAAGTAGCCTATGAGCATTCCATTTCAAGAATAATCTACCTGTTTGAATTTCGTGTCCGAACCCCTTTAAGAGTAGCAAGGTGAAATGCTTCATTTTGGCCACTTGATTTTTTTATCCAGTTTTACCCGAAGTAAAAAAATGCCGAACATTGTACCTTCGACGTTTTGGTGACATATTTGGATTAGGATTTGTTACATGTTGCTTACTAAATACTGTTGTGGCGGTGTCACTATTGCACTGCACTGTCATAAAAGAGCAAATGAAAAGAAACATTGGTTGATGTTCAGCGGCACTGGAGCAGTGTCACTTGGGCTGCTTTGGCAGTAATGCATCAGTAGCGACGAGGAGGTGAAATCATGAGCCTCACGGTGCTGCCCCCCTTCTTGCCTGCTCTTGGAAAACCTGCTATTCCATGGAAGCAACCGAGCGACATGTCTTTAACAACTACTTGCTTGCAACGAGAGGTGACGCCCACGGACCTGCTCAGCGGAAGACCCTAGTCTTCCGCCGAGCAGCCCCCCCCCCCCCGACACCTCGGGGTCGAGGGCCAACGAATCTTTTATACCCTTTCTGAGATGCACCCTCTGATACTGGAACTGAGTGAACCACCTGAAGGTCAAAAGACACCCACTGCACCAGACAAGTATGATGTCGCTCTGGCGGTCATAAAGAGCTACTTCGTGGCAACTTCAAACATAGTCGTTGCACGACATCGCTTTGGGCAGCGAGCGCAACTACCCGGGGAATCCATCGACGCAATTGTTGCCGAACTACGGGACCTGTCGTCGAAGTGAGAGTTTGGATCCATGGTGAACGAATTCATCCGAGACTAGCTGGCTGCAAACACATCGACCTAGCAGCTGCGAGAATGGCTACAGGGTACTTTTCTCACCCTGGACCGTGTGTTGGTCATTGGTCGTCTGGTCGAAGAAACAGTCCACTACTCCAAGGAACAAGTCTTCAGCAGTGCAAAAGGTGGATGCATCCCTACGTTGAGCGCCGAGCGATCACCGCGTCAACGGGAAGGTGAGCCTTCGTATTCCTCCCACGAAAAGTGCTACCGTTGCGGGTCGTCAGGATATCTTGCGAATTCTGCTACATGTAAAGCAAGAGGCAATGCTGCATAGGAAGTCTGATATTTCTGTGCTGTCCATCATTTTATATCAACAGAGTTGACATAAAAAATAAAGCAGTCCATATAAATCTCGCAATACCCAATTGTCCTTGCAAAATATCAAATTAAAAAAAATATATTGTCCGAATATTGCAGTTTATTATTATACTAGCTGCACTTTTGTTGATAAATATTTACTGCAAGGTCTAGTTCTTACATCAGGACTCAACAAGTTCCTTCTTAAAAATACCCTGTGCCTGCGTGTGTAATGTCCCTCTCTGGAGAAGTGCTTTGCCCTTAGTATGTGGGTGCAATGAAGCAAGATATGCGAAATCGCGATGCTTACTTTCCGGTTCTCACTTCACTGTAGTACACCAGTACGCGGTGAGAGGCACACTCAATGAAGCTCTGCCAGAACAGACCACAAACATGAGACATTGTGAAACTTGCGGGTACTGTCAGTGTTTGATAGAGAGATCAAATAGTATGCTAGTTGAGGTGATCATTGAAAGCTCGTAAAAATCGCACAAGCCTACCGTATCGATCCGGCCGAGTAACAGAGAAAGATATGCGAAATCGCGATGCTTACTTTCCGGTTCTCACTTCACTGTAGTACACCAGTACGCGGTGAGAGGCACACTCAATGAAGCTCTGCCAGAACAGACCACAAACATGAGACATATTGTGAAACTTGCGGGTACTGTCAGTGTTTGATAGAGAGATCAAATAGTATGCTAGTTGAGGTGATCATTCAAAGCTCGTAAAAATCGCACAAGCCTACCGTATCAATCCGGCCGAGTAACAGAGACTGAGCTATCACATGTTCAGTATTAACCCTTTAAGTGCTTTGGACAAGCTGAGCTCGTCGGCCGCTTTCTGGTTAAAACTGCCATGGACCTCAGCTCGTCCAGTGGTTTTTCCGGTAGCCCTCAATACCACGAATAAGCTAGGCTTGTCCGAGTAGTTTGCGGCGCTGATCATAGATAGCAACACTCGTTTTAGTTGGCACCTTTTTTTTTTTTTTTCGCCGCCGCTGATTTTTGCGTAATAAACTTTTGAAACTTTATCTCTTATACTAGAGGACTAAAACTCCTTAGTAAAAATGTATGGCATTTTTAGGTTGCTTTTTCTTTAAAAAAAAAAGTGGCACTTTAAGGAGCTGTGCAACGATTTTAACGTTGAAAGAATTGGCGTTTTCTACTTTTGACATTGTTCACCTTGTCACAAAGGACAGAAAACACACCTCCTTCTTTCAAAATGTTGCGATTCCGTCGCGCAATCGCAAAGCAAAAATGAGAATATTCCTCGACCTGCAGCCACGAGCGGCGGCCATGAGAAACAAAAGGCATGACGTCAATGGGGAATCTTGTAGAAAGATAGCAAGTTGTGCGAATACCTGCTCGATAAAAGGCGACTTTTCTAGAAATCTTGTCGTTCCAACATAAATATAAATGCGTCAAAAACCTAGTATCATCGACAAAACTTTTATTATACGGAGTTTCAGTGGCGCCATCTATCCTAGGTCCAGAAAACCGTCAGCAGCGGAACAGCCGCCAGAAGCCGGAGGGGGAGGGGGGACAGGGCCGGACGGGTATGGCCGGACCCGGATGAGACTTTCCTCCTTTCACCATATTGTTCGCGCTGCGCCCGCCAGCACGTGGTCACGCGGTCACGAGCGGATGAGTTCTCGCTGCTCACTGATGCCTCTAGAGAGAGCTTCACCGGAACCCCGCGCCTTCCCCATTGACGTCACAGCGCACGTGACTCGGAAGTTAGTGAAGGAGTTGAGAGGCGCCGAAAAACCTCAATCTTTGTCCATTTTTAAAATAAAAACTAGGACATGCAGGCAAAAGCGGTTTTTTGTTCTTTACTCAGAAAGGTCGAGACACCAACTCCCAAATTATTTAAGCAAATCACTATAACTGTTGCACAGCTCCTTTAAGGGGTTAATAGGGTGCATTTAAGTTAAGGCACAATGTTGGTGCAAATTTCCCACATTTTGAAGAAATGTAGCAGGATGTAGCAGGGTAAGCACTTTGGTGCAGTTTGGCACAGATGGTGCAGCAATCTTACTGTCATTAGGAATTGGAAAAAAATATATGATAAAGAGAAAAATTCGCCTTTTTTAATAAAGCGGGTTCAAAATATGGTTAAATGCAATTTTTTGTGACATTTGAAAATTCATATAAATTATTTCATGGAGATAAATTAATCCAAAGTGGTACCAGTCGATAGCACATGTATAGGACTGCAGGTGTATATAGTATTTATGAAGCAACATTTGCGATGAATCCTAAGATACAAGGCTCCAAATATGTCACCAAAACGTCAAAGGTACAATGTTTGGCAGTTTTCATTTCCGGCATAAAATATGCCAAAGCAGTTCATTTTAAATGAAAAAAATAAGCCACACCTTATTCATTTATATAAAAATAAAATTATTGCAAGTGTTTCGTTTTTACCTACTAGTTATAACAACCGACAGAACTGGGTAAAAAAAATCAAGCAGCCGAATCGAAGCATTTCACCTCGCTCTTAAAACATTTTGTGGAAAAAAAGTTTTCTAAAAAAGAAAATTAAAGAGTGCTTTTTTTAATTATAGAAATGGGGCTATTATATATATATTTATTTGAGGCAAATCAAAATATCCACCCTGACACGCATTCAATTTCAAATGAAACCACCCTAGAGTAGTTGTCAAATTGTTGCATGAGATTATAACTCTGCAAAGATCCATGCAGGGAGTCAGCTAAACCCCCAGAATAACTAGGCAATACTGTACAAAACAAAAACAGGCCACCCTATTGAAGCTATGGGCAGAAAAGAGTGGTTTATGTTAATCAGAGTGTCCTTAGAGGGAACACAAGAGTCATGGGGCGTTATCAGAGCACTCCAACGGCCTGGCGTGACTTACAGTGCATAGGGCGAGAACACACTCATCACACGCATAGCGTCATCTGCTATGTGCAGAATCTCGCGTGGAAGCTGCAAGATGAAACTGCGTGTAGACAAAATTATCAACCCAAAGCCATACATGCAACAGTGGCGCATCCAATTTTTGTTTCTTATATTTTATTGAAAGGATGAAGGAACAGTGGCATCCAGTGCACCTGAGAAAGGTATAAAGTTGCTCGCCCTAGCACTGCCGTCGGAACGATTGCAGCACGTCGTCATGGTCAAAGTTCCGGACAGGTGGAAAATAACTGAGATCGCCCGAAAAGGGCGCTTACAGCGGGCCATCGGGGCTCTTGTAAATAGGCCTCTGGAGACCGTCAACCGCATCGTTGAAGCTTTTTGATATGAAGGTCACATCCACGATGCACCTGGGGGTGTCCACCAAGAGCGACGACCGAGAACCCCTTTTCTTTCTGCCCGAGAAGCCCGTTGAAATCTCGGACAGCCAGTCGCAGGACAAAAAGCGTCCGTCCCCATGGCGCCATGGCAATGCCCCGCAGCTTCGAACGAAGCACTTAGCTTTCCAGTTGGGCATGCGTCATGGACGGCCAACGACTGGCTAGTCTTCTCAGACGAGTCCATGTTATCCATGAGGCCAATGCGCGCGTGTGACTACCTCGATTGTGCCGCACGCCAAGCCTTGCTTCAATCTGCCGCCTGCTCTAGATCCATTGTTTGCACTGCGCAAACGTGTCATCCTTCGTTGGCCTTCTCACTATGCACTCGTCATTCTGTGAGCTGCGATTTTGTTCAATAAAAGGCTGCAGTTTCATAACCGATAAATTTTCTCTTACCATATTTATTTGAATCGAGGCCGGCATTGATTCTAGGCCGACCCCCGAAAATCGAAAGATAAACATTTTTTAAAAAAATCTCCTCGATTGTAACTTGATCAAAAAGAGGAAACCACCAATTAAAAATGGAATAATATTTATTCCGATGCAGAAAACTCGCGAAAATGTCCAAACCGTCATAATCACTCGATTCTTTGTCACTGAAGTTTCCGGCAAAGTGACATTTGTCGCCACAGACTTAACCCAAATCGCTTTATGAACCTTTGGACCCAGCCCCGGCTTTGAACTCCGTTCAGGGCATGCCTTGCGCTTTCGGAACTTCACTCGCTTTTGCTCGAATGATTTCTGTGGTCACAAGTTCTGTTGCTCAGAGTTCTGATGAAGCTTGCAAACTCGGTTTCCACTTCCAGATGTGGACCTTTCCGAGAAATGGCGTTCTCAAACAGTTGAGAACGTCGTTTCCTCCGACGACGCACATTCTTTTCATCCACACCAAAGCTTCGCTCGGCCTTTGTTGATCGCTCTGCTGCCAAAACGGCTTTTAATTGAAAGCCGCAGTGTAATGGGGTCGACCGGTCAGCGTCATCGTGACAGGCGGGAAACAAACCACGACCTTGCATAAAAAATATTAAAACTGGTGCGAGGTGCACAGCGTTTGTGGTACCATACCATTCAGCTGAACAGCCTTCCCAAGCATATGACGCGAATAGTCTAGATAGCGTCGAGAGCGCATCGAGAGCGAGTTCTGGGACACAGCCGCAAGATGGCGTAGGGCAGTGGTTCTCAAAAGGGGGTCTGCGGACCCTTTGGGGATCCCGAGGGCCCTCTTAGAGCCTGCAAAGCCCTCAAATGAGTAATTACAAAAAAATAAAAACATTAATGCTGGCTGTTTTCTATGTGCATTGAGTGAGTAGGGAGTCTGTTTCAGAGCTTCCAAGTATTCTCCTCCCTGGTGGATAGGGTCCCCATCACTTCCCCCAATCAAGAGGGTCCCCGAAAAATCAGTGGTCGAGAATTACTCGCGTCAGAAGTTGTGCGCAACCGGGACCGCATCCTCGTTTCTAAGCCAACCCCCGAGTTTCAGTTTCCATTTGAAACCAAAAACAACTATTGGCATAGACTGGAAAAAATACGGTATGTTTGCCACATACCATTCCTTGGTGAATGCTAATTACATTGTTCTTTGTTTTCCAATACTCCGAGCTCACCTGTCTAGTTGCGATCGTCTTCGCTCCTCATTTTCTGTGCCTCAATTTCGCGCACTGCTGGACAGCTAGAGTGACAGTGCACGACTAAAATCGACGCACTCCTGCAGGAACGATCCTGCCTACGTGCGTCGCTGGGAGGACATTCGTCGCCATCTCCAAACATGGCCTCGGTTCCCTGAACCGCCGTGAGGCCGACCCGCTACTGCGACGTGATGGACTCGTACCCTACCTGCGCAGTCGTCTTATCCCGGACATCCTCGCTCCCGTACACGGCACAGAGGCGCAGACCACAACACCATTGAGAACGAGTGGGGCCAGACAGGGTGTTCATGGTGCGGACGCCAGCTCATTCGGCAACGACAGACCAGTGTTCTGGGTTGCAGTTCTCACAGAATGGGAATGCCTGAGGGCAGACACATCTTTTGTGTCTTCTCTGTACGACTCGCTGCCATCAAGGATGGCAGCTGTCATCGACGTAAACGGGGAATTGACCCGCTACCGAGTTGATTGCAAGGACTCGGTTTACTTAGACTGTGCAGGCAGCAGCTTAAAGTGTTTTGATTCAGTTTTGCTTTAAGAATGACGTATGCATTGTTCTTATTCGGTACTCATTCCACAACCTCGTCATCACCTCATTCGACTGCAGCAAGCTCTCGTATTGCCCTAACAATATGAACGCCATGCTTTCACAGCCAGAAATGCACATCCAAGTTTCATGGGCCATAAGGCAATCATAATACAGATAGCCACCATTTAGAGGAGCATTTACCTGTGTCAAGAACACATTATTTGCACGAATAAACATTAAAGCAAGGGGCAGCAGAGGTGCACACTGACGCAGCTTTCATTTTACAGCTCGTCGCCCTTTGGATATGGCTAAACTCTTCACTAGCTGCAATAGCACGCGGGCAGCAGACAATGACGCGCACAATTAAACTTTTCTCTCGTCGCACGCGCATGTGCTGTTGTTGCACAACAGGTTGTTAGGGTGTTCTGATAGTGCTTGGTGCCACTTGTTCCCTCTAACTGTTACTAAGATAGTACACTGCATGAGACTGTTAGAGCAAACATTACTTGGGCGCATTTTCACATTTTATTTCGAAAGGGTACTGGCAGGCGTCAAAATGTACCACTTAGGTTCGGACCACAACTGAGCACTTTTCACCACCTTGCTAGTTTTGATGACAGTCCTTCAATACTCGGAGAAAGACAGAGAATACCGGTGACGACTTGTTCGCGCTAACAGTGTCGCAGAGTGTACATGCTTTAGATACTGACACCCCTGAAAGTTAAAATTAGGATACTGCAGCTAACAGGCTTGTCAAGAGAACATTATTCCGCCAAGTTAGCGCATTGCTGAACAAAACCCAACAAAATAGATGGTGCAAAAGTATGCAGTGCATACACCCAAAAGTCACGAGCAAAAGTAAAAAAAAAAAAAGAAAAAACTTCTAGTAGTACCACCAAACTTTTGCACATTCACATTTTGCTCTGGTGCTTGTACGAATGGGCACGCGTTGTGCATGCACTCAAAAGATGCCACATCAGCGTCTGCTGCAACTACGCACCAACAAATCCACAATTCAATGGGTAAGAAAAGGGAATAAGAGTGAAAAACTCACCAACACAAAGAGGCACATCAAACCTATTCTGACTGGGCGGTTGACTAGAGGCGTCATGCACCTAGACACGAAGAAAAATACTCCAAACTACCACGCTCAAAGCAAATGTAATGCTGGAAGGAAAAAAAAAGAAAAGAAAGCATGAAACCAAGGTTACCGGGCAAGAAAAGGGCAAGCAAATGTGTGGGGGATCCCGGCAGTGCACTCACATCATGCAGCCAATGGGTCATGCGCAGTCAGAGGACGTGGCACGCGGGGCAGCCGCCAAGCAACCTCGGCGACTGCGTCCCGCCGGCGCTCGCCTTGTCTTTGGCTGGGAACGTACCTGCCGAGGGGGCCATGCGGAAGCACAGGGCCACGGGCTGCAACGGGAAATTCAATGTCTGTGGGCTCTTCCTCACCTCCCTTCGGGGCTTGATTCGGTCCCAATCTAAGCGAAAGCTAACCGCTCTTCCAGTCTCCAACAGCAGGGAGGAAAAGTCAGTGTTTTCTTGAGAGCCATGCAAGTTGGGATTCCAGATTTTTTTCAACGCTCACAGTTAAAATAGATTCAATGCATTTGCACCTGGATATTGTTTCTTTTTATTAACAATTTTAGACAAGTGGAAATGTTAGAAAAATTAGCTCCGATAATAAAACTTTCCCAGCTTTTCCATAAAGGCACATTTTGCTACTCGGGTGCAACGGCACTGCTGTACTGAGGTGCACCAAGGAGATGAGAAAAGTGGATTCTGTTACATTCTTTGGCTCGTGTGATTGAGGTGTTTCCTCCCATTTGATTTCGAGAGACTGCGAGTGAGGTGCACTCACCTTGTGGTCCCCCATGCACACATCAGCGCCCATTACTTGGTAAGTCACGGGGGGCTTCCCAGATTCATCCGTGCCCTGCAACGACACTTGATTGGCACCAGTCGTCCACCAAAGGCAGATCCCGCTTTTCCCCGGCTAAACCTGCCTCTGCCGATGGCACCAGCCTTTACAAAAGGCACCAATGCAAATGTTGGAGGCAGACAGCTCGCAATAAAGTTCTCGTTTCACCCTGAGCCTCATCGCATGGCCTTTGCGGCAGAATAGAGGTCGTTTCGCACAGGCGCTTTTACCGTGTACACCAGTGCCCTGGCTGCCTTGCTCAGGAGGATTCGGTCGCACCAAGCCGGGCACCGTGTGTGCATATAGCTGCGGGCCCCAGAACAGTCTTCCTTGAACGGGTAGCTGCACACGCAAGTCCAGTGGGGCATTCAGTGGAACCACCAGTTATTTCTATAGGGCCAGCATTTTTAAAACTTTGGACAAGCCTTTTCCAAAGCGATTGTGCACTCACTTTGCGCGGAAACCCTTCTATGCCACGAGGATGTTCCTTATTCATTCCTGGATATACTCATTACTTAAAACGGGCTTCTATGTGATAAGGTGTCAATAGCGTTAAGGGAGGACATGGGCCTAAATTTCAAATTTTTATGAAAAACTTCGTTTTTCAAATTTGAGGTTTTCGGTTTTAGAAACTAATTATACACCCTTACACTAAATCCGATAACCATACACCAAATAGTTACGTTGATATAAAATATTCTCAAAACATTGTGAGGCAGTAACAAAGTAAAGGAGTTCAATGTTTGAATGCATTTTTCTCAGTTCCACTTTTTGCTGCAAATTTCAAACGAAGGAATCTTTTGTTCGAAAGTAAAAGTATTCCGGTACCACAATCAAGATGCTACTTAACTGAAATTTACGAGGGATTGGGCTATCTACTTTGTTTTAAGTTTAAGTCCTCATTGAGAAAAAAACTATGTTTTCAAAAATTGGCATAGGACAGATATGCATCTTATATTCTGAGGTAATAACTCTTCCTGAAATATTTACATTTGACTTATAAAAATTAGATAGCCCGAAGTCCCACATCCCCCACTTTATATTCAAGCAGTCAAAATGGTGCTTAATAGCTTCATTTGCATATAATAAATTACTTAATGAAGAGTGACATATCTTCTTATGCAGGTATGTCAAATTGTCCTAGAGAGATCAAAGTTTGCACAATACACATACATCTGCAAATTGTATTCCGATCACTTGAGTAGTTAAATCTCTAGCCAGTGTCCCCCCCTAAACAAACTGAGAATGATTCAACATATTGAGCTTTGGCTTCGAAGCTACCTCAATACCATGAGAAAGGCTAGTAGAGGTTACGGCTCAATTTTGTAGTTGGCTCACTCCTTACCTTGGTGGGAAGGCAATGTCAAACTCAAACAGGCGGTCTTTGAATAAGCTCGGCTCTCTATCATGCTCTTGCAGCTGCAAGAGAAAGCAGAGGATTCAGTCAAGTGCACAGAGACGAAAGAAAGCAAGCTCCACTTGCCCATTTGCCATTGTTCCTGGAAAACGCTTCCTCATGGTCTTGCAGAGAAAAAACTTTGCGTTCGACTGTGAGAACGACCTAGCAAGAGCCGGGAGAAATAACACAAAGGTGTCAACCTGTGGTAGGCAGTGTAATGAGTGCTGCACAACACCCCGACTTTTTCTGATTTTTTCCGCAATATCATTAAAACAATTCAGTGACAAGGCTGTTTGGCAAATGTGTCAAAGAAAGCAGAGGATAGCAGCATAGTTTCGTAGGCCCTTCCCCATTCACTGCCGATTTCATGTTCTTCGTGACAATAGACAACTCAGCAGTTTGGGACGCAAAGAGAAGGTGCCCGAGGACTTGCCGCTCACCCGGTTCTCGTCTTTGGGGTCCCTGAACAAGACTTTGGTAATGTCCCCATTCTTGCCACTCTTCACCTGGACCGGAGGAGCCTTTCGAGTGATTTTCTGAAAGACACCGTGTCCGTAAGCGGGCACGTGTGAAGGCAGGCGGGAAGCGTGAAGCAAGCTTTGGGGAAAAAGGCAGCGGCATGCAAGACCGAACGAAGGAGCGTTACCTCTACGACAGCTTGCGTGTCGAGTCTAAAATTGAAGTCTCCAAAGATAAAGAAGGGAACTTTGTCATACTTGTCGTTTTGTATCCTTGAAACAAATGCAATTCCAAAGCAAGTCACGCACGTGACTGGACCACAGTCAAGAAGCAACGCAGTATGCGAGGCTCCTGCGAGTTTCACGAGGCAGATAGACTGGGCAAGGGACAGCAAAGGAGCGGTCCACTCACCTGTTCAGAGTGTAGTCGAGTGCACCTTGTCTGTTTCTCGTGTACAAAGAAGGAAACTGAAAGGAAAAACAAGAGGCGCTCAACGGTGTCAACCATGCACCCACAGGTAGCTCCACGCTGGGTCCAGACTCACAGATTCCATTGCTATGAAGTTTGACTCGTCGTGAAACAAATGGATATTGATTAGATCAAATACAGTGCCATGCAGGCTCCACCTTGTCCTCATAAAACCTTTCCTGGACCACTTGCACTGTAAGATCAAGTGGGTAAGGCTTCATTAACAATATGCTCGCTCGTGACCCAGTTCCACTAGAGCCTGTCGAGTCAGCTTCGCACTGAAGCTACGATTGTTTGGGTGCAGAAATACCAGAGCTGTCGAATTGAGGGGTATTGCTCTTCCTGAACACAGCTGGTATTATGCCTAACGAGTCTCATCAAACACTTAGCTATCAATGGTTTCAATTATTAAGAGGAACTTGTCCATCTTTCAGATAACTTCTGAGGCAGATATGAAGGTCGGGACCCTTCCTCGACTCCCGTGCTCGCTGACACTCGACAGAAAGAATGCAATCCGCGAAACGCCGATGTCTGCAAAACATGTGAGAATAAATTATTTATGCATCTACACTGTGTGAAGCTGAAGGAGCTCAGTAGATTTCCCCAAACTTGTCGCATGGCTCAAAGAGGCCCCCGACTTGCAAGAATGATAGAATGTGCACTTGAAACAACATCCGCTAATGCACAAGTGCTTTCCCACTTCCCTTGACAGAGCCGAGGAACCCCTCCCAGTTTCGGGATTAACGGAGTGATGCCCGCACTATACTCTGTTCAACGCTAAGTTGACAGTGCGGTGGGAGCTACCTGCTCGCCGGACCAATCAACCACCTTCCTTTTAGCACGTGGGTATGGGCGGAAGATAGACGCATGACTGGTTCAACGAGCACATAGCTTCCACCGCGCTGTCAGCCTAGGGCTGAACAGAGTTCTTCAACGGGGAACACTCGTGTCTCTAGGAACCCAGTCTGAGAATCTTTGCTCAGCCAGAAACCACACCTGACAACAATGGGGGGGGAATGAACAATTTATAGAGCACTTAAGAAAGAAATTATTGCGAGAAGCCTCACCTCGGGAAAGAATTCCTGCGGGAATTTAACTTTTTCTTTGGACAACACTTTCTCTATGTTTCCAGAGTGCACCTCCACCCCCGTGACAGGCAGGAAACGACACTCTGCAGGAGAAGGCAAAACCACAAAAATAGCAGTGTCAATTCCCACAGGTTTTTTAGTTAACTTGGACAAATTACAACATACCCTGAAAATCCCAGATTTGGGGGTTCTTGAGTGACTGGTGAACAAAGTACAAGTTGCCTAAAGCCTGCAACGTGATAAAGGCAAGGGTCATGTTGAGGGAAAGTGCATCAAGGTCATCGGAAAGCGACACTCCGTCGCAGCTTTGCACAAGGGCTGTAGAGGCTAATGGGCCCCTCTATACTCAGGTCGCTGGAAAAAACAAAAAAAAAAACACTATAGGTACGCTACGAGTATTAACACAGAGTGAGTTCAAGATCCCCAAGGAAAGTGTGACACCACGGACACCATTACGAACATGTACTTCAGAGCACAGTCTGTACAGAACACATCACTGAGAAGAAATTCTAATTGAGAAGAACAAAATTCTAAATGTGCCCCGACGGGAATCAAACCCATGACTCCAATTTTCTATCGTTGCAATACAGTCGCCGACCGATTTTTCGGACTTCGCAAGTACTAAAAAAACATTTGAATAATGGAGCAGTTAGAAAAATCAGCAGATTAAAAAACTTGCCTTTATTACGTCTAAGCGGGCTAAAAAAAGCTGTCAATAGTGCCTTGCCTCAGGTTACGCCTGCGCGCCTTTTTCAGGTTACGCCTCAGTTTCTGTTCGGCCACTTTCTATTAGCTTGAGAATCTCTGCCTTCTTTTCTGAAGTTATGGTTGAGTACTTTCCGCGCTTCTTAGCAACACTTTGCAACGGTGGAAGAACAGATGAGGCCATGATATCCAAGCCAGTGTAGTCCAAAAACACAATTTACCGAGACGAGATGAGAGGTGCAAGTCCACGACTGCAGAATGGCGAATGATCAAAGCAAAATCGTAACAATGATAATGATAATAGCGCGCAGCTAGAGAAACAAAAGCCGTAGCATAGCGTCACCTAGCGGTAGGACTTAGCAGTAAGCGCTGCCAAACCAAGCCAATCCGCGCAGCCAACATAGAATCTGAAATGGCGGCTTCCCAGTGGTGCTTCCCGCTGATCGGTCGCGACGATTTTGTCGGAAAAATCAAACTCTTGGACTTTAAGCTGTCCGAAACATCGGTCGTGAATATGCACTATTTCTATCGGGTAGGTCACGGTTCCTCTTATAGGTCCAAAATACCGAACAAGTCCAAAATATTGGTGTCTGAAAAATTGGTCGGCGACTGTCAGTGTACACTTGCTAGAGTGTTTCAATGACCTACTTTGTGATAAAAATAAATGCTTAGTTATCTTCTTTAATTTTAGTTCTGAATTGCATGCGATGATAGAGATTATTATGTTTTTTGTTACCGAGCAGAACCGGAACTTTTTTCTATGGAACGAAACTGAAACAAGAACAAAAAAATGCGTAGCAAATTGCTTGGCAATTGTGTTGCACATGAAACATGTGGCGTCTACGCTCTCGGCGCTCTTCATCGGTTAGTTTAGCGACTGGCTTGACGCATGGCATGTACATTTGATAGCAATTCCTGGAATAGAGATACCAACGCTAACCCAGGTTTTAAAAACATGTGACAGTGTGTCAAGTTGCTATCTGCCAGATGCAGAGCGGATGCATTGCAGGGCTTTCCCGTCAAGTAGCACCTCAACTCAAGAGATGTGTCATGACATGCTGGAAAGACACTAGCTTAATAATTTCAATGGTCTGGGTTCAATTCCCACCTGGCACAAATGCTTTTTTTACTGCGATGGCCTCTTCTCCCCCCCCCCCCCCCCCCCACACACACACTCAAAAGCAATCAGCGTCGAGCCTCGTGGCCGCACTTTTATCCGGGCTTCACTTTTGGGCTTCCCAAAATACCAAACACCTAGCCAAAGAATGTCCAAACATTTCATTCAGACAGCCTGGTTACGGCTCTGAAGTTGATGAGTACAGTGCAAACTTAGCCACAAGTTCATGAGCCCTTAGAGAAAGCGCACTGCGTTAAGCACTTTCACACCTGCAAATAAAGTTTCGCTCGTGATTTCGTGCGTGCAATGCTTCGTGTGTTTCGGCGCTTTTGACGTACACCAAGCCGAGGCCTAAAGTCTGCCGAACCTTGGCGTACTCCCGAGCGATTGGTTAGTTGGGAAGGTGGTTCCTCTACACAAATCTGGTGTAAAAGATAATCCGCTCAATTATCGTTTTATTTCTTTAACCAGTGTGCCCTGCAAAATTTTTGAACACATCATTTACTCGCAGTTGGTTAACTTTCTTGAATCCAATGACTTCTTTACTACTTCACAACATGGCTTTAGAAAACATTTCTCATGTGAGACGCAACTAATATCCTTCACATATGATCTCCATCACTCTCTTGATGACCATTATGAAACTGATTGTTGTCTTTTTATATTTTTCAAAAGCATTTGATAAAGTTTCCCATAAGCTACTACTTCATAAATTGCAATCACTTAACATCGACTCGCGCATAGTTAACATGGATCCACGCCTTTTTAACTTACAGCCTACAATTCATCACTGCTAATAATACCAATTCTCGCACTGTTCCAGTCAACTCAGGTGTTCCACGGGGCTCCGTGCTTGGCCCGCTACCGTTTCTTATTTACATTAATGACCTGGTACTGAACACTTCTTCCATCTGCCTGTTTGCTGACGATTGCGTAATATCTAAAACAATAACCGACATATTACTTCTACAATCAGACCTTAACCAGATATCATTATGATGTAACCAGTGGCTAATGAAACTGACAAATGTAAATTTATGAGAATATCACGTGGTTCATCTCCGTCTCCCACTTATCACCTTAACAATAAGCCTCTCGCATCAGTGTCAAGTTACAAATACCTTGGTGTTCATATAACATCTAACCTTTCTTGGAAACTTCATGTCGAATACGTGATTAACAATGCTAATCGTAGGTTAGGATACCTTAAAAGAAATTTCTTTCTCGCTCCGTCCTCCCTGAAACTAACCATGTAAAACTCTAATCCGCCCAAAATTAGAATATGCTGCCGCTGTGCGGGACCCCTCACACTCTTCACTGATTTCCCTTATTGAATCCATCCAAAACCGTTGAGCCCGTTTTATCATGTCGAACTATCACCGCACTGCCAGCGCTTCTACCATGGAAACCTCTTTAGGCCTGCCATCACTAATGCATCGCCGTAAAATCTTTCGTTTGTGTCTTTTCAATAAGATATTTCATTGAAATGCTGACCTTCGTCGTAAACTAATTATCTCATCATTCTACATCTCTGCTCGCATTGATCATAGTCATAAAGTCGGTATGCCAAATTTAAAAACTTTGTTGTTTCAATATTCTTTTATTCCCCGAACATCATTGGATTGGAACCACCTTTTTGCCTCAATAGCTAACATTACTGCTTTTGTTTTGTTTAAGAGGGTTCTAACTAACATGTGCACATTGTAATAATTATTTTGATGTCCACTCCCCTCTTCAATGTATTACCTTGAGGGTATTTGAAATAAATAAATAAATTAATTAATTAATAAATAAATAAATCACAAATGAATATACAGGGTGTTTTTAAAGCCGTGAGAGCTAGACTAATGCGATCTGTGCAGGTAAGTGATACGGCCAGAGAGACATAATATAGGGCAGTGGTTCTCAGTCATGGATGTGTCGGGAACCCCTTGCGGACCGCTGGCAGTGATGGGGGACCCCTTCCAGCGGGGGGGGGGGGGGGGGGGGGGGGGTAACTAAGTAAGTTAACACATCTGGAGCATGAAACAGGTGCCTTTTATAGCTACGTAGCAGTAAAACAGAAAACAAAGGTGCCACATCACTTCACTTTGGTCAGTTCATCAATAAACTACAAAAAAAGTGCCAACTAAAAAAAAAAAAAATTTGTTGAGGGTCTTGCGGACCCCAGAAGTGGCTTCGCGGACTCCCGTTTGAGAACCACTGATATAGGGGACTAATTGTCACTATGAGTCAGATAATAAACTAAAATTAGTTAATTAACTTCTTAACTAGTGAAAATAAACACGGTTTAAATTAGAAATTTGTTGAGCGTTTTTAAAAACCACTAAAAGGTAAATTTTAGAAAGATTTGGGGTGCTTCGCAAGTGCCGTGGTGTGCTCAAGTTACCCCTCCTGCAACGGGTGCAATGCTGGCAGTCCGAAAAGGTGGACGATCAAAGAGGAAAAAGCTGCGAGGGTTCCCACCACTAGCCTTGCGCCCGTTGCACCAGTGGTCAAACCACCGCTCTTCCCACACGCCCCAAATCTTTCTAAAATTTACCTATTTAGTACTGGTTTTCAATGACCCTCAGCAAGTTTCTGATTGGAAACATATCTTTATCTCCAATAATTAAAAAGTTAGTTAAGAAAACTTAGTTAATTAACCGACTTATTGCGACAATTATCACTCTATATTTTGTCCCCGTTGCCGTATAACCCCCTGCACAGACATTAGTGTAACTTCCGTGGCTTTTTTTAAAAGAAATGAAACGCCTTAAAAAAAAACGGTTTGTACAATGAATAGATATTTAGAAAACTTGATGGGTTGCAAGCATATGTGTTCCATTCGATTAAGCTTGAACTAGAGGGGTCAAAAATTGCGAGAAAAACTCCAAACATGCTCCACGTTGCTTTCCTCTCCCCCACAAAGGCAATTCACGAGAAATTTGAGGGAAGCACTTTGCAGCGTCTCATTCATTTCGCAGCAAAGTCCTGGCAATGCTCACCGTAAACTTTTCTATGCAGGAGAAGTCCTCATCTAAGAACACCCGTACTGCCATGTAGTTTGTCAGTTCCTCGCTTGACACTAGTGCCCTGCAAGGAGTCCGTTTCATGCCATCATTTGCACACTGCTCAGCACAGAATCCCCATTCGGTCTGACAACCTTCTTTGGGAAACCAGGGTTTGCTTTTAATCTGCCATATCTTCACTCAACTACACTCTTCTCCTGTCAGTTTCAAAGGCAATAACAAAAATATCTGCCATTTTTTTCATGTTTTATGCAATACTTTTTTATTTTATCAAGCTTTAAGAGGGGCTCGTAATTTCCCCTCAGAAAAGAAAAATAAGAACAAAATAGGAAAACCTTGCAAATTCTTTGTTTTAGGCAAGCAACCAAGTTTAGAACACAGCACAAAAGAAATGGCCCATTTTGGTGGTGATAAATGCACATACATGCACTCATTCAACATGACTGAACAGGAAACCGTTTCAAAAGGTGAAAAAGGACAGAACTGTGAATAGCCTAGAAACTAATATCATTATTAACAATCAACCATTAACAATCTAAACAATCGACCATGTGACCTTATTTCTGTGTCTTGCAGGCCTATATCGAATTGCCTATTGATTGTACCCGTAATGCGACCGACCCGAGTGATTTTGTAGCACCTTTTGGAACAGCCAAAATTCAGTTAAAGAGCAGCAAAAAGCACTTTTGGAGCACAAGCACACACTAAATTTTTATTCATGCCACTGTTAATAATTTGTGTGTTAACCTATTCAACTAAAACAAATGTGCATGCGTTGCCTTCACACTTCTGTGCAACAGCAGGTTTGGTTTCTTCAAACACAGAACTAGCTGTTTAGTTGCACATAGAAGCACTAGGCATGGCAACAAGATGCTGATCGGTGAAGGACAGTATGGACTGCTGATAATGGTCATTTGAGGTACAAAATAAAATGGAAACCAGCTAGTATATTCCACTAAAATTATGTTAGAAAAATCTTGAGCACACGAATTGATGTTTCATTTAAATTCTAAAGGTTTTTCAAAAATCCAGATTTTTGAAAAAAAGTCTTCACATAGATTTGAAAACAAAAAACAAATCTTTATCCAGATTTAAAAAAAAAAAAAATCTTAAAAAGAATATTTATCCAGATTTTAAATAAAAATACTTTTGTCATGAAATTATGCAAATTAATTATCATTTGTATGTAGAACCTCATAATAACAGAGATTGGCATGTGAACGATAAGCCAAAGTTGTTCAGGTTATTCCCCAAGGTTCCTTCTGCTGCTTCACCTACTTTAGTTTGTTTATTCTATTGACTGTACCTCAAATGGATAAAACATATATAAAGGTGACAAATAAACAATGGAGATCAAATAAAAAAAAACAACAAAGCAGCTCATATGAATTTTCTTGCGAGCTAAATAACGAATTTGAAAAAGATATTGCTAGAGTACCGCAAATAGCCACAGTATAATTCAGAAATTTTTACTACAACTAAGAGCCGTTACATTAACACTCACGAAATTCCTTTTTTTAATATACCCGATGCTTGCGCATTTAATGTCCCGCTCTGGCGAAGCAAGATAAGCAAAATTGCGATGCTTACTCGCAGTTACCGCTTCACTGCAGTACACAAGAGCGCACTCAAGAAAGCCAACTTCCACGCCAGAGCAGATTAGGAACATAAGAAATATTGCGAAAATTCCGAGTACTTTCAGTGTTTGACACTGACAAAGAGATCAAATAGGATAGTCGTTGTTTGCGGAGGCGAAAAAAAGTTCCGAAAATTCGCACAAGCCTACCGTAACGATCCGGACGTGTTGTGGGGCCTCAGCCATTATATTTTCAGTATTTAACTCCTTAAGTGCCAAATTTTTTTTCCAAAAGTAACCTAAAAGTGCCATATTTTTTTTCTATTTTGAACTGTTATTCCTCTAGTATTACACATAAATTATGAAAAGTTTATTACGCAAAAATCGGCGGAGGCGAAAAAAATATTTGCCAACTAAAACGAGTGCTGCCATCTATGATCAGTGCCGCAAAACTACTCGGACGAGCCTGTGGAATTGAGGACTACCAAAAAAACCACTGAAAGAGCTGAGCTCCACGAAATTTTTAGCCAGAAAGTGGCCGACGAGCTCAGCTCGTCCAAGGCACTTAAGGGGTTAATAAAGTGAAATCAAGTTTTGGCACAATGTTGGCACAAGTTCCTCACATTTGGGCTAAATATAGCAGGACGTAGCAGGGTAAGCTCTTTGGCGTAGTTTGGCGCAAATGGCGCAGCAATCGCATCACTGTTGTACCAGCTGTAGGACTGTCCGTCGAAAGACCATTCGTAGGAGGTCCATTGATAGCAAGGCAGTTTGTCACATAGGGCATTTCGTCATAGGGAAATTCGTCGCGTTGACAGTTCATCAGACTATTGAAAGAACTTTGTTTTCCAGTGCCATTTTTCTAGTGCCGGGCATTATGCTCCCAAATAAAAAACCTTGGGTGAGGCTCTTATGACACAAAGGTTTTGAGTCTCTTATAATAACTGGTCGAATTGCCGTTACTTTCGCAATCGACGCTGTCCGATTTCCCGGGACTCCAACACAATACGGGTACGAGTCGTCCCGGTAACTAGGTAATCAGAAGACAGCGGCAAATATGCAAGTTTGTCAAAACGAATTTATTTAGAAGAGGTCACTCTACTCTATAGATGAATCTACTCATAGTGAAATGTTTTGGGTGCATGACTCAAAGATGTCTGTGCTGTCGGTTCCGTCGTAGCGTCGAAGAATTACTTGAAGGCGCTTGACCGTGGTTCTTGCTGCCTGGAGACTACTCCGTTTGCGGCTTGGCTTAACTTCATTTCAACTAGTGCGTGCTCTTTCTTGAGCGACTCCAGGAAAATCCAGATATTCGGTGATGCACAAACCGAATATCTGGATATTCGGTTTGTGCATCACCGATATTCGCCCGAAACATTTCACCGGGTAAATGAGCCTCTAGGGTAGAGGGACCATTTCTAAATAAATTTGTTTTGACAAACTTGCATATTTCTGCTGTCTCCCGATTAGTTACCGGGAAGACGCGTATCCGGATTGTGTTGGAGACCCGGGAAATCAGACAGAGTCTATAGCGAAAGTAACATCAACCAGCTATTATAAGAGACTCCAAACATTTGCATGAAGAGGGCCTCACCCGAGATTTTTCATTTGGGAACAATATGCTCGGCACACAAAAAATGACCCGGGAAAATAACATTCTTTCGATAGTCCACGAGGAGGTCCTGTCACAAGGTTTTTATATGAAACTAACGACCCCTATTTTTGGCTGGAGAGGCACTTTAAAGCAAGAAAGTCTGCATGCCACACACGGTTCCACCTGCTTGAGAAAAACGAAAAACATGCTGTTCTTAACAATATCACATCAGCTTGCTGCTAACATTCAAGCAGTACAAGGAATTTAGCATACATCTAGGAAATTGTTTTTAAATTCTGGACGATTATTTCTTGAAGCTTTTACTGAGTATATTACAAAATAACATTCGTCTTTGGGGTGTTTTCAGATAAGTTCAGCCAACCATGTCCGGTAACCATTTTTTAATTTTGACGAAAAATATTTTGTTGACTCGATGACCAGAAAAACACAACCGACTTTTGTTCTGCAGGAAAAAATTTAGAAACACATTCTCAGTCCGAAGCGCTTTTTGTAGATAGTGCAAAGTTGGCATTTTGGGCACCTTCCCCAAAACAACTTTTGTGTCTATGAGTCTAGATATATTTACTGATAAATTATGCATAGGGAAGATTGACCAAAAGAATTTGCCACGATGTATCGTTGTTATTAGTTTGCAAAGAAAATTCTCAAACACGGCACATTGCGCAATAATGCTCCATTTTGATTTTTTTTAAAGTCCATAAATGCTAGGATTTTTAAACTTTGCCAGGGTGTTGCCCTGTATGTTGTTAATCTTTGCTCTAAACATTGTTGTCCTGGTTAGCAGGAGAAATTTATGAGAAATGCTCAAATGGGGCCATTTTACTAAATACAAATTATTTCGAAAATCAATTTAAAAAAAAAAAATCACCTTCAATGTCTTTTAGACTCTTCCGATTTCAGTTCAATGATATGTACTAAGAAAATCTGCAAAAACATGTTGCATTATTTTCGTGTTTTTGAAGTTATAAAGCGAGAAATCTGGCCAAATCGAGGCTACCACATGCTTTGAATGGGGCGTGTACAGTCGGGCAAGAAACTCAAGGCGAGTCGGCATCTTTTTCTGAGCGCTTGACTGGTGGCTTTCACTCCAACTAGTGCCGACGTCATGGGCTCGCCCATGTCAAGCGGATGGGGGGCCCAGCAACGTAAACAAATTGCCATTATCATTTTTGTCAAGGTCAATGTGGCTTGAATGAAAAGAGGGAGAGGATTTGGGAAAAAGCAAGCGTGGCCATGATTCGTGCGCTTGCAAGAAAGAGAATGAAAATAAGCTGCATCTTTCCATCACACTTTTCAGCTCTACATTTTTATTTGTTCACTGTTGATACACTTTTAAAGAGTGCACCTTCAGCTCGCGACATTGTTCACTACCGTAGCACGTCCCCACCCCAGGGCGCACGCACCGTGCATTGGGAGTCAACTAAAAATATTTGTTGATCGCTCGCTCGCCCTCGTGTGCAACTAAACAGCACCAAAATAAATAATAAGCCCAATGTTCATCGTCAGCCAATACCCACTATATGCTCCGTTATTTTGTACAACGCCTCGCACGCGACGTGGAAGTGACGCGTACAGCTCCCACACAAGCCCTTGCTCCCGTTGTAGCTGCCTCCACTCTTCAAAGACGGCAGACCACAGACTCCCTTGCTGCATCTGCAAGGTTCTTTCTGGAGAGTCACTTCTTTATTAGACCCCATACATTCTCAATCAGACTGAGGCGTGCACCTTCTGGCGGCCATTACATGACGTTGATGCACCGCTCCTCCAAGTATGTTGTCGCAGCGGTCGCCCAATGAACGGGAATGCGGTCGTGCTGGGGAACGAAGCAACCGTCCGTGAATGGCCCGTCCGGGAGGAAGAGCAGCCCGACGTGGTCCAACACGCCAATGTATTGCGCTGCATTCAAGGGTGCATCCAGTCTGCATAGCGGTCCCGGGCCGTGGCTCATTGCTGCGCCTCAAACGCCCACTGCGACCCGCCCGCTGCCAGCCGTTCGTTGGACGTAGTGTCCATCGAAGTTGTTCATTCAGGAAAGAAAAAAGTGTTGCACGTTGCTCAACTATTCCATTTAAAGTTAAATTCCGGCCTCCACACACGTTGCGGCTGGATCAAATCGACTGCAAATGCTAGCCTCATCCGTGAAAGTGACCTCGCTCCATTGTAATGGTCCCCGGGGACTCGTGGGCTCTAGCAAACACCATCCGAGCGATTTGCTGACGTTCAGAGACGGGGCTTCCGAGCTACCGCTCGAGACTGGATCCCGGATTCATGCAGGCGCTCACAGACGCTGGTCTTGGAGGCTCTTATTTTGAGGCAAGTTTTCAACTTGCCGATTGCCATAAACGGGTCATTGCACACTGCCGCCACAATGAGCAGGTTCTCAGCCTCAGATACAACGCGGTCGCCCTCGAGGTGCATTATCAATGCATCACTCCAAAGGCTCGTATAGACCAGTGTCCGAAGTCCTAGCCCCCAGCGATAAAAATGGGGAAATAGCAATCTCAAACGCATGCTCTTGTGAAGAGAGGGACTGCGCATAAAATAAGATTTTTGCTTTTTACAGCACTCTTGGCATCGGTGTTGTTCCTGGAGCTTCGTGGTTATGCATTTCTGACATTCTTGCACTACAATATGTGCGAAGGTTTCTAAAAAAAAAACTGTCTTGCAAAAAGCGCAGCCCCCATACTGTGTCATGGTGTCAACATAAACAAACATGATGGCGCCCATGGAACAGAGGAGAGACTAGTCTATACAGTCAAACAAGACTATATCGAATCCGTTTACATCAAACTATCCCTTATATCGCACAATTTTTGTGCACAGTAATGTTACAGTGATAGTATACAGCAAAAACTAAGGTTACATCGAACAAAAATAGCAGCCGCTACCGATATATCGAATTGCCAAGAGTGCCGTTTTGCTCTGCAAGCTGGCTTTCCCCCAACGTGAGCGGCTGCATTGGGGGAAAACCAGATTGCAGAGCACGCTGGCCTTTTTTTTTTTTTTTTCCGGGCGGCCGCGTCAACAAACTGCGGTGTAGACCACTTAAAAGAAAAAAAAAATCTATTTTGCGGAGGGAGCGGGAAGAGGGTGCTCCGTGCTCCCTCTCCCCGCTCCGCCCGCAAAAGAGAATACTATTTTTTCTTCCGGGCAGTTGACGCGGCTGCCCGGAATAAAAAAAACCCAGCTTGCTCTGCTAGCTTGCTTTCCCCCAACACAGCCACCTGCCTTAGGGGAAAGCCACCTTGCAGAGCAAAACGGCACTCTGCAGGAGAAGGTGCTCCTGCTCGGACGTGCTCCGTGCTCTCGGCCTAGTTCGGTGCTAATGCGCGAATATAGAAGGCAGCAGCCTCAGCATTTTGGAGTCCGTCGATAGCGTAGAAAAATATCATTATCGCGGATGCAATGAAGAAAAAGCAACAGGAGATGCATGACTATTTCATTGTGTAATATGTTAGCAGAAAGTGGATTTTTGAGAGTCAAATTCATTAAAACTGTTATATCGAATTACACGATATATCAAACTAATTCTCGTTTTTTTTTTAGAGTTCGATATATGCGGTTTTGACTGTATTACGATTGACCATTTTCCGGTCGTCTCAGTAGTTGCTGCAATTGCTCGCTCCAATAACCCAGCCTGTGCCAACCCCGTTACCTGAACCCTCATATCACGTGAGACACGAGAGGGAATATATATATATTTAAAAAAAAATGCTTCATCGCAGAAACTGGCACAAAATACGGAATACCACGCTGGAAGCATAAAACATAAAAAAAAATACCGTGGCAAGGCAAATAAAGATTGGAAAGCAACCTGTTAGAATTATTCGAAAAGTCCCTACCGTGCGTGACAAGTTCGTGGTAAGTAGGCACTCTTTAAGAAAATTCATCACCAGTGAACAAATAAAAGCATAAAGCTGCAAAAGGCTTCAGCGGCATCTGCGTAACCGCGCGTTGCATTATGGGGCATCTCCCATAATGACGCCACACGTAACGTCATGTGTGACGTCACACATCACGTTTGACGTGCGACGTTATTATGGGGAATGAACCATAATGAGAAAAAATTTAGCAGAAAAATTTCCCAGCTAAATTTAGTGGAAAAATTTCCCCGCTAAATTTAGCGGAAAAATGTCCCGCTAAAATTAGCGGAAAAATTTCCCCGCCAAATTTAGCGGGGAGTTTGACGTCACGTGACGTCAACACCAATTCAGTTTCCCCGCTAAATTTAGCAGTAAATTTTTTTGCTAAATTTAGCGGGAAAATGTTAGTAAATTTCCTGTTGAGTTTAGCAGGAATATTTCCCCACTAAATTTAGCGAAAATTTCCCGCTAAATGGGAGGGGAGCAGGAGAGGAGGAGGGGAGGGTATGGAGAAGGGGCATCTCCCCCCCTCCGTACCTTCCGCTGCTCCTCCTCAAGAGCTGCGCTCTAATTCGGCATTACAAAGAATTGTAAACGTCTCATTTTTTTCTACCCTCCCTAGCATGAATGATTGCTGCAATGAGACCATGGTGACCTAAACACAACAGAGAACAGCGAAGGAAAAAACAATCAAACTTGACCATTATTGTGCAAACTAACAACATTGATACTCCGTGGTAAATACTTTGGGTCAGTTCCTCCTATGCATAATTTGTCGGTAAATATTTCTAGACCTGCAGCCACAGCAGTTTTTGGAGGAGAGATGCCCGAAATGCCAACTTTGTGCAATCAGCAAAAAGTGCTTCAGACAAAGTGTGCTTCTAAACTTTTTCCACAAAGATGACATTTTTCTTTTTTTACAAAACAAGTTGGTGTTACTTCGCTAGGCACTGAATCAACTTTTTCTTTTTTCTTTTTTTGTCAAAACTAAATATGGCTATGGACATGTTCGGCCAAACTTATCTGAAAACACCCTTTGGCTATCAAATCAATTACATCCTGGTTTGAGTCTCAAAAAAGATTCATGGTGGATATTTTATGCACAGACACTTTTTTTTTTTTTTTCAAATGTGTCTTTCACATATTGTACACCTAAACGTTTCCTGGCAAAAGCCATACTACACATAACAACAATATTGATAACAATGTATAGATGCCTGCAAAGCAAAGAAATTGTGTGCATCAATTAAAGAAAAGATTCCTCGGTAAGCACAGTACAACCCAAAATGGTGATATTTCTGCTTTTCACGAGAGAATAACAAACAAGTTCAAACTGCAAAGGTGGTGCACAGAGCACAACACAAATAATATGAAATACAATTGCTGAAATTTTTTCATTCTTTTTCTTTCGCTTCAAGAGTAGTGATCAAACATACTATTAGTATATAAAAATGTGCTCACGTGGGACCTCAATTTAGGCTAGAAGATTTTTGGATAAGCACTAATACTGTTAAAGGGGTACTCCGGCAAGTTTTTGAGCTACCTCAACTAACTATACTTTCTGACTCCCCGGCCTTTACCCTTTCCGGTATGCTATTTAGTATCGCGAAATTCATAATAGTTATTGTGAAATCGGCAAATGCAAGAACCAACATTCAAATATACCCCCACTTTTCAGTGCCGTGACGTCAGTGGTGGGCAGGCTTGCCAATCGAGCAAGCAGTCTAAAAAATAGAATATGCCAATCATTTCTTCTGTGCTGGAGCGAGCTTCCAAAGCATTCATTTGACACCATGAAACTGCTTTGAATCAGTTGTGAACAAGGGAACAAATTCTGAAGTCCAAAGAGTGAACCCCTGCCCTTCACTGACATCATTTTTTCGTTGTTGCCAGTAGAGACTTTCCGTTTGAAAAACACGGTGAGGACCAAAATTGTAAATTCAGTAACTTGGAAAAAAAAAATTATCTTGACCTAATATTTCGGCTACCATTTTAGCGATGTTTGTTGGAGAGTTCAGCAAAATTTCAAGCAAATCGGGGACCATGAAGAAATCGGCGGAGTACCCCTTTAAGTAAGAAAAAGTGCATGTTGCATTTATTCTTTGGACTAGTGTGCTCCCTTGAGCCCACATATCACAATACTAATAAAACTGCCTTCATCACTAATACACAATTATCAACTAAGAAGTTATGTACATGCGCAAATTAATTACACAACAAATTACTACGAACTTGGTAAAAGATGGAGCTTCCGAATGGCAACCCAGTTTTGCAAACCAACTCAACTTCGAGACTAAAGGCCCATTCACAGACTTGCAACCGAGTACGACCGAGAGAGAAGAAACCTGTTGAAACCTCTTAAAATTTCTCAGGACGAGAGAACACACTGGCACGCTGGCGCCATCTACGCGGTGACCCTGGAACTGCATTTCACAAGAGCGAAGGTTTTGCGGGATATCCGAGGTCAAATGTGTGTAATACTTATAAGAAAGGCTCGTTTATAAAGTTGCCAAAAGTTTTTCGAGCCAAGAAAGAAAGGGTAATGCGCGAGAGAAATAGAAAATATGCCGGGCCACCAAGTTTATACTGCTAGCCAATAGATGGCGCCAGTGTGTCCTCTCGTTGTAAGAGAAGAGGTTCCAAGGCACCCGGTTCTAAGAGGTCGCAAGTGTGTGAACAAGCCTTTAGCAAACTGGCTTTAGTATTTATGGTACAGTTTTCTTCACGAATGTAGCAAACATATTCTGGCTATGCCAGCTGCCCCTTCACCAACAAGCATGGAGGTGATTCCTACACGTGAGAAGGGCTATGCTGAAACTTCCATATACTCTACAACAACGTCACTAACCCAGCAAGGTACATATCCAACTTGGCGGGGATAGAATTTGAACAAAAACTAAAAAAAAATGACGATGGAGCCTGCAATATGTGTCTCGATCAAGATTATTCCTATTCAGTGGAGACACCCTGCTGCTTTCTAAGCTCTAACCATAGTCAACCTTTTCCTAGAGTCCTGCACATTCTCACAATTTTGGGACATTCTTCGATGGAAACAGTAGCACACATCTTCGCCCATTCACAGCGAAGTGCAAAGTCATCCTCCACCATATGCTGGCATTGCATCATCCAGACTCTGGCCTGTGGTTCAGGAAAATTTATTCTCGGCCACCAACCCCCGTTGAAAACAGTTCATGCGTTTGCCACTGGGCGTCGCTTTTATTTCTAAAAGGCACATGGTAAATAAATTTGAATAAATGTAAATCCCTCTCATTTTTATCCGTCTTATTCAATTATTTCTATATCACCTCGCTATCACCCCAGTGATGCCTTGTTTATCATTTACCTAGGAATCCACCTTACCTCAGATTATCATGACTTCTCATATAACCTGTCGTCGCTGACACTAACCATGCTCTCAGATTTTTGCACCATAACCTCAGACTAGCGACACCCTCAGTAAAACGACTAGCCTATACTACATTGGTAAAATTCAAGAAAGAATACGCATCCCCGATACGGTCTCCATGGCAATCATATTTAAGTAACACTCTAGAAGCCATTCTTTAAAGGTACTGAAGTGCTACTAAAGAGTATCGACGAAACTAAGGCAAATGACTCAGAAGGCATATCTCCTCGTGTGCTTAAGCACTGTGCTCATTTGATTTCGCTCTATCTTTATTTAATTTATGCTGAAGTCACTATCTGTGGGTCTCTTGCCAAACGACTGGAAGACTGCTCACATAGTCCCTATTCACAAAGGTGGTTCTAGGAAAGATGTCGAAAACTACAGGCCTATTTCATTAACCTCCATCTCATGCAAGGTCATAGAACATATTTATACACTGAAATAATAAATCATATGACAAAAAACAATCTATTATCTAAAGAACAGCACGGTTTCGGTAAAGGCTTATCTTGCACCATGCAACTTGTTGAATTTTATCATGACTTGTCATCTGATGTTGATGAGGAAAACCAAACGGATTCTATATTTTTCGATTTTTGCAAGGCTTTCTATACCGCTTCGCATTCACTTCTGCTAAATAAACTTAAAGATGTTAAATATAGACTTGACGGTACCAAGATGGATCGCAAAGTATTTGCTAGAGCGTTGTCAGTGTGTATTAGTGAATGGTAAAAGTTTGGCATACGTTAATGTTACATCGGGAGTCCCACAGGGCTCTGTCTTAGGGCCACTTTTGTTTTTAATATATATCAATGATATTTCCTTGGGTACTTCATCTTGTGTTGGTTTGTTTCCCGATGATTGCGTGGTGTACAGAAAAATTAGAAACAAAGATGATACCACCCAGTTACAAATAGATTTAGAATGCATTACTACGTGGTGCTCTACATGGAAAATGACTTTAAATCCCAAAGAGTGTGTGCATTTATGTTTTACTAAAAAAAAAAATAAAATTGAAACCCAGTATTATATAAATAACAATATAGTAAACAAGGACTCCAAGTATAAATACTTAGGTGTCCAATTAGGTGTCACGATATCAATTGACTGTTCATGGAATTCACATGTGGATGACGTGATTGTAAGGCTGGTAGGGCACTGAACTTTATTCAACGAAGCCTAAAATGTTCACTCCCTAACTTAAAGAAAACCGCATATTTAACATGTGTTAGGCCGATTTTGGAATATGCCTGTGCCGTCTGGGACCCGAAACAAAAAACATCGATAGACAAACTTGAAAAAATGCAAAATAGAGCTGCTAGGTTCGTTCTGGGACGGTACGGGCGGAGAGACAGCTGTACTCAAATGAAGACTGAACTGAATTGGGAAACTCTCAGCCCGCCATAAAACATTGTGTTTAAAGTTTCTGTTTTTGATATTTAAAAATAAAACTGGAATTAACAGTGAAACTTATTTAAAAGAATCATATTATATTTCTAAACGGAACGATCAAGCTTTCAAAATTAGAAAGTACCACGCCAGGATGTACTCCAACTCGTATTTTGTTCAAACGATACGAGAGTGGAATGGGCTGTCGGAGCTCTGCAAGTGTGCAGTGAGAATGAAGATGTGTTTTTTTTTTTCAGCATTGTAACCCCCCGCTGTAATGCCCTCGGGCACTGCGGGTAATCTCTGAATAAAGAATAAAGAAAAAAAATAGACCACTTCGTTTCATTTATTCCGATTACTCTCCATAAACTAGCATATCAGGCCTCTCTCTTCTTCATTGCATCTTTTATCACAACAGCCATCTCATAGATTCTTTGCTATCTCCTCCTCACCGTCTTTTCCCGTCTTGACCATTCTCTCAAATTATGTCAATTTTCTTCGTCCACAGTCTCTTATCCATGGTCTACATTACCATTGGCAATAAAAGACAAATACACTACCTAACCACACTGGTTCTATAAATAACAATATTATATTTGCAGCAGCGACTACCCTTTAACTCTCTAACCCCTCAAGTTAGATTACAGTGTTTTAGTATTGTGTTATTGTTGCATTCATTGTTTTTATATTTATATGCTTGCCCACTTCCTCCTGTAATACCCCTCGTGGATCCTCAAGGAAAATAAATTATGACGATTGTGAAAGGTACATGCGAGTATTACCCTCACAAAAGCAAGCAACATGAAGCGCCTATAAGTTTGCAAAAAGCGGTTAACTCAAGCCGCACATTGCACAATTAATTGAAATACATACACTGGCTGCTACCATGCTGCCAAAATGCTAAAAATAAATACGCAAGCTTTCAAATAAGCCATACCATTCAGCCTTAGGGACTCAAGCAGGATGAGCATAAAAAAACAAAGTCTGCTATATCTAGCGATTATCTGTTCTGAATGCCCCTTTGCAACACACTAGGTACTAAAATTGCGCCACACAAAAAGTTGGGGGGGGGGGGAATCACGGACGAGACGGGCTTTCTGCCGACTTCCTAGGTACAACCTCATTTTGCCGACTGTTCTGAGAAGCCGCAGGAGTTGATCGAAGGCCTTGGGCCAACCTCTAGGAGGACGTCGGATTAGGCTTCTTCCGAAGCCATACAACTCACTCTTGAAGCAACACAAGTTCAGAAAAGCGGTATTGAACTGTCTGGTCATGCTTCAGTGTAGGAGGCGAGGCTTCACATATGAAAGCTCAGGTTATCTACTCTATGTACACAGGGTGTTTGTTTTCCACTCGAACAAATTTTGTTTTAAAAAAGAAGGCAACCACTGCATGGATGCTGGCTTCACTGTGCGTTTACCAGGCTTGGCAGAGATTAAACCTATAGAAAACCATACAATCAAATAGCATTTTAATTATTAACTTTATGAGACATGTCGCAATCAGTTTTAAAGGGCAGCCACTACTACAGTGCAATCCACTTCTAACGACGCACATATAACGATCAGTTTCTAGTTTCTAGTGCAGATAATCGGTTCTAACGATTGCATTTCTCATTCTCGTTATAAGTGGATTGCACTGTCCTAGATGCTGATTTAATTTACAGAATTTGTGAGAAAACATGCAGCACTGAAATATTCATCATTTTTCACACTTCTTCCATTTCCGGACATGCATGCAGGAGTGTCAAAAGCCCTACCCACAGTGATGCGTAAAAGAATAATACACTGGCGACACTGTCATCATCTCGGTAGCAAGGACACGCCTAGAAAATGATGAGGTGCCTGTCACGAATAGGTCACTCTTCTGGGCATGACTGTGGGTAGGGCTTGAGGTGCCCCTTCTGCATCCAGTTTCAAATTCGAGCTATGAAAGCACAAAACATGATCCATTAATACCTCAAAGCCCATTGCTTTTTCCCAAATGGTACAAGTTGGATGAGCCTCTAAAAACGACTGCCATTAAAACTGCAACATGACCTATAAGACCCTTAATGAAAAGGCTTATTAGCCTATTTTAGTTAACTGGCCCATTGATCATGGCGGTTACTTATCTAATGACTGCCGAGCCTGACAAACACATAGCAGACAGTATTTATGCAGTGGTCACTCCCTTTTTTAATATATGTCTGTTTGAATTCAAAAGAAACACTAAAAAAATATATTGAAACTAGTCCCTCTCGAAATGTCGACTGAACAAAGAGTGTCGGTTTCTTACTTGTATAGGGGGATCCCAAGGCGGGTTCTAAAATTGGCCACGATTCGACGCCTGATGTAACCATCTCTTCACCTTGGGTGTATCGCGGTGGTGCATTTTACCTGGTGAAATTTCAAGGCGTAGCTCCCTTCCTGCGAGAGCTTGCCAGTCAGCCTAAGATGGCTGACCCGACAGCAAGGCGCGCTTGGCACAAACGTTGCCTGCTCACAAGCCCCTGGTCAACTGCACTCACGTTCGCCACCTACCCTGGCCACTTTGCTGCTCTCATTTTTCCCAGCAACGACACTTTTCAAATTTCACGAGGGAAAATGCATCAGTAAAATATGCAACAGGTCATTAATCTTTTCATGGTCTCTAGAAAGGAAAGAGTCCGTATATGCAGTTGAATTAACTGTACTAATCAAACAGGAATAAAAGATAGAAAGCAGCCAAATTTTCGCATTTTGGCAGCTTTCTAACCTTTATTATCATTTGATCAATAAAAATAATTCATATGCACCATGTTTTCACTATTTCCTTTTGTATGCGCATATATATACCGAGTGTTTCAGCAAAGAGTGACAAAAATTCCTAAAATTACTAGTGTATTTGAGGTAAAAAGATCATTTTCTCGGGACCGCATTACTCGTTGTGCCGGACATCAGAAAATGCGTGATACTTACTAATTAGTCTGCTAATTATTTAAAAAGACTAATTACTTTTTAATTAGTGAAAATAGACATATGGTTTCAATTAGAAACTTGCTGAGCATCATCCGAAACCACGAAATCAGTAATTATCGGAAAGACCTTGAGCGCGTGAGAAGCATTGCAGTGTGCTAAGTTACCTCTTGTGGAGCAGGCACAAGGCTACCTTGGGATAAGGTGCCTGCGCGATTTTTCCGTCTCTTATCAGAGCCCCAGCCTTGTATCTGCTCCATGAGTGGTAACTTTAGCACACTACTACACTTCCCCCGTGCTCAAAGTGTGTCTAAAAATTACCGATTTAGTGGTTTTCGATGACGCTCAGCAAAAAGATGGCACTTGCTATCTTTTTACAAGTCCCCCATTGACGTCATGCCGCATGGTTCTCATGGCCGCTGCTCACAGCTGCAGGTCGGGAAATATTCCAATTTTTGCCCCGTGATGACGCGGCAGAATCGCAACATTTCTAAGGAAGATTTGTTTTCTGTCCTTTGTGACAAGATAAACAATGTCAAAAGTAGAAGATGCAAGTTCTTTTAACGTTAAAGGGACAATGAAGACGATTTTATTTAATTTTTTTTTAAATGGTGTTTTTAGGCTTCTTGGAAACCTAGCACGCTGCCCAATTTTTTGTAGACATTTGTGACGCGTATTTCTGTGCCTACGAAAGAACTAAAGAACCCAAAACTGAACAATCTTCATACTCATTTCTGGGCCTCCAAAAACGGAGCTGACGTAGGGAGTGACGTCAAGTGTGAATAGTTGGTATCAGTAGTATTTAGGAGATCGAAACTCTGGTTACCGCGATGGGTAATAGCACCACGGTGGTGCGGTCGTTTCGTCGGATCTGTCAACAATGATGACAATGCCGCTCTCGCGAGTGCGTTCGGGATTCCGTTTAGTGACCTAACACCAACGGAACGAGAATATGTGTGTGGCGGCCTCCGCCATCACCCGATGGTGACCGCCCAGCCGGCAACGAGTGGCCCGCAGGCTCCGAGCATCGAAGCAGTGAGCAACATTCACGCGGGCGAGACTCGACCCGAGAGCGGCGCATTGCCGAAGGACAGGGAAGCGGGGGAGATGCCAAGGGGAAAGCGACAGCGATCCGTTCCGGGAACCGGTTCCTTCGCGGGGGACGCTCCACAAGAAGGAGAAAATAAACAGCACCATTTTTGGTTTTCACTAAAGTCGGACGTCCCCTCCTTTTATCGTCAAAGGACATGAACAGCAACCCACACGTGAAAACTAGCATCGCCAGAACGAATACTGGTCTTTAGTCGACCGTTTGAACAGCCATCTACAGCGCACAAATTTGGCATGACTACCACTTTGCAGAATCCTTTGAGTACCGTGCTCCCAAAGTAAACACGACACCCACGTCTGAAACCAAAACGAAACGTCTTCAGCGTGTCCCGTGCCGAGTTCTTTTTTATCTATTTTGTTTGCCCATAGTTGCTCGTTGCCCGTTACGCGTCCAGCGTAGAAAAGAGATAAATAATTATGCTGTTTTATTTATGGTTTAGTAATTATTTTCGGTCTGATTCATACTTTTCATGGTTATTCAAGCGAAAATTGAAACAGTGTTCATAAAAATCGCGAACCAAAACGTGACCGAGGGCACGTCTCTCGTTTTGGCCAATCGCTGACGCGTCTCTTCTGACTTCGTGCTTCTAGGTGCCGCAATGTCACGTGAGCTTCGCTTCTCCTGGCTTCTCCCGCAACTCTCGGGGCGTCGCCCCAGTCGATCCCGGTACGATTATTACCGCGAGTGTTTAATTGATTTGCGCGGCACACAAGCGCCGGTTTCGAATGAAATTTGGGCAACGTTGCCTGGGACGTGCCTGGAACCCAGTTCAATCGCCAAAAAAATATCCGAAATTGCCTTCATTGCCCCTTTAAAATCACTGCACAGCTCCTTTAAGCTCGCCAAAATTTTTATTTGTACATGACATAAGAGCCAAACTACACATAACACAATTTGTGGCTTGAAATTCGTTTTCTTTCCACCCGAAAACCGCCGATCGAGAACCGGCCACTTTGAGTCGCGCTCAATCTCTTCTTCGTGGTCACGTGCAGTTTTCTAAGGTTTAGACACAACCACCAGATAATCAAAGTTGTGGGTCATCGAAAGCATACACACAATACTAAAACTAGACAAAAATATGATACCCATTTTTTGTGGCTTCTAAAATGCTGCAAATATGTTCAATGAAGAAAGAAAAAAGAAAAAAAAAACTTGCACAGCCACGTGACTTTTGGTAACTTTCTCCTCTATAGTTCTTCCTCCCCAGACCACTTTCGGTTTCGGTTTCGAGCAGTTGCGTTTTTTTACTTTATTAAAAATATATGTGACGCTATAGCAAAATATTAATTGGGTAGTCTTGTAAAACCATAATAAATCGCCTAACAAGCAAAAAAATAAACAATTGGGGGACGTCAGTCTTTTTTACTAATTAAAAAGTTAATTAGTCATTTTTATTTAATTAGCAAATTAACTAGTAAGTATCGTGCATTTTCTTACGTCCGCTGCCACAGATAATGTGGTCCCAAGAAAATTCTTTTTACTCGGAAGATACTAATTTTAGGAATTTCTGTCAGTAAGCTGGAACACCCCGTGTATGTATGTATGTATGTATGTATGTGTGTGTGTGTACACACACACAACACACACACACACACAGGGTGTCTCACGAAAGGTGGACAAATTCGATCTTTTGAAAGCTATGCATCACATCAAGAAAAAGGCTTGTGTTGTTTTAGTCCTAGGCCAAGGGCCTATTTTCAGGAAAATTATTAAAGTTCAGAATAATAAAGTTGCTAATTATTTTTGTATAATTAATTTTTTAGATATTGAGTTTAAGGGCATGGTTTCAATTAGAATCTCGCTGAACATCATCGAAAAACACTAAATAAACAAATTGCAGAACGATAGAAGGCACGCGCGGTTATTTTACGGCTTTCTAAAAAACCGTGCAACTTTGACGGGTTTTTAAGTTTCGGTTTGCAGAAAGCCGTAAAATACCACACGTGCCTTCTATCGTTCTGCAATTTGTTGATTTAGTGTTTTCCGATGATGCTCAGCAAGATTATAATAGAAACCATGCCCTTTAACTCAATGTTTAAAAAATTAATTATGCAAAAATAATTAACAACTTAATTATCCTAAACTTTTATCATTTTCCTGAATAGGCCCCTGGCCTAGGACCAAAACAACACAAGCCTTTTCGTGGTGCTATGCATAGTTTTCGCAATATCGAATTTGTCCACTTTTCGTGAAACACCCTGTACAAATCCTGTACAAATCCTGTACAAATCCTGACCTGGGAAGGATAATTTGAGGAAGATTTTCTATGTTCAAGTCACCAGGCTCGATCTAAAATGGACCGTAAAAATTGACGCCTGCACGTAGCCATCTAAACTTTTCGTCAAAGGTGTACTTCACAGGTCGGTTTTTTTCTTGTAAAATTACAAAGCGTCATTCTCTTTTAGTAAAAAAATAGGGCCAAGAAACTTGCCAGGGTCTACGGCGGGCGGCGACCCAGACGACAAAGTCCAGTAAAGGGCTGTGTTTGGCGTTCGTATTGATAGATGGCGTCAAGAGCAGCGTCTGAAGGTGCAGCCGACCAGCGAAAGATAGCAGACGACACGCAGACGAAATCCGTTGGCAGCAAAAGCGCCGCCGTTATGCAGACGCGTTTTTTTTTACTCTAAGTTTTGCTTTTATTGTTCGCATTTATTTTTTAACCGAAGGTACATTTCAAAAAGATTATATTCATTTTAATAAACCATGGTGGTCGCGAGCCGTTGCGATAAGGAGCTAGCGCCATCTATCAATACGAACGCCAAACACACCCCGCTACTGGAACCCTGTCGTCTGCATTGCTGCCCGCCGTAGACCCTGGTAAGTTTCTTGGCCCTATTTTTTACAGGAAGAGAGCTACGCTTTGTAATTTTACAAGAAAAAACCGACCTGTGAATTACACCTTTGACAAAAAGTTTAGATTGCTACGTGCAGGCGTCGATTTTTACGGTCCATTTTAGATCGAGCCTGGTGACTTGAACATAGAAAATCTTCCTCAAATTATCCTTCCCAGGTCAGGATTTGTACAGGATTCAAAGAAAACAATTCAATGGTTTCAAGGACTTCTAAGGGCCTGCAAATATATTTTCAAGGACCGCTTCCAATACTATATCTAGTAAATTTATAACAACATTTTAAAATACACTGCAAAAATTCTTCACTGCACGACATCTATAGGAAAAGGCGCATTTGCCTAAGAGGTGCTAGTAAAGGGTTCAGTAGAGCTACTGCAGCTTTTCCTTGGCTTCTGGGTTGATGTTTAAAAGTTCTTGCGTCTTCGTTTTTGCCGTTAAGACAGAAGTATTTTCTCGTAATCCTGTTAAAATATCACCAGGAAAGTAAAAACTACTATACAAAAATAATTTATTCTTAGACGTATTGAACTCTGATACTTCCCGAGTTAATTGAGCTACCTAGCAACGATTCTGTGCTTGGTTTCTAGTTGTATTCAAAAATTCCAGCACGTTGGCTCGATGGTGGTATTCTCAATTTTGCAAACACACTAGGTAAAAACCCGAAGCAGTTGCACGAATAAATCAAAGCTAAAGATGGCACTGGCAAACCAGCTGTTTTACAAAAAGCAAACAGCACGAAATCCCTTTTTCTAGGAAATCTCTGGGTGTTGCTAAAAGACTCTGCTGCTTTGCAACGTGGAACACCAATTCTGCTCTCCTTTTTTTTTTGTCCTTATATATATATTAACCCCCCCCCCCCCCCCCCCCCCCCCCGTGCCCAATGTTGGCCCTCGACATATTGGGGATGGGCTATCTGGCCCGAACACTCAAACGAGTTTGAGACCCCTGATGTAGGCAATGTCATCTGTTCCCTCTGCTTTCTTGGTGCCTGTAGTCATCGTGACCCAGCCACAACCGCCAAAAGTTGCACTCCCCAGCCATCCCGCACAACTTAAACCTACGTCCACCATGTGTAGCATAAAACAGACGGGGAACAAGCAAACCAAGAGTAGCTAGTAAACAGTATGGAGAACAAGGCAAACGAGGGGCAAGATCGCAAGATGGCAGACGGGCGAGACCGGATCCGGAACCACCGGGACTGCTACCATTCTGGCCAGGAGCTTAACGGGCATTCGCTAAATGTGTCTAAATGTGCCATATAAAAAAATAACTTCCTCATTAAAATTTTGGAATTTCTGTTAACACGTAAAAAAAATAATTATATTTTATTATTGTAAAAAAAATCCCATTATTGCAACAAAAAAAACAAAAAAACTGATCATCATCGGAAAATTCAAGGGTTTTCAAGCGTTGCTTGAAATTCCAGGGCTTTCAAGCTCTGGGAAATGCCGTTTTCAAATTCAAGGGTTTACAAGGTTTTCAAGGACCCATGCAAACCCTGTATGTGACACATAGGTAGGTTCAGAAATATATTTATATTTACAGATGCGAGAATAGTTATACAAAATATGATATAAAAAGGTTCCCATTGCGCTCGCATATGGAACCCTTCCAGATTTGGAGTAAAACTCTGAATAAAAATTAAAGCTCATAGCCAGCCATTGGTATAAATTTGGCTTTGCTGTGAGTCTAACAATAGCAACTAAATGTGCAGCAACATGTCCCAATAAATCTAGCAAACTAAAAAAAAAGAGAGTAAAAAAAAAAAAAAAGATAGTAATTTTCATTTGAGGGCTCAGAACAGCTGTTATAGCAAGACGTCACAGTTACGGCGGTTACGGTACTTAAGCACAAAATATGGAGTCGCAAACATGTTTTATCTGATATTAGACCCAACATTAATTGCTGTCGTCAGTTACACTTGGACATTGTCTCCACCTCCGCCTGCGAGTTACATTGGCAGGCCCTAGTCTTATCTTTTCTGGTACAACTTAAACTTTTATTTACAACGAACAGTCCGGTTTTTCAACTGTAAAAAAATAAAAACAGATAGTGACTTTTATTCATGCAATGTCCTTGCATAACACACCACCCTTGGCCTCTCCCCAGCTCTCATCACCCAAGCGAGTAAAATATCACCTTAACACAAGCCCTCCTAAATTCTAGAATCTGTCAATGAGGAAACCGCTAGACTCGGTGAATCAGAAATGCTGTACCAATTCCTTCGCCCAAGAAAGCTTCCTATGCACATGCTACCCGCATTCCTTCAAGCATCAGTCTATTTTTTAAGTCACTTCTCACTTGTGCAATTCTGTGTTTGTTCAATTCTAAGCAATCAAAAAGTGATCCTACTTGGAAAGAACAAAAGAGGGGCAGGAGGGTTGCTTAGAATATATCTTAAGAGTCGTGTATAGCCCTGCCAAGCTTTTCAAATGTGCTCTCCCTGTGCGAGTGCTGATGCAAACAGTGTGCCATCTATAGCACTGCACACAACTTGTGACATGGAGAAACCCCCCCCCCCTCCCCCTTTTTTGGCCATGATTTGCTATTTTTTTTTTAAAGAACACCATAAGTTAGCCCACTTCTAGTAATTACAGTAGTGACCTAGGCCATAATGGGGTTGGTTAGCTACTGAGAGAAATAAGCGAACATTGGTGACTGAGGAGAAGTCATCTATTCTTTATCAATCCCTAATGGTATAACAAGATTGGCAGATCACAGACTATAAAAATAGCATTTTTTAAATTGTTCTTGGTTGCAAAGCGAAAGTTAGCCCACTCTTCCTTTTCAGCCAATTTGCTCTCCATTTTAGGTGGGCTATCTCCGGGATATTATGGTATTCACAAGTCTTATTAAAACACCCGCGACAAGGTGGTATGGAAAGGTAAATAAACAAACAGAAAAGGCTCGCCCCTTGGGAGAGAAAAAAATGTTCAAGCAGTTTTATTAATTATTTTTGTAGTAGTTATTACACCTACGAGGAAACCACCAACGAAACATACCTGGCAAAATTGATACTTTCGGAAATTGATCCTCTCAGAAATGAACTTCCAAAGAGCCTTTAGGCTGCTCGTTAGTAAAAATAGAACTGAACGCCGTGTTAATCAACCAAGTGGGAAGGAAGCAGACTCATTATCATTTCGACAGCAACCAAGGTCAGCATACAAGGAAGTGCTTCAGTCGGGTTTGATATGGACCATTCTCCACGATTCCCCTGGACGAAGACGGAAGCTCGTGTTTTTTTAGTTTTCCACTCTGTCAAAGCTGAGTGACAATGAAAAAAATATCAGCTATGCACACAGAACTCAAGCATGCGAGAAAATTATGAAAAAAAAAGAAAAAATATCAGCAATGTTTGCAGAACTTCAGAAGCATATGCAAGGAAATCCAAACAACATGACTTACATTACAGAAGCCGTAGGGCCCGTTGGGCTTTTTTTGTCTTTTCTTACCAGCTACGATTATTTGCAGGATTTTTTCATTACTCAACTATTTCCACCAATTATTCATGAAATTACTGGTATGTAGTATTCATTACTGAGCTCATGTATTTTCAAAAAAAAAAAAAAAAAAAGTTGAGACCAGAAAACTGCTTTATAGTTGCTTCAGTGGTTAATTCAGAAAGGCTGCACAGCAAATCACATAGTGTATACTCAAAGTCCCTGAGACAAGCAAAGGACAACATACACATGAAGAGTCTCAAACACAGCTCCTAAGCTTTCTAAGCTGTTTTTATGTTAGGGTAGCATCTTTAACATTTATTAAAGCAAACTTCGAGGCACGCAAAGTGTTCTTTGGTGGGCACCACTTAACTATTTACTGGCAAGCAAATGATTTTAAGATCCACCCAGGTAGACATACTGCGTACAGGCAATAAAAAGACACTGAACGAAGCACCTGCTACCCAGACCTCATGCCAACCCTAGAATCGGCCCCTCTGCGGCCAATTTTATGAGCGCCTGGGGCTCTTGAAAGTTTACCTTACTCAAGTGTCGCTGCAAGGATGTGTGTGTTTCTGCCTCGGGGTGCATGAGACCACTTTGTTTACTAGCAGCCAAGGAAAGCCAATTTCTAACCATCAACACAGAAGCCCAAAATCACCCCCACCCTTACAAGTTAAAGGTACTAGCATTGCTAGCAGACATGCCATGTGGCTTCCTCACCTGATGAAATCGGCCACATGCGGCATGGTCTTCTCGTAGTTTTTTCCGCCAACTTCTTGACAATGGAGTGCCAAAAAGCTGGGCTGATTCTTTTTGACCGTCTGGATATACAAATAGACCTGGCATGTAGGCCCACCAGGTGGTCCTCGGATCGTCCAAAATGTTGCAAGGTAACTCACCGCAAGGAATGCACCAATCCATCCTGGCAGAAGTGTCTGGGGCTGCCGAAAGATGAATGGCAACATACAAAAATAAACCTGCATCAAACTCTGCCTGATTGCAGACACTTGGCAAAACACACCACCCTTTTTTTGCTCTGCTCTGCAAACAGGATAATAACCTTTATTTCGACCCAGGAGGGTTGAGGTGAAAGGCCAGAGGCCCGTACCAGTTGGCCTAGTACACCGAAATAGAGTAAATAAATAAACAAATGAGGCTATTTACAAGTTTTTTCTAGCGCTTGGCGACTACAAACAAAGATGCTACGCGGCTTGGCGAAAGATCATCCTTATGTCCTCTGCGACACTAGGGAAGCAGTCTCTTATGGAGCGTGTAACGGGAACGGCAAGGCAATTTTTTATCTTCCACTGCGTGGAAGATAAAAAATTCAAATGCTTCTTTGAATCCATTGAATAGTATAGCATGTCTCGCTCTAATGCAAGCTATCAAAACTGATTCGTGGCTAAGGCGAAGGTCACGCATTTCAGGGGGAACGCAGCACGCTAAAACTTGACAAGCGCGCTGTAACGCGTAATTTCTTTTTTTTTTTTTTTTTTTTACTTTAGCGTGCCCAGCTGACCTCGAGTCGACTTCCGCGGGGGCTAACAAGCCGAATCGACTCCACTGGAAGCTACCCGAGTGCAACCGCCGCCTGTCGACTCAGCAGCGAGGCGAATAACACGGGGCAATAACAGAGTATATTTTTATCTCGGTTTCTGGGCCGCGGTAGTACGCCTCCTCATCGATGCAAGCATGACTGAGTCCCATTAGTATTCCTTCGCTTTGTTTGCACTTGTTTCTTCCGGCAACGCCGCGCGAGCGGCAACCAGCAAACAAACTGCGCTCTGCCGCAGCTTCCCTGCACGTGAGCCGAGCACATTGCCGCGAGCCTCTCCGCTGAACACGCGAATAGCTCGTAATGAGCTCGCAGTCACTCCAGATCGAGCGAGGAACGCAACATGCTCGATGTTCCCCGGTCGCTTCCCTGCTTCGATTGGCCACCCGCAAGCAAGGCAGCGGGATTTCAGACCCTCAAACACCAACTATCCCACTATGCAATGAGCGGAGAGAGAGGATAACTGCACGAGGCGATTCCAGCGCGCGCATGCGTTTCTGGTCTCTAATCCCTCTGCACACAGCAGCAGTGTTCCATAATTAAAACAAAAAAAAAAAAAAAAAAGAGAAAAAGAGGGGGAATATCAAGTGCAGCCAGTGCAGCGCTCCCTCACCTCTTCAAAGATGGATCCTACATTGGCGGTGACTAGAAGTACCGGTATGTGATCGCCCATCACTGTCCCCGTCCGTGCTTCCTGGTGTTGCTGTTTCCGGAGAAGAAGGACGTTCACGGGAGACCGTCCGAAGCTCCCATGCCGGACTCCCCGATCAGCCGACGGCAGATTCGTTCATGTTCGCGGCCGACTCGACCGAGGTCCTCTCTTCCTAGTAGCGGAAGCCACACCAGCCACACGAACTGTACGAACCATACCACCGTGAACCGTACCACCATACCCCGCCCACTAACAGTGACGTCGCTGACGTCACGAACCCCGAGCAACCGCGCGCTTGCGCCCTTGCGCTAGCCCTATGGCTAGCCTCGACTTTGTTTTGTTCTTTTGCTTTTAGCACCGGCATGATCCGGTGACTCTCGGGCTGAAGCGTGCGTCACGACCGTGAACGGAAGACGTGAACGGCGCACAGCGGCCTGACATCCGTGCCTGCTTCGCCTGTTTGCCGCGGGATGCGTGCTTCGAAGCAGGACTCCCGTCGCTTTGCGGCTTTACGTCGCTCGGTCCACTTCGAGCCGACGCCGCCGGCGGCGCCGCTAGCATCTACCGCATCTTCTCTTCCCGCTGCGTTGCCGGAGGGCCAGCGCGGCGCGGGCCGCGCTGACCGCACGCAAGAATAGAAAAAAAAAGAAAGTAAATAAGGGAAGGGGATAAACAGCAACAAAAAAGAATACATGCCAACGCAGATCATAAGCAGACATGTACAAGTTACTCAAAAAAAGTAATTAAGTTAAGTTACTGAGTATTGACCTCAAAAGTAATTTGAGTAGAGTAGAAATTACTCAAATAGAAAGTAATTGAGTAAGTTACTAATTACCGTAAGAATGTAGCGAATTACTTTTGAAGTTACTTTTATATGTTTTGTTACGGTAAAAAGAAAGTACTTAAGTTTTGATCCGTTAGCCAAAATGTGCTAGCCAAATATGAATCGGATTGTTTTTGTTTTTGTTTTTTTAAAAAAAATGCTTCTGTTTCTCCGTGCCTCATTGTTTTGTACTTTCTTGTTTGTTTGGTCAATGATGTACTGCAAATGTGTCATTTCTACTTTGAAGTTTAGCACTGCCTGAGCATGATTTTTAGACAGCGTTTGCTTGTTCACAGTGTTGCGTAAAATACATCTAAAAAGTACTTGAAGTAAAGTACAAAGTAAATTAGAGGTTTTGTATTTCAAGTAGAGTATAAGTACACCGGGTGCAGTGTACTTGAAGTAACGCACTATATATACAATATATTTTAAGGTAAAGTACCAGTAATTTTAACAGAATCTTTCATGATTTCATTTCATTCCCTTTACAGTGTTTTTTTTAACTGGTACGCATTGCTCCAGAGGTAATATGAGGTGCATCAGTTTTTTACGGAAATGGCAGCGAATATTGTATAAAATCAAGTTGCCACAGAGTAGTTGTTTTACTCTCGCTGACGAACTACCGGGTGGATCAAGGAGACGGCAGGCTCTTTAAATCGACCGCAAAATTCGGTTTCTTAACCTATCGCGCTACGACTTTGTGCAGCGCTGCCCACAGATGTTGCATTTTTTTTGTAAAATTTGCAAAGAGCAAACTTACCTGAGGAAAAAGTAAAGAAAGAAAAAGGCTTAGCTCCTATGGAAACGCAGCGACGCCACCGGTCTTCAAAGAGCACGGCGCCGTTTCGCACGGGACACAAGAGATGGCGCAACGAACGCCGCCAACGAACGAGCATACGGCGTCGAGAGCCAGCGTCTTTAGCAGACAATCTTTTCGACTCAAAAGCAGCGCGCGTTCCGCAGGCGGCGACAGTCGCAGAAACAATTACAGGCGCGGTAACAACAAGCAACTGCAGTTCCTTGTCTGCTAAATACGCCGGCTCTCGGCGTCGTCTGCCCGTTCGTTGGCAGCAGTTGGCGTCGTGACCGCTTGCGCCCTCTCTTGTCTCCCGTGCGAAACGGCGCCGTGTTGTTTGCAGACCGGTGGCGTCGCTGCGTTTCCATAGGAGCTAAGCCTTTTTCTTTCTTTACTTTTTCCTCAGGTAAGTTTGCTCTTTGCAAATTTTACAAAAAAAATGCACCATCTGTGGGCAGCGCTGCACAAAGTCGTAGCGCGATAGGTTAAGAAACCAAATTTTGCGGTCGATTTAAAGAGCCTGCCGTCTCCTTGATCCACCCGGTATTTAACACAATCACCTTATAAGGCACATATTTGTGTCGGTCTGATAGCTGCCATTACCTCTCTCAGAGAAATGACCAGATGGCGTCTTGAAGCGCGGTTTCACACGACGATACGCCATTTTTTTTTTTCAAATTCGGGGAACGTACATTGAGTCGGGAATTTTACTTTCCTCGGAAAGTACAAGCACATGTTTAGAAAATGTACTTCAAGTAAAGTACAAGGTTTCTAAACAGTGTACTTTAAGTACCATGTACATAAAGTACTTTTCAACACTGCTCATTTATTATTTTTATATGAAAAAATTGGGGGAGTTATTAAGGTTTCTCGAACGATCTTCAAATCTTTAAAAATCTGCATAGTCTATGTTTTGGGACGAAAACCAACGCAAAAAGGTCCCCCTTGCGTTGCCCTTTAGCACGCGATTCTTCGAGTCGAAGACAAACGGCGAATCGTTCAAATGAATGTCGTCACTTGGCTTGGACGAGCTTGGAGAATCGTAGTCACGCTCTATTTTCACACGCCGGTAAAACAGAATCGGGCTGCACGCGTGCTAAATACAACTTCTGGTATCGTTTCCGGATGGCCTAGCTGTTGGTTTCGGTTGCGCTGCATAATCAAATTGATTGATCCGATTTGGGCGAGGAGTGGATGGACGTGGTTTAATATCGTTGGCACAGCATCACATCTCAGCTTACGAGCCTTCTGTCCGCTTGGAGCTCAGCTCGTAGCTCTCTTCTGTGAGATGATTGCTGCATAAGCGGGATCCCGATCTTGACGGGAACCCAGTCCCTACTCACGGCGACGATCGTCACTGCACGTCTCGCGGAAAAGTGTGGAACGTCATGTCTTGGCTCGCATGTGCTGCCCGATGGTTGTGGCACCCAACCGCGCAACAAAAATCTCACCCAACTACGAAACAAGTCGAGCACACCAACAAAAACGAAGCACGCTGAGGCAGACAAAAATGCTCGCTTTGTGTTTTGTGACGTCAGTGCTTCAATGTTGCCAACGAAAGCAGCGTTTACGCTAGAATGCGATTGGAGCAGCATAAATTCAATTACTCACACAGAAGGGCATATAAAATTCAGATATTGCACGTACGATCCGTCTCGAGGCAGTAACAATGATATTCAATTGTTTTCTCGAATACAAAATTTGACCGGACAATCCCTTTAAATCGACCGCAAAATTCGGTTTCTTAACCTATCGCGCTACGACTTTGTGCAGCGCTGCCCACAGATGGTGCATTTTTTTTGTAAAATTTGCAAAGAGCAAACTTACCTGAGGAAAAAGTAAAGAAAGAAAAAGGCTTAGCTCCTATGGAAACGCAGCGACGCCACCGGTCTTCAAAGAGCACGGCGCCGTTTTGCACGGGACACAAGAGATGGCGCAACGAACGCCGCCAACGAACGAGCATACGGCGTCGAGAGCCAGCGTCTTTAGCAGACAATCTTTTCGACTCAAAAGCAGCGCGCGTTCCGCAGGCGGCGACAGTCGCAGAAACAATTACAGGCGCGGTAACAAGCAACTGCAGTTCCTTGTCTGCTAAATACGCCGGCTCTCGGCGTCGTCTGCCCGTTCGTTGGCAGCAGTTGGCGTCGTGACCGCTTGCGCCCTCTCTTGTCTCCCGTGCGAAACGGCGCCGTGTTGTTTGCAGACCGGTGGCGTCGCTGCGTTTCCATAGGAGCTAAGCCTTTTTCTTTCTTTACTTTTTCCTCAGGTAAGTTTGCTCTTTGCAAATTTTACAAAAAAAATGCACCATCTGTGGGCAGCGCTGCACAAAGTCGTAGCGCGATAGGTTAAGAAACCGAATTTTGCGGTCGATTTAACCGTCTCCTTGATCCACCCGGTATTTAACACAATCACCTTATAAGGCACATATTTGTGTCGGTCTGATAGCCGCCATTACCTCTCTCAGAGAAATGACCAGATGGCGTCTTGAAAGAGCGCGTTTTCACACGACGATACGCCATTTTTTTGTTTTCAAATTCGGGGAACGTACATTGAAGTCGGGAATTTTACTTTCCTCGGAAAGTACAAGCACATGTTTAGAAAATGTACTTCAAGTAAAGTACAAGGTTTCTAAACAAGTGTACTTTAAGTACCATGTACATAAAGTACTTTTCAACACTGCTCATTTATTATTTTTATATGAAAAAATTGGGGGAGTTATTAAGGTTTCTCGAACGATCTTCAAATCTTTAAAAATCTGCATAGTCTATGTTTTGGGACGAAAACCAACGCAAAAAGGTCCCCCTTGCGTTGCCCTTTAGCACGCGATTCTTCGAGTACAGCACAAACTATGGGAGCACCAGATGTGCTTCAGAGCAGGTGCTGCATTTTGTTGCCTCCTTCGAGTAAGGATCCAGTGTGTGCACCTTCTGTAGTGGGCGAGAGTTTCTATGTTGGGGAGAAGCGGAAACCAGCCCTTTGTTCGAATGGGTCAAGTCTCCTTGAGCTTCGGGACACACACACACAAAAAAAACGCCAGTCTTCGGCGCTAAACCCGCAGTTACTCGGCCTCTCTTGTGTCGTGCCTGTTCGCTCCCCGCGCTTCGTAGCAGTGTTGTTGCAGAGGGGAGGGGAGAAGGGGGGGGGGCTCGGCAAAGTTTGGGAGAGTTTTGGACTCTCCAACCCATTTTCTTCCCCACCCCCTTTTCCTACGCCACATGCTTCCCACTCTTTGCAAATATCAGCTGATCTTCCAACGTCTTATCTATTTTGTGCAGGAATGTTTGTTGATAGACACAACCACTAAAATTCGAAAGTAATTTGTAACTTGAGTAGAAGTTACTAAAAAACGTAATTAAAGTAAACTACTCAGAAAAATAGTTAAAACTACAGTAACTTGAGTAGAGTAATTGAACTACGTACAAGTCTGATCATAAGATAAATGTGCCCCCCCCCCCCCCCAAAAAAAAAAGAAAAAAAAAAACTAAAAAAAACACCGAAATGGCTGGTACAAATTAGATTTGACGTAGGTATCAAGCTCTAACTTTTCTCAAATGTCTTTTGCTGGCTTCTTTTGCAAGGGTTGTGGTCGCAGATGACTTAAGGGACCCTGCAAGGACTTTTTGATTGGTTTTTAATTTGCACCGAACCTGAGCGCACTAAATGTAACTTAATGAAACTTTTCTTTTCTCAAATTTCGCTGTATTTTAAAAGTTGTAGGCAAATTAGAATTACAAAAACAAGCAAAAAATAACCTCCTTCATGACGTCGTAGGTCCTGGCTTGAGTGGCCGTGAACTAGAGGAGGGGTAGTGAGCTCATCGAGCGCTCACGGCTGCCGTACTCCGTGTCGACGGCTCGAGAGGGCGCCACTAAAGCATGTGTTGGATAGGCTGTATGAAGCGGGCGGCCAGGGCGGCTGGCATTGTATTTGTTGCGCGAGTAAAGACTAATTCAGCATAACACTTCATTGGCCACAAACGACAGCAAACTTGGGGTAAAGATCAGTTCAGAACGGGAGCCTTTTCGCGCTGCCATACCGCCAAATGGTCAAATCGCCAGCCAAGCCCGCGCCGAAGGCTTCGGAACAATCGGAACCGGTCGGATCCTCGAGCCGGTATACGACGGCAGCGCTGCGCATACATCCGAACCTTTCTACGCTCCGCGTTCGTTGGTCCCTCATCCCACTAGCCCTTTCTACTAGTATGCGCCGTTTTTTCCGCCGCTTGGTGGTGGGTATGTCGACGGGTCATTTCTTGTTTCCGTACTCTATAAACTGCATTTGTTTCTTTTCTGATCTAAAATACTGAACAAAAACTACTTCCATACATAATTTAAACGGTTCGCGATACTTATATTATGCATCTCGACTAAAAAAAAAAGCTTTTAGTGGCTCTGACCAGTAGTAAGGCCAGGACCAAAGATGTCACATATCGCACGCTTTCGGCAACGCGAGTCACCCTCGTAGGTGGAGGAGGTTTCCGCGTCGTCCGGTTAAAATATGACGCACTGATATTTAGTTAATCTCTCCGTGCCCGCTGGCTTGCCCGAACCCCAAGAGACGTGGAAACCGCAAAAAAGGTAGACCCTTAAATATGATTGCAGGGCCCCTTTAAAAGGAAGGGGGGGGGGGGGGCTATGAAAAACAGCGGGAAGAATTCGGGACCAGGACATCACGGCCTGCTGCGATTAATCAGCTGCGCGCGTGGCGCTCACCAAACGCTGCAGGCGGCAAGGTCCTGGTTTCTTCATCCCACCTCGTCCTGCAAAGCCCGCCTGCTCTCTGCATAGAATTAAAATGATAATTCAAAAACGGGTTTTTTTCAATGGTGGAGCGGCCCAGCTTATTCACAGATGGCGCCAATGCCGGCAAGCGCAAGCATTGGGGGCACTTGCCGTCACCAATGCCGGCAAAAATATGCGTCTCATGTCTCGAGACAAACCAAATTGCTAAAGATGCAGAAAGCAAGAAAAAATTGTTAATAAGGGTATGGTGCCTGTATCGCGCCTCCGACTGGTGTGTTTACCGCGTCTAAAAAAGTACTTCCTCGATTTCCGCCTGATGACGTCATACAAGTGTCATGCTGGCACCAGTCGCAATCCTGGTGGCGTCCCAGCAGCTGTGGTATATGTGACAGATGCCTGTTCTGCTGCAGGTCGCTCTCCAGTGTCCACGGAAGTTTGAGCAGCCAGAAGTTGGGACGCCGTGACAACAGCGACACTTGTGCTACACGCAGCTTCTCGTTAGCATTTCTACAACCAACCGCCAGGATCGCGACATGCAACAGCATGACACTTGGGCTTCTGTGACGTCATTTGTTGGCACTTGGGGACCACTTTTGATGTATGGGCAGCATAGCACGCTAAACACACCAGTCGAAGACGCGCTTCAGGCACCATAATAAGGGTAAATGATTTGTAAAGCAGCATTTAGCATCTTTATTTATTTGCCGTGTTGAAAACGCGAGCTGAGAATTGAATTATCAGCTTGCGTTTTCGCAAGGTCAGTCCCCCTGCTAACCCTAGCGACCCTGGGCGGGTTGCCGGCATTGGTGGCACCATCTGTGAATAAGCTGGGCAAACATAGCCGTCCTTGGATCTCCCTCCGACAGCTGCCGCTCCACCATTGAAAAAATTAAAGGCAGCTTGATACTGTAGACCCATGTTACGGATAAAAAAACGGCGCGGGTTGGCCAAAAAAAACACGGTTTTCGTGTAAGCCTCGTCAAAGTGAGGCGCTGGAGAAAACCAGCCTTCTGCGTTAAGTCCTTATTTCAAACTCGTTTGTTTGTGTTTCGTCCATTAAAAAGCAAATGGGAAGCACCTCAGCACGCACCCCGTATCGCTGCGCCACAGTGTTCTTCCGCAGCATAAAGGCCATCTGCTTTCATCGCTGTCACCATGGCAACGAACGCCGAATGACCTTTTTGGACGGCGCGTGTACTACTGGGGAGCGTGTTAACCCCCCCCCCCCCCCCCTGCTTTCACGACGCTTCGCGGCGACAGTCAGCGGCTGCTCATTACGAAACTATTAAACTTTGGCTAGCAGATGGCGTTTGGAAAATCAGCATTCGTTGCCATGGTGACGGCGATTAAAGCAGACGGCCTTTATGCTGCGGAAGAACACTGCGGCACAGCGATAAGGGGTGTGTGCTGGGGCCCTTCCTGCATGCTTTTCAATGGGGGGAATGCGAACAAAAAGAGTTCGGAGGACTTAACGCAGAAGGCTGGTTTTCTCCAGCGCCTCATAATTTGACAAGCCTTACACGAAAAGCATGTTTTTAGACCATAGTTTGGAGATAGTCTTTTTTTTTTACAACAGCATGGGTCTAAGTGTACCAAAATTAGTTCTTGAATTATCATTTTAGTTCTACTGGGAGTAGAGAATTGAAAGTTTAGTATGTTAATTAGACCAGCTATAGACATATTTAAGAACTGATTTTTACGAGCCCTTTTGGCGGACTACAGGCCTCCTGCGCTGAAGCTTTGAACAAACTGCAGCGCCCTCATTTTGGATAGTACAAGCTCATCTGATTGAGCCTCGCACTACTTATGGCACGTTGGTTGAGCTTTTAATTGTCTGGTGCTGAAGAACGAAAAAACACCTTTGGACTTCTGAAATCGGCCAGACGCAACGCCGCAAGACAATCAAAGGTGCCAAACTCATGACACCACCGCTAGGGTATGCATCTCTTATCTCTGGGTGGTGACGTCAAAACAACTGTGTCGCGACGCTTTCATTTTTCTTTTTCTTTGCCATGTCTACTTTGGAAAGCATGAAACGGCATCTCTTGGCTCACGCTCTTAGCGTCTTAGCTTTGACGGTGTTCGAATTTTTGTTGTTTCTTTGTATTTTCATCGTGATCTCGCGCTCCGCACCAGAGCAGGCACACTTCTGCATGCGTGACAGTTTGAGATGCTAAAGTTTGTACTACCCAAAACAAGGGCTAACAAGTCCCTTTTCGCAGCACCCCCTGGGCAACGCAGGAGGCCCATAAAGCGAGCCGGAAACATCGCACAAAGAAAGCTCAAATTTTCACCGAATGTGCACCGAGTAGGTCAGTTTTACCTTGTGAAATTTCACGATGTAGTTCTCTTCCTGTAAGAAATGAGAGCAACAAATTTGCTAAAGTCAACGAAGGGCACAATCGCAAAGTCAAAGTCAACGTAGGGCGCACCCCAAGCAAGATGGCGGCACCCTGAGGCCGTACTTGAAAACATGCATAGTGTATGCTAGCTGTGAGGTAGCAAAAGCGTTGATCGTCTGCTAACGTCTCCGCCTTTCTGCCTGCTTTCCCCCTTGCCTGGCGACAATGCTGTGCATGCGATCGATCTCCGTAGGAGACGTCCGCCATTAAATTGTAGACGCTCCCCATGCATGACCCTCTCTTCAATCTAGGCTCTCTAAGCAACGCTATTAACTTGTGACGCCATCTCCCGATAGGAACAGCAAAGAGACAACAAAATGAGTCGTCTGCTCACTGTGCCTCATGGCACCACAAGTAAATAGCGTCGCTAACTCGGTCGTCTGCGAACCCCCTTTTTTACAAGAGAAACAAGTCTTGAAACAGTAAAACTGCCCCGCTTTGTGCACATTTAGTGAAAGTTTCAGCATTCTATGTGCTGGCACCGATTTTTCCGGCTCGTTTTACAGTGTCCGCTTCTGCTACCCTATATTTACGGGGAATTTTGTATTAAGCGATACATGGTATCCCTAGGTAAACATAAAAGAGCAATGGCGGAACTTCAAGGATTCAAGGTTCTCGAGAAAAGAGAACCATGTTTTTTGGCCCGGGTAAATTATGCATTGCAGAATGCTCAAACTCGGTGAGAATGTGACGCTAGCGGTTGGGATAGAATGCGAAAGTTTGAGAATATGACGTTGCCTCGATCAAAAAATATTTAACAAAAACGAACTTCCTCTATGAGCAGACGTCCACCTAAGCCTAATTTCGTAAAAAAAAAAAAAAAAAAAACATTGTGGGCACCTGGTATACTTCCATTTCAATGAAACAAGTTTATCAGCAAGACAGAAAACAATATTCTCTTTCTTGCTGACAAGTGCTTTTCACTGATATAAATCACACGAGCATTCACAGGTGGACATCGGCTCATAGAGAAATTTTGTTTTTCTCAATTATCTTTTAACCCAGATGTCTTCATCTCAAACTTTTGTGTTTTATCCCAACCGCTAGCTTCACATTTGCACGGAGTTTGAGCTTTCTCCGATGCATAGTTTATTTATCCGGGCCAAAAAACACGGTTCTCCTTTTTCGGAACTCCCTTCCGGTTGACCAGCTTCAATAAGCAAGAATGAGCAGCGCGCATATCTTGGTCTTTCTCGGTGGAAAATCAGAAAGGCATATTAAAAACCGAATGCAAGATAGATTGATGTGTCTTTCTAGACCACACGACGCCAAGAAAAAGCACCGCTTTTCTATTTCTTTGGTGAAAGTTATGTAGCCCCTACCCGACGGCCCAGTGGAAACTTGTGTACATGGGAGACATTCGACCAAGTTAGACGCCTTCAAATCAACTGAGGCATTTGTAATTGTTCATGTTTTTCGCGCACGGGAGACCGTGAGCATGCACCAGCCAAAGTTGCTTTGTCAACTGCAAGTTGTCGCCGTGAGTTCAAGCTAGCCAAAGCAAAACTATGCTACGCCTGTCGGACATGATTGAAAAAGGGTGTGAAGGATTGCGCCGCTTGTGCTCATGCCCAGCAAACAAACAAGCGGTGTGTTTTCAATGAGTGGAGATATTGTGATTGAGACAATGTCGACCTACAACGGCAATCCTGTGAATGATATCCATGTGGATTCATGCAGTAACAGATGCGGATGTGAAAAGGTTATTTTAGACTCTAGAACTCGGGCAATAAGGTAAAAAAAAAAAACTAGTTTTGCGTCCGACTTGTTGTCGATCATGCGACACTCCTGGGGACATACCATTTATTAGAACTGTTGCAGACACACACAAGCTTCGCTGTGCTTGACGATGCGGACAAGTAATAAAATCGAGAATGGTACCAGCGGTTTCACGCTACGTTTCACGTCAGTTGCTTCAAATGGGTCATGAACAGACGCTTTATTGCATGCTGTAAAAGAAAAATCTGTGGCTCTCGAACTTTGTGTAAAATTGATGTGGAACCGAACCCCAGGTTCGCTTTCATGTCAAAATATTCCTCCCAATCTCGAGTATTCCATTGAGGCATGGCAGATGGTTTGCCGCATGGACTCTGAAAATGTTGATTTTTAGTTTGTGGGTTGCTGTTGGTATTTGTTCTTCTGCTCTAAGATAAATATTTAAAAAATTTACCCGTGTTATGAAAACCTTGGATCTGGAAATTGAGCCGGCATTGCTTCACGCTAAAATATAAATTTATAATTTCCGATGTCCGAAAGTGGCGAATACTATTAATTAATCTTTCAATCAATCTTTACTTGCATAAGAACTCAAGTGCAATTCATTCGATAAATTTTTTTTCCTGTCCAGAAGAGTTGGATGTGTGCATCCTCGATTGAAAAACTAGGCGATAATGTATACAGGGGCGCCGGAACCGGGGGGGCCGTGGGGGCAGTTGCCCCCGCAGGTTCTAAACCAGTGGGCGCATGCCCCCACGCTCAAAGCTGTTCCGACTCCCCCTCTTCTCCCCTCCCACCACCCGTGAGGCTGTTGCATGTTGAAGCTGCACTCCATAGGCGACGAGACACCACAGGCTAATCCGACACGAAAGACAAACCACACGCGTAAATACATATACAGGGTGTCACGAAAAAAATATTTACAGGGTTTTTTTACCGCAAAAATAAACTATGCATCGCCTAACGCTCATTCTCCACCCAAAGGTAGCGCTAGAGGTCACAACCAGATGGCAAAGTTTCAGCCCGATCCGATACCTTATTTGAAAGTTATCAGTAATTTTCTGAAAATTTTAATGGGAAAATGGAGCCCATTTTTGCCCGTTTTCGGTTTCTGGTGCCATAGAGCCCCTTATATTCGAGAACTCCATCGGCCGCCATTTTCCCATTGAACTTTTCAGAAAATCAAAACTTTTGAATAAGGTTTTGGATCGGACTGAAATTTTGGCATCTGGTTGTGACCTCTAGCGCTACCTTTGGGCGGAGAATGGGTGTTCGGCGATGCCTAGTTTATTTTTGCGATAAAAAAAAACAACCTGTAAATTTTTTTTTGACACCCTGTATATATATATATATATATATATATATATATATATATATATATATATATATATATATATATATATATATATATATATATAGTAGAGAGAGAGAGAGAGAGAGAGAGGGAGAGGAGAGGGAGAGACAGAGAGAAGTGAACTACACAATGTGACATGAGCCCCCAGACGTTGCCCCCACACTTGAGATATAGTTCCGGAGCCCCTGAACGTACACCTAGTGCCGAGCATGAAATCAACGCATGCATGGCAGAGACTGTCCGCGCTCGAAGGCTGTAGCGTCTTTCATTTCGGTAAGATCTGCCACAGCAATGTTGCGCAGTCAATTGCAAAACATTACGACATTTTTGCAGCCAGTGGATGCGCAGAACATAACAAATGACCGATTGAATTGCAGAACGCACAAAACGTTGCGGAGATGTGGCCCTTTAAAAGCACACAAACAATACCCAAACTGGAAGGATTTACGGCCCGTGTCATGGTGGACCGGAAGTGGCTTAAATGCCATGTATAAAGATACAACCATACTGTGTTACAAAACTTGTTTTTATTAAAAACGTAGACACCATTGCGCACAGATACTGGAAAGATGAAGCACAATGCATAAAATAACACACAAAAATGTTGATTTCCACATTTCGTACAGTAGCCTAACTAAAGGATAAAAATCATGCCCTAGACACGCACCATCGTGATGCAATGTCCTCTATGGACCTGTATGCAACTCTAAAATAACAGGCAGCGTCAAACAAATTCACGAACAGTTCAACTACGCTCTCTTTCCGTTAGGCGTAATAAATAATTTATCTCCCCGCCTCCTCCTCCCCCTCTCATAGTACAAATCTAAACCCTCCAGTGCAGCCTCTGGGGAAGACAAAGAATGGTGAATGTCTCCATCGTGGCAAAGGCACCTGTAAGCTTGGCAACTAACGCCTGGTTCCCTCCCGTCACAGTAGCACCAGCGGGACGACTGCCAAGCTAGGTCAGACGCACGATCCCGTGCCGGAGTTTGCGTCCTTGTTCTGGCTGGAACCCACTAGCACTGTCAAGCACCGCTGTGGCCCTCGAGGGCCTAGCCTAGAAGGCAGCCAGCCAAACGTCTTGGCGACGGGCGGGTGCGGCAGGCTGGGACGGCTGACTCCACGACCCTGAGACCGTCGGCGGCCAGCGACGCTAGCAGCAGCCTCTGCTTCGGGGCTCTTCCAGACGGAAACGTGCTTCGGCTGGAGAGGGGGGGCAAAGGTGGGGCACTGGGGCGCCCTGTCTGCAGTCGTGCTCACCTTTGTTCTTCTGCAGTGAAACCGTGTCCAGGTAGTCCTCGGCCACTTGACAAAACAGGTCGGCTGAAAAAAAAAAGAGAGTGCCACAACGTTTGAGCAAGACCTAACCAATGGCAACCGGACAAGAAAGTTGCTCAGCTGCCTCCGGGTAGGTGTGGATAGCACCTTCAAGGAAACCTTGAGACCTCACCTAATTTAAGCTATCCAGACATGCAGCGTGTGAAATGGGATTTACTTTATACATTTACTAATGTCTGCACAATGCGAGGCACTGACCAAATGCCTTCACCGGCAGTTTCGACGCTACTTCACCTATTTATTTACACTTAAAATCCTTTCGGGCATTACATAGGAAGAAATGAAAGTGCCAAGTGGAGAGAACATTATGGTCAAGTGAAGAAAAGAAAAGAAAAATAATCATATTGTTTGCATAAAAAAATCTAAACAAACTATGAACAAACAAACGACACAAGAGCAAAAAAAAAAAAAAGAAACACTTAAGGGACGCACAATGCACAACAGAACTTCATACATCGTTATATATTATTTAGAGCACTAACATCTCAAGTGAAGTGATCAATGTGGTTTCTCTAGGCAGGCTGTTCCATTCGGAAATGCCAAGAACAAGAGGGGAGTTTTCAAAAAAGTTAGTACCATATTTTCCCGGTGTATAAGTTGCGGTTTTTTTTCAAACATTTTTGTTGGTGCGACTTATACAACGATGCGACTTATATAAGATTTTTTTTTTCGAGGTGCGACGCCATTTTTTTAATACGCCGCACGCCATCTTTTGTAGAGCACCATAACTACGTAGCCATTGGTAGTGTTTCCCCCTCCAGGAGGCATTGCTGTCACCGCACTATTTTGACTCGGAATGTGAGGTATTTTAATTTTTATGGTATCCCCGAAGCGGCTCAATGTGGATAGGCAAGACAGTGAGAATAAAGCTTTTACAGCACGTTATTGACGTTGCCTAGTTAAGCCATGGTTCCGTATTCTTTTGCTTCATTCAGTCCAGCAACACTGAAAAGTAAGTGGGCTGGTATACACTAGTGATTAGGGATGCCGCGAACTTTTTTCGAACCGAAGTTTCGATGATCGAATCAAGCGGTTCAAAAGGTTCGAAAGAGTTCGAATTTTCGAACTTTCTACATCATAAAATTCAACAGAAGTCGAATTTTCGAACTTGTTAAACTAAAAAGTTTGACGCTTTTCGAACCGTCAAACTTATTAGGCTAAAAGATTCAATCCTTTTCGAATTTTCGAACTTATCACGCTGAAAAATTCGATGCTCGTCGAACTTGATGGACCAAAAAATTCGATAATTTTCGAACTTTCAAACTTCTTGCACTAAAAAGTTTGAAGCTTTTCGAACTTTCGAACTTCCTATGCTAAGGAATTCGACAATTTTCGAACTTATTTATCAAGAGAATTCGAAAAGTTTTGAACTTTCGAATCCTGAAAAGTCAAAAGTTCGACGAACTTCGAAATTTTAGGGTAAAAGTTTGACGTTCGTCGAACTTCGAAAGACCGGCGGACGGTTTCATTTGAATTCAAGTAGTGAGGTACATTCATAATTTTTTTTCTCTTGAATTTTTACATGCGGTGCTGCGTTCCTTACGAAAGACGATGCCGTTTATTTAAATGTTCTGGCATGCTTAGTTTTAAAGAAATAAATTTCCGAACGGGCGAGGAAGGACGACGGGTTTTTGACGATTGTCGTTTGTGCCATATTTGAAGCGCGCATAGCCGAAGCTATTTATGGTAGAGGTGTTAAACTTTTTAAGAATGATCTATGTATAGCCTAGGTAACTTTCGTCTTAAGATGTGATTATTGTTATTCAAGGTGAGTTTTGAAGAAATGTACAAACATGTATCTACTTGCAATTATGCCCTAAACTTGGTATTTATTTTTCGTCTAAGTTGTTTGAGGTATCGCATTTAAATTAACACCACAGACAGTACATATCATTGCTATCTTCAGAATACAAAATAATGTATTTATTGTTTTTTCACGTTAAGGAATAACTTAACTCATGGGAGAAGATTTCTAATATATTGTTCCAGAAAAATAAAGAAAACATTTTTTTTTTTTCCTTTCACGTTCCTGGGACGTGTTTCTTTTAACCTGTGCACATTTTGGTATGAGAAACTTGTTTCGAAGTTCTGAGCCTCTGAATATGCAAGAATGCAACACTTCCGGCGAATGCTTGACAGTTTTTTTTTCTCCAGCTTTTCATCCCCGCATTTATTGTTATGTTTATTTTTTTCTTATTAATGGCACAGTTATTTATGTCTAAAAGGCATAGCTTTGAACTTCCGAACACTAAGCATGTGACAAGTAGTGCCTTCTGACAACGAGTTTCCGACAATGACCATCTATGCTATCTTTTATGCAGTGAAGAGCGACAGTAGCTATACATATGCATAAATAATTTCAGATTAAAATAAGCTCGACCACACCCTCTTTCCCTATATTGTTTTCTTTAACAGTCCGAAATATCCCGAAAGGGGTCACGAATCACGCTACGAGAGTTTCGGTTTTGAGGCATCATCAGCGCAAGCCATTGATCTCTCTGCAAGTGTGTGTACATTTCTAAAATGAAGAAAATAACACTGCATTCTTGCTTTCTCTGGGAGTCACCATTTCGTAGTGCGAAAACGAATGCAACGGTTGCTGAGCCTTCACCAGAAGAGATAATATTATCGTAAATATGCATGTTTTTCGATCTGAGTCACTTGACGCCAGCTTTGCATAAAAGTGTGTGTCCCATATTTGCAACGTCTCGTTTTTAACCTTTAAAATGCCAGTTTCTGGTGTTAGGACACACACGGACGTTTAGGAACATGGGAAGAGTTAGGAATGATGGATGTGCAACGTCGAGCATGATAGTTCTGTTTTTGTTTTATGCAGATACATGAAAATCGCAAAATAACGCTAATTGAAAAAGCAATATTAATTTGTTTTGACACACACTACTTGTGAGCCGAAAACAGGATTGTTATAATTGCGAGGAATGCTTTAAAGTAATTGTTAGTCAATGTTTCAACTTCCTCGTTGCATCACTGGAAAGGTCAAATGAAAACCACGTTATCAAGAATGTATCGCATAATTTGTCACTTGCACAGTGGACTGCGCAAATTACTGGTCGATCTTCTATTCTTGAGGCAGAAAATATTGAAGAGAACCACACTCGCTCACAAACGCACTGTTACCGTGTTGCCTACTCCACACCTCGCCGTAACCGCTGGTTATACTACACTGTACTATGGTAACCGCACAACTGCACGGCATCCATTTGCAATCCATGGCCCCGTCGCATTCTCGCGTGTGCGCAGACATTTGCCGAATCTTTGCCGAACTTTCCTTCAAAAGTTTGGCATTTGCCGAACTTTGCCGAATATTCGTTCCATCACTAGTATACACGCATTGCAGAATATTTTCTCACGTCTTTCTCAGTTTCCGTTTGATGAGCAGTTTTTTTGTGCCATGCTCCAGCCACGTTGCTACATGTAAAAGGAAGGATTGTGACTAGCCAATCTTTTAGAGGTACCAAAAAAAAGCACGTCAAGGTTTATCTTTCTGCCTGCACATCGATGCTCACGTCGTCTCTAAGACTTGGCCTAGGCTAGGCCTAGTGCTCCAAAGTTTGGTTCGCGAGTGTCTAGCTCCTTAAACTTCTGTTTCGCTCGGCATGCATTCGCTCGAATAAAGTCGACTACCCTCTTATTTTGCGCATTTTACGTCCTTTTGCTGCGAAACACTCGATTGCCCCCGCCAGAAACACCATACTATGGGCATTTCTCGCGAGTCGAAATGCGCGTCACACGGTACGTGCGATCTAGCGATTGTGCGAAACTCCAATTTCGCAATACCAATGCGCAAAAACTAAAGAACTCATCGTAGAAACCGTGCAAAGAGGTGCAACTTGTACAAAGGTGCGACTTTTATATACCAACTTTTCCACGAAAACGGCTCAATATACGGATGTGCAACTTATACAAGGGTGCGATTTATTCGCAACTCCAGCAAAACAAACGGCACCAAGCGGGAAAACCGGGAACCAGCCGGAACAGGTCGCTGTGCGCCTCTCCGCCTCTCTGGCGGCTTTCGCGGACACGTGTAGTCGGCGAGGTGGCGAACAATGTAATTTGACGAAGGTCCAAATATTTCTTAAGTTTGCCCGAGTGTCCATTAGTGTGGTGGAGCCTCAGTAGATTGTTTCCTTCCATCACGTGTTTGAAAGCCCGTTTACTCCACAACACACGGTCGCGTGCTTTCGATTTCTGGGATTAAGAGGAATCACGGAAAAACCGTTTTGATTTCTTGTCTGTCTCGAATCACATTCAAAGTGACAACTACTTGGTGACTGATAAGCGGTTTCTTTACAAGGATGTAGAACAGTGGACTGAGACGACAGTTGAGGTGTTTCACTGCAGGGAACACCAATGTTGCAGTCAAGTGAATGGGAAGATTCGATAGCTGCTTTTCATGAGTTTGGTTGTGTTCGATTAGCTTCAAGATTGAGCCACCCACGCCGGTCGGTGTGTTGGCTATTCATCTTGGCTGCTTTTCGCCGAAAAAGCCTCTGCATCAAACTGAAGGAGTTGGGCTGATTTCGCAATTACTGGATTCCGGAAAACCTGCTTCCTGTATACACCAACTCATGTTTACAAACAAACCGGAGCGCCCCTAGCGGACGCCACCGGCGCCGCGCATGCGCGGTGTACGGTGGGCAAGAAGCCCGCCGTCGCCCATAAACAAACCATTGAATTGCGTTGTTGTCGGCGTCGGTGGGAGTCCCCGTGCTCTTTTTCGCGTTGGAATTGTTGATTCTACGTCCTCCTAACAAAGTGGCTACTTGGGTGGCTTCAGCAAAATTAACGAGGCAAAACTTTGCGTGAATAATGTGACGTGCGGCGATTCATTTCACGTGGACGCCGCAGAATGGGCGCTAAAGCCTGACTCCCACGATGAGATTCTGCTCGCCATTTTCAGTCGCCACGTCGCTCGGGCTGCAAAAGCTTAAACCGTAGCTGAGATGGTGGACGTCGATACTGAAAACCGCAAGTATAATCGGGCATTACGAGTCGGTGATGGCCACTGGTAACAATGATCAACATCTTCTTGTATCTACCGTTTACACTTAGCCTACTTACCCCAACCAGCCTTCAAAAGTGTTTTGAGGCCTGCAATTAGTTCTTATAGCAATTACCGGGTAAACGTTTGGTTCACGGGCCACTGTCGTTTGAACGAGCTGACTACAAAAAGCAGACAAGTTTGAAAGAGCAGACGACAGTTCGAACGCATGCGCAATGGAGTGCAGGCAAGAAGCACCGCGTCCCGCGTCAACAAACCATTGGAATGTCACGTTGTCGGCGTCTGTGTGAGTCTGCATACTCTTTTTCGAGTTGAAATTGTCGATTCTATGTCCGCATAGCAATGTCTTACCACTTTAATCGTCTGAGCGAAATTATCAAGGCTCGTTACGCCGCTAAACTTTGCGTAAATAATTTGACGTGCGGCGATTCATTCGCATGAACGCCGCAGAATGGACGCCAAAACCATGATGAGATTCTTCTAGCTATTTTCGGTCGCGACGTCGCTCGTGCTTCAAAAGTGTAGAAGGTAGCGGCGATGATCGACGTCGATACTGAAAATCAGAAGCGGGAACACACCAAGCGTAACAAGTCGGTGATGGTCACTGGTACCAATGATCAACATCTTGTATCTACTGTTTGCACCGAGCCTACTTAAGTCTTTTGAGGCCTGCAGTTACTTCTTATTGCAATCACCGGGTCAAAGTTTGGTCTACGGGCCGCTTTTGTTTGAACGAGCAGACGACTAAAAGCAGACAAGTTTGAAAGAGCAGACGAAAGTTTGAACGATCAGGCGGCCGTGTGAATTTGAAGATGCACTGAACCCGTGGGTGGTCCGGACAACTTGGCGGTTTTCTCTCGTTCATGTTGGAACAAAACAAATACATCTGGCGACCACGAAGTGTTGCCCGCACAAGCAATCGTAGTTCGACAGCGTCTGGTTTGCCCTTTTCACGGCTACTATCCACGTTCTCGGACGAACGGAGGGGGCAGAAACACATGAAAACTGATCTTCAAACCTTTCCAGGCTCTCTTGGTACAGCCCCCGTCGCAGCATTTTGACGAGAAGGCAGGTTTTTTGTCTGGTTTCTTCCGAGAGAACACAGCAATGCATGTCTCGCACGGCGACTTCTGCCCACCGCCCCAGACCGGAAGTGCGACCGACGCGCCACCACCGCGGCGTGACGTAGGAGAGTTGAGTTTGTGTATATGATTAACGAGGGAAATTGTCTGCTTTCAAAAGGTGGGGGACACGTCTCACAAAGTTAGAAGTTGTCACGACATTATGATCTGTCGCGCCTCCAATATTTATATTATATCCCCCCCCCCCCCCCCCCCCCGGTCGATGCCAGCAGCAATATACATCTACATTGCTCAAGTTGTCCGGCCACAAAAAATACTAAATTTCTCCGTTCAGGATTTGAAGTCAAGTTCAATGCAGAGGGGTTCTGCGTGAATCTCCGATGAAGACTCTCTTCAGTTTGTACGCACTCGTCTCTGCGCCGCCGGCTAGAACCATTTGGCTGAATTTAAGTAGTATCTATTTCTCTGTCAAATATACTTTTATTCAGCAGTTCACCTAAGAGCTAGTCAACTGAGCTCATATTTCAACCCGAAGAATATACTAATATGGCTTTAATGGAACATATTAAGTAATATAATAATACATAACCCGCATACTGTAAACAACTTAAATTTCGCGGGCTCAAATTTTCGCAAATCGGGCCGAAGCTGAAAATTTGAAATTATTCGCGGGTTCTAATTTTCGCGAATCGAGTGTAGCTTCCGTAGCGTTCACATATTTCCCGAATTGTTAGTGGGACGTATTTTTCGCAATTGTAGGCGATTCGCGAAAATTAGGTCCTCGCGAACATTTAGTCGTTTATAGTATTCGTCAAAATGACTTCTCCATTGCTACTAAAACCTGAATTGAAATTGGAGTATCAGCTGCTTAGTGGGGCGCTAGCGGGTTAACATGCTCCTTGGTTCAAGAAGCGCTTGCTTAATTTTCGTAATTTTCCTGCAGCCTGTGCTGTTGACCGAATAGACGACTGGAGCTGTTTCTTAAACGCGGATACGCACAAAAGCTCGATTTCGCGGACAGATAAGTCGCATGGTCGAGGCATGCGAGTTAGCTGAAAATTACTCTTGGTAGAACAATTTTGTAGTTATCGCCGCTTTCCTTAGCTGATCAAAACTGATTAGAGTCTATTACCGTCTGTCCGGAAGCCATAGTTTCGGTTTTGAACGAAATCTCCAAAACAAAAGTTTGACATGAACAAAACGCACCGAGAAAACAAAACTATGCTGCCAAATTTTACGTGCACCGGCTACACTTAACCGTCGCAGTTCAAATACATATAAAATAGGGCATTAAACAAAATAAAATCTGTTAAATTGAATGCGCCACCCGTTCAGGCGGCCCGGCCAAGCCGACGTGACCTGTTTCCAGCCGCCATGTTTATTTGGTCTCGAATAGTGCGGAAAATGCGGTATGTGCAAAGGTGGGTGACACTTTAAAGGAGCTGTGCAACAATTTCAGTGCTCTGCTTAAATAATTTGGGAGTTGGTGTCTCAACCTTTCTGAAGTAAAGAACAAAAAACCGCTCTTGCCTGTATGTCCTAGTGTTTATTTTAAAAATGGACAAAGATTGAGGTTTTCGGCACTCCTCAACTCCATCACCATCTTCCGAGTCACGTGCGCGGGGTCCCGGTGAAGCTTTCTCTCTAGAGCCCCGGGTGCAGCGCTCAGAGGGGTGTCGCGGCGGGCCACGAGAGCGGGGGGGGGTTGTTGCGGTGGGCTACTCGAAAGCGGGAGGGGGGAGGGGGGGGGGGGGTCGCGTAAAATTACCGCCCCGGGTGCCGCTGACCCTCGTGACACCACTGGTTAGCAGCGAGAACCCGCCCATGACCACGTGACCACGTGCTACCGCAGTGTGATCAACATGACGAAAGGAGGAAAGCCTCGTCCGGGTCCAGCCATCCCCGTCCGGCTCTGCCCCCCTCCCCCTCCGGCTTCTGGTGACTGTTCGCGGTAGCAGATAGAGCTGACGGTTTTGTTGACTTCGGATGGATGGTGCCACTAAAACTCCGTATAATAAAAGTTTTGTCGATGATACCAGGTTTTTGACACATTTACATTTATGTTGGAACGACAAGATCTATAGAAAAAATACCTTTTATCGAGCAGGTATTTGCACAACTTGCTCTCTTTGTATAAGTCTCCCATTGACGTCATGCCGCGTGGTTCTCATGGCCGCTGCTCGCGGCTGCAGGTGGGGAAATATTCTAACGTTTGCCTCGCGATTATGCGGCGGAATCGCAACATTTCGAAGGAAGGAGATGTGTTTTCTGTCCTTTGTGACAAGATAAATAATGTCAAAAGTAGATGATGCAAATTCTTTAAAGATTAAAATCGTTGCACAACTCCTTTAAAATGATTATCAACGCGAGATGAAATACGAGGAGCCTGCTGGATGAATAAGGTCCTAAAGAGAGATTAACCACGTTAGAGCTGGTGAGACAATATCACGCGAGTTTCGCGTCTTCTGCACTGTAGTGGGGTTAGGTTGAGGCAATGTTTTATCTTCACACTGGACCCAGACAACCACGAATATCCAAAGGATGTCCACAAATTATCCAAATAATAAACATAATTTTGCTATATTTTGTAGCGTGAGCTACACTGGCCGAGGTTGAGCAGTTTCGCGTGGCTCCTGGAGAGCCGTGCTGCGCATGCGCAAGGAGCAGTGACGTCACACGGCGCACAGCTGGCGCGCCGGAGCCGCGCGCGCCTCGCCGGTCTGCGCATTCCAGAGGAGTGACGTCATAGCCGCGGCAGACGCACTGGCGCCGGCGCATGCCCAGCTGTGCGCCTCCGTGGCGCAGTATTTAAGTCTGACGCTGCACCGGAGCCGCTTGATAGCGCCTCTCACTTTGTGCACATGTGCAGAGGTATCGGGGAGGGGGGGGTCATACATATAGCGGGGCGTTTGCCAGTGTGGTATAGCCATGGAGAAGGAGAGCGAAATTGCTGCTCAGCGGCGCAGGAGAGCGGAGAAGCTTAACTCATCGGATCCCGAAGTAGTTGCCTGGCAATTAGCGGTTGAGTGTAGGAAGAACAAACAGAAGAAGGCTAAGCGTGCTGCAGAGACACCGGAGCAAAGGGAGGAACGTCTAGCAAAGCGGCGTAGCCAGGAGGCTGAGCGATGTGCCCGACCATCTCAGCAGCCAGGAACCAGGAAAGCTAAGAATAACCAGCTGAACCTTAGCTCACGCTACGTATATCCTGGCATAGCCGAGCTAAGCCACTGCAATTTTTAAGATATCCAATATCAAGCAATTACTTTTTAGAGAATGTCAATTTGGGATATCTCTACAATATCATTGCTAAGATTTTTTTTTTTTTCAAATTTATTTAGTCGAGTAAATGTCCAGATGTTATATAACTTTGCCAACAAATGTTACTTTTTACGTTTGAGCGCCACGCACCTTGCACTATTTGTTCAAATTCCACGTAAAAACAAAATAGTTGAGCTAAAACGTTTTCAAGTCTAATCGGAAGATTGAAGACGCTCCTCATATTCACATTTTTTGTATACCAAATAATCATCCCTGCATAATAAAAAAAAAACAAAAAAAAAACCCTTCAGCCTTTCAATTCTGGTGAAGAAGGAAGACCAGCAAAGCTGTACTATGGTGGGAATGAAGTAATGGCCGGCTGCAAGTCGGCAAGCCAGAGTGGAAAGGCCGGACAGCTACCGCCATCTATGAGCAACAGCGGCAACCAGACAACCGGCAAGCCGGTTGTCTGGTTGCCACCGTCGCTCATAGATGGTGGTAGCTGTCCAGAGTTTCGTGTCATCAGTTGTTTGCTGATGGACACGATACTGGGTAAACAGCCCTTAACAGCTCCGCTGTATAAAGAGCCGGTTAGGGGTTACTTACATAACACAGTCTCGTGTTTAAAAAAAGCACTGTATTTTACGCTTTCCTGTACGATCGGACTCGCGTGGACTTGCACAGGCCACTAACAGCCCATTGGCACTCCCGGAAAATTGCAAGAAGGTAATTTCGACAGGTGCTCCCGCTGCACGAGATCCCGTGTGACCGGGGCCTGATCAAATTAAAAAGCAAGGAACTCGCACTTGCAGCACTTGTGCACTTTGCTGGTCAAGCTGTCAAGAATGCAATACAATGGCATGTGCTCAAGTCAGCTCATCAGGCGGCAAAGCGTGGTGCATACTCAAAAATAGTCAAGGCAAGCATAGGAGAGGGGGAGAAAAGAGGGAGCGAGGGTGGCAAGAGTAGAGGGAAAGTCAGAAGAGCTTCGGCGTCTGTTTGAACCTTTTCGAACTAAACATGTTTTCGGAAAGAGCACAAGGAACTGAGCCTAGAGCAGCGAATAAATTTCCCCAAAAAATGTTTAAGTAATTTTTAATCGTAGAAATGCAATTTAACCAAAACCGAAACTAACCTGCAACTTCACTGGTCCGCCATCTTGTTGTGACGTCAGATGTTGTATAAACATCAAGCACATGGGCAGCTTGAGCCTGTTTCGCTCAGCGTCGGAAGCAGTCGGAAGGCCCTCGCGATCGTCCGTGGGAAATAATGGACTATGATTCATCGAGCTTGTCTGAGTCGAGCAATAACCAGCAAATGTTTAAAGATTTTCAGCGCAAGATTGCAGACTATTCACAGTTTACATTCCATCCGCCGGTATTGCCTCCGAGGGGACCACCCGTGACGGCTGCATTCCCATTCTGCCGACATGTGGACCCAGATGCTGCTTCAGAAGCAGAATGGTGTGAAAGGTTCCGTTTGCTAGCACGACGCAAACGCTATAGAGCCAGCGTATGCGTCGGACTGCTCGGATCCAATTCTGTCGCAGAGATTTCTCTGCCGGAAACCAATAAGATGTCACTCTGCTGCATTTCTTCGTGGTGTTATTGCACCCCACAGTCCATCGTCAATTTCCCCACTCTCCATTGCCTGCCGCAAACAGCCTAAACCAGGCGCAATTCGCAAAACCACAGACACTCACTGTCACTACAATGCACAATGCCGTGGAGCGTCGTCTGCTCTCGGATACAACATTTGACGTCACGAGTGCACCTGCTCGTTGTTGCCAATAGAGCGGCAGCCAGTGATTCGGAGGTGTATGCGTAAACTTCAAAATTAATTTTCTCGAAAGAAAATTAATAGTTTCATTACATATCTCATAGACATACTCGGGTGAGATTTTATCATACCATGGTGAAAATTTTATAAGATTTTAGAACCAATATTTTGCCCGAGCTTTAAAGGCAAGGGCTGGGTGAGGGACGGCTGTTACCGCTGCTCAAACTTTCGTTTTGGAGCATTTTGTCACGTCCTTCGTCGTTATGCTGCCACGCTTGTACTGCTACTAATGGTACTACTCGTACGGTCCTTTGCACACACAAAACCGGATTGTTTTGCGGTTTTGCTTTCAAAGGAATAGTATAAAGAAAAGGTCAATGCGCAGGTTTTTTCTTAATTATCTAGTGGGAGCATGTGCAGTGCTTGAAAGCTGTTTAGTTTTAGAAGAATCAAATAAAAATATTGACAGCGAAAAGTTGTCACCTTTCGTCCATTTGCGTTCATTTTGGTGTGTTCACATCCACGACATTCCAGCGGCTTCAGTTTCCTAACCGTAGGTACTTTACAGAGCTTCTCCGTCGGATGATCAGCTCTCATCCTCTGAATTTAAGTCCAAAAAAAATCTAAATCTGAAGAGACAGTGCTCCCATTGGCACTACCACCAGAGCGGCCGGTATGCGAAGTGAGCGTCACATGCGCGAAGCGTCCAATTTAAGAACTATAAATAGACCAGCAAAGCAAAACACTGTGCGAATATAACATTTAGAGTTCGCCAAAGACATAACAATTAGGAACACCTCCTGCAATGCTTGCAGTCTCGCGTTTAGGCGGGCACTTTCAAATGTGCAACCAGTGCTGTACATGTACAGCAACGACCGTCAAAGGGTTAAGGGGTAGTAAAAACTGCAGTCGACTGCATGACATTTGTCGGAAAATCCGTCTTGAACCGCAACGCCGCAAGCAAAGTGATATTTTTTTACCGCCACTTTCAATTACCTTTCAGTCCGAAGCTGCGAAATCCCAAGTTTGATACGTCAAAATTATATTAAAAATATTTTCATGTCTTCAGGAAGTGGTGTAACGAACATCAAAATAATAGTCAAAATAATTTTAAAAATGGACGTTGAAATAGTCACTGCCTTTCTCAAAATCCTAATTGCTTCTTTTTCAGCATGTAGGCCAAGGTTACACTTTGTGAAAATAGAGATTATTAGTATTAACTTTAGACAGCACGAATGCCCATGTTCGCTCACTGTTAGGAGCAAGCGTAATTGATTGCTGGCTGTGTGCCACGCTTCCTGCCGGTGACGTCATGTTTGGATGACAGGGAAAAATGGGGGAAAACTAGGGAAAACAAGATCCACCGAGGTTTTAGTATCAAACTAATTACTATTTCTTTAATTAACTAGAGTGAATCTAGAAAAACGAGCTAGCATTTCTGATTCAGGAAGCTACCAGCATTCAGGCGATACCCTTGGATTAGGTAGCTCAAAAATCGGCAGAGGTTGAATATTATGTATATAATTTTAATTTCTTGTATGTGTGTTTGTGTAAGTCACATATTAGTGAGTGTTATACCAGTCAAAATGATTGAAGTCTCTTGCATGCTTCGTCTCTTTATGTAGGAATGGTGGAAGAAGGGTAAATGTTAATTGAAAAACAAGAACGAAAACCACTATATGCACAGTTTGTGTTTCCTCCTTGTTCTCGCGACAGCACCAATGAAGTCAAACATCCTCGCAAAAAATCCCCAGCTACACCACTGGCGATTACCACCTTGAACTCGAGTGTCAAGTTGTGAATTCACTTAGGGCCTCTTTGGTTTGGGACAAGACAACCAATACCTGAAAGTAACTTATGTGTGATAATACACATGCTCCCGGTGATTTTTTTTCTCTAGTTGCTTGTGTGAAAAACTGGCATTACTAGCACGATGCAAATGGGCTCTACAGAGTGACATGCAACTTGCTGGCAAATACTCCACTGTTAGATGATCAAGAAACTTCCTACTCAATACATTCACTGTATAGCTCCTTCCTTTTTATAACAGTGAAAGCTATGAACCATACAGATTTTATAGAAGAAAGGGGGGGGGGGGGGGGGGGGGGGCAGTTGAAGTTTTTATATTACACCCTTGACCACTCCAACTAGAGCAACCACAGGGTAGGTTGATTTGAACTTGATGAAACAGGATGGGACGAATACAAGCTTCCCAGCGACTACATCGAAGCCACACTTGTTTGCAACTTTTGTCGTGGAAAAAATTTGTATTGCCAGTGGCGACGGCACCAACGCCAAATCAAGCTAAAGAAATATTAATAGGGTAATTCCACGAGAGATCGAACCTGCAGGTCCACTCAACATTTTTATTTTTTCTGGTTTTTTTATGTGTGATGTACACACAAATGAATCGCACGAAACTGAACTTTTTGTCTTGAAAACACGTTTTCACTACGAGAAAAAAAAATGTTTCAAGGTTGCGCGACAGCCCTGCTCCCACCACGGACAGCATTAGTAGCCAACTTTGCGGTCCTGTGGAAGGCAGGCAAAGAGTAGTACGCCAAAAATGTTTCCTGTTTCTTGTGACACACCAAAGTTTAAGTCCACTGCATGCAATTATTATGTGCTTTATGAACTAAAAAATATATAAAAAATTCATAACTTTACCCCAGGTGAAACAAATTCACTAACTTTCAGGCTTTCTACCTCAATATGTATGGCATCAGCAAGTTTGAAAACTACACATAATGTAGGCCAGGGCATCTAAATTATTCCTGCAAATTATGAACTTCCAATAAAAATAACAATATAAAAAAAGATTATTTTGAAAAAAAAAACAACACATTTTCAAAATTATACTCATATTGAAAGAAACAAAATAAAAAAAAAAACCCGATCTCGATGTCATTAAAATTCTGAAGTACAAACCTCCTTAGGCCACGCAAAAAGAATATACAAAAACATGTTGCACTATTTGCTTGATACAAAAGGCTCTAAGCGGTCAAAGTGGCGGTTGCGAAGCGTCTTGACTCCGGCGTTTTTCGTTTCACCCCCTGCTGGTATCTTTTTTTCTTTTTTTTAGTAAAAAGTAAATTATTTTTTTTTTCCACAAGTAAGAAATTTATGTGTTGTAGCTTGCTGTAATAAAAAATATCTTTCCAGATTTTTTTTTTTTTTTTTGTGGTTGTTTACAGGCATTTATGAAAGTTTACGCTCCTTGATCGCACTTGGACTTCGCATATCTCGTTTATTAAAACTGTAGGGAATAAAAGAACGGCCCTGCGCACAGCATAGCATGCTCCATGTGCATCAACGCTAACAATGGCACCACCCTCTTCTGGAATGGTTTCTAGGTGCTAATCGCGTGCACAAAAGTGCGTCATGCGGTAGCAAACGGACGTCTGCCCACATCACAAGCAGCTGGAGTAAAAATTAAACTAATGACATCCGAGCCTGCAATACGAGCTTTTACTTGGCGCATTAATGTATGCAGCTACCCCAGACCTCAACTTTCGTAAAACCTCAGCTCCTTGCGAGGTCGGTAGTCCAGCGTGGAAGACATGGAGCCAAACGAGCGGCAAAGGACACGCACTGGCTGGGAACACTCACCGATGCCCTCCCCAGTCTTGCTCGAGGTTTCAAACAGTTTGGCCCCGATGGCGTCTGCATACTCCAAAGCATCGCTCCAATGGACGGCACGAGGTCTGCCCTCTTCCTTAATCAGGTCCTTCTTGGTGCCACAGAGGAAAATTTGGCATTTCTGAAAAGAACAAATATCTGGGGCTTAACAAGAGGACGAGCAGACGGCTAGAAACAGCTGGCTTTTCGGGCAAATAACACACCATTCCAAAGAAGCTGTTGAAAAGCTCCCGCAAGCTGTGTCCAAGTGCATATCCTGCGAGGGGATTTTTTCTTATGCCGGTGCAGTTAGCGCTATTGAACGAGGCATGCTTAAGAGTAGCCACATATGCTGGGTGACACAAGCGGTGCGAATTGTCGCCAACTTTTGCCCAACAGAAGCGTAGGAGAAACCCACCATTTCTCGCTAGTTCAAACAGCCCCCGATACAATTAAACATGATCACCAGTCTTTAAACAGCAGATCTAAAACATACAGTCACACTTCAGAGCCACACCTGTCACCAGTGGTACCCACAAAGCTGTCTGAAACATAGTGATGTCCATGAGCCACTCACGCGAGAAAAACCTTATGCGATGCAGACCGAGCATTGATTAACAAGAAGAAAAAGGTGCCATTACTCTGCAGTGTAGCTCTTGAGTGACTCTACGAGGCTAGATTGAAAAGTTCACCGCTGGGGGATCACTTTTTTCCAAGTACTTGTATGTCATTGTGTCGGCAACTTGTTCATATGAATTGACTGCAAATCAAATTGATTTGTCAAATAGTCTGGTTTTGACAAGCATTAAAGGCCCCCTCATGCATTTTCAATTATGGATAAACACAAAGTCTGAACGGTCATCAAACGTTTTCATTCTGAGGAAAAAACCGCAACAAAAAAGAAATCCAGGTTGGATGTTGTTCTTAGGGATTAATCATCTTCATTTTCCGCTACGAGTTTTAGAGTTTTGGAACTCAAGCATGGCCAAATGCACGCAAGTGATGAACACTGTTCAGAGCATCCAAAAGCAGCACCCACACCAAAAATTGTGAATAAAATCTATGACGTGGTTTTGGAAACAAAAGTGTGAAAGTGAGGAAGCTTTGGAGATCGCTTATGAAAGAATGGTTCAATGCACTAGAGCTCAAACCTAAGCCAAAACTTTCAAGTGTCGAAGAGGAATGCAATGAATTTCAAGAGACAATTTTTTAAGAGAAGATAGATGAGATTAGATTCACCACAACATACCAGAAACAAAAATTCAATCAAAACAGTTCATTGGACATGGTGAATCAGCTCCGAAAAAGACAGACCATTGAGTCGGCCAGAAAGATGATGGCATCAGTGTTTTGGGATGGCAAAGAAATTTTTCTACTCGATTATCATTAAAAAAAAAAAAAAAACTGTTAGTACTGTCCAACACTACACAACACTTTTGGATAAGCTGAAAGAGGCAATTCAGAAGAAACGCACGGGAAGGGTGAAGAAAAAAGGGTTGTATAACCAATACAACGTATCCACTCATTTGCTGTAAAATACCCTAAGGGCACCTATCCAAAATGAAAAGAAAAATGGAGAAAAAAATGAGTTGGGTTATTTTTGGGGATGAGACAGCAAAACTTTATAATATAAAAATTAATTATAAACACAAGGCCGCCCGCTACAAACCCCAGGACAGAGAAACTGATACCACAGATCAGAGACACGGCAAATTCGCGTTTCACAACACAATAGATGTGGGAATTCACTATCAACTCCCGTGTCACGGGAAAGGATACCACAGACTGCAGATGCAGCAGATTCATGTTTTTGGTGCGATAAACACGCGGGAACCGGCTACAAGCTTACCTGCCACGGGAACAGATATTGTGCGTGCAGACTGCGGAACATAAATGCGGTAACTCGCTATCAACTCACATGTCACGGGAACTGATATTGCGTGCGCTGGTCGTAAACAAAAAAGCGGGAAACCGCTGCAAACTCGCTTGTCATACGCGTACCGGTACCACAGATCGCGCAGGTGATGTGATCCCTGTCGGACATTGCGTGATGTCTGACGGGAATCGAGGGGTGGGCAATGATTCTGAATTTTTATATTACGGATATTTAGCCAGAAAAACGGGATGGGAAATCTTTTGGGGGAGGGTCCCCTTACGAGATTTCACAGTAAGTGCAATCGTTCGGCACATTGATGTAAGTGAAGTTTTAAATCCGTCTGCATTCACTGTATTCACCCAATTTGTCTTCCTTCCACCTGATTCAAAACATTCGTGGCTGAAAAGTGATTTTGGTCGAATGGAGAGGTGATAGAGGCTGTCAACGGTCATTCTGGGGACCTCGAAGGAAGTCACTTCTGGAAGGCAATCGAGAGGCTGGAGAAACGTTAGACTAAATGCATCAAATGGAGAGGTGATTGAGCTGTCAATGGTAATCCTGGGGATCTCAAAGGAAGTCATCTCTGGGGGGAATCGAGAGGCTGGAGAAACGATGAAAGAAGTGTGTCGAATAGAGAAGTGATCGAGGCTGTCAACGGTCATTCTGGGGACCTCGAAGGAAGTCATTTCTGAGAGAAAATCAAGAGGCCGGAGAAATTTTGAACCAAGTGTGTCTGTCGAATGGAGAAGTGATCAAGGCTGTCAACGGTCATTCTGGGGACCTCGAAGAAAGTCATCTTTGGAAGGGAATCGAGAGGCTGGAGAAACATTGGAAACAGTGTGTCGAATGAAGAGGTGATCGAGGCCGTCAACGGTCATTCTGGGGACCTCAAACGAAGTCATCTCTGGGAGGAAATCGAGAGGCTGAAGAAATGTTGAACCAAGTGTGTCGAATGCAGAGGTGATCGAGGTTGTGAACGGTCATTCTGAGGACCTCGAAGGAAGTCACCTCCGGAAGGGAATCGAGAGGCTGGAGAGACGTTGGAACAAGTGTGTCGAATAGAGAGGTGATCGAGGCTGTCAATAGTAATTCTGGAGACCTCAAAGGAAGTCATCTCTGGGAGGAAATGGAGAGGCTAGAAAAACGTTGGAACAAGTGTGTCAAATGAAGAGGTGATCGAGGCTGTCAAAGGTCATTCTGGGGACCTCAAAGGAAGTCATTTCTGGGAGGGAATCGAGTGGCTGGAAAAACGTTAAGACTACCGTAATATCCTGAGTCATTGCCCATCCCCCTGCCGCCTAAAATTCATAAAAAAAAGTGGGGTGGACCATGTCTCGGTGGGTAAGCACAAAAAGTTTAGAAAAAGTTAGAAAAACATCCTTTTTCTGTACATATCTAGTGCGGCTGCACAAGAGATGAATTAAACTCAAAATTCAAATTTGTTTTATTGTTTTATGCAAGAAATGCTCATGAAACAATGTTTTACTATTGCAAAGTCTGTTGTTCGCATACGCGCGATAAACACTGCCGATTTGCACATAGCACAATTGTTTTCCATTAAGCATGTTTCTAACACCGCTATGTTATCTTCGTTAGTAAAAAAAAAAAAAAAGAAAGAAATGTCGAGCCCTTCCCCTTAACATGAAGATGGAGGACCAGCGAAGCTGTTATCTCTAAGACGTCTAGGATGATGCCTACAGGACGACGTCTAGGACGACCTCAAGGACAACTTCTTGGACGACCTCAAGGACGACCGCAAGGATGACATCAAGGACGATGCCTAGAGGACGACCTCGAGGACGACGTCTAGGATGACCTCAAGGACGACTTCTAGGACGACCTCAAGGACAACATCTAGGACGACTTCAAGGACGACGCCTAGAGCACGACGTCAAGGACGACCTCAAGGACGACATCGAGGGCGACGCTTAGGACGACATCTAGGATGACCTCAAGGACGACTTTGAGGACGACGTCTAGGACGAATTCAAGGACTTCTAGGACGACCTCGAGGACGACTTCAAGGACAACGTCTAAAGAAATTCAGCCTTTCCACTCTGGTGGAAACCAGAGTGGAAAGGCTGGAAAGGTTGCCGCCATCTATGAGCAACAGCGGCAACCAGACAACCGGCAAGCCGGTTGTCTGGTTGGCAGTAGCTGTCCAGAGTTTTGTGTCGACATTTGTTTGCCCGAGGACATGATACTGGGAAAACTAGCCCCTAACAGCTCCGTTCTAAAAAGTCAACAAGAAAATAGAAAGACCAACCAGGTGCAAGGAGCGACCGAGCAAGCGAAACAAGAGACGAAGAGCGATGCTGGGTAAGTGTGAAAGACAGCTATCGTGTTGGCAGATACTTTGGCATCGAGCCAAGTCGGACGCCTTGTCAATCACAAGGAGAAGGCTCTTGTGCAACTTTCTTTTTTCGTGCATACATGTGTGCGTCTGTGTGCGGCGCGCTATAAACGCGGACAGCACCACGAACACGGAGCTTAAAATGGGATGCTTCACAAATGTCTGTGTCCAGCAAATCTTAATTTACCCTCTCTCCACAATTACATTTGAGGATATGGGGCGTTCGCTGACCTCGCAATCCCTTAATGGGTTACTGCTTCTGTTATCTTTCCGACTTTTTGTTTTGTCCGAACTAACTTTTTTGTAAGCAAAACAAAGTTTCATTTTGTTTTCTCCATCGTTTTTCTTTCGCACACATGTACACCAACTTCGGGGTTGCAAATTCAGGGAGGAAATGCGTAAACCGAGTGAAGTGCATTTACATACTTCGTTTTACTTTGTCATGGACGTCCTCCAACTGTAAGGTCCCCAACCATGTCATAGGGTAGGATGAATGTTCGCGTATCACGGAGTATTGATTGGGGTATTTGTAGGGGTGGGCGATCACTCTGTTATTTTGGAAATCAATATTCGCCCAAGCAGTGTGGTGGGCGATGACGGGGATGAGCGATGACTCCGGATATTACGGGAAGTATGTCGAATGGAGAGGTGATCGAGGCTGTCATTGGTCATTCTGGGGACCTCGTAGGAAGTCACCTCTGGAGGAAAATCGAGAGGATAAAGAAACGTTACTGTAAGTGTGTCGAATGAAGAGGTGATCAAGGCTGTCAATGGTCATTCTGGGCACCTCGAAGGAAGTCACCTCTAGAAGGGAATCGAGAGGCTGGAGAAACGTTGGAACAAGTCTGTTGAATGGAGAGGTGATCGAGGCTGTCAATCATTTTGGGGACCTCAAAGGAAATTACCTCTGGAAGGAAAGCGAGAGGCTGGAGAGTTTTTGGGATAAGTGTGTCGAATGAAGAAGTGATCGAGGCTCTCAACGGTCATTCTGGGCACCTCGAAGGAAGTCACCTCTAGAAGGGAATCGAGAGGCTGGAGAAACGTTGGAACAAGTCTGTTGAATGGAGAGGTGATCGAGGCTGTCAATCATTTTGGGGACCTCAAAGGAAATTACCTCTGGAAGGAAAGCGAGAGGCTGGAGAGTTTTTGGGATAAGTGTGTCGAATGAAGAAGTGATCGAGGCTTCAACGGTCATTCTGGGCACCTCGAAGGAAGTCACCTCTAGAAGGGAATCGAGAGGCTGGAGGAACGTTGGAACAAGTCTGTTGAATGGAGAGGTGATCGAGGCTGTCAATCATTTGGGGACCTCAAAGGAAATTACCTCTGGAAGGAAAGCGAGAGGCTGGAGAGTTTTTGGGGATAAGTGTGTCGAATGAAGAAGTGATCGAGGCTCTCAACGGTCATTCTGGGCACCTCGAAGGAAGTCACCTCTAGAAGGGAAGCGAGAGGCTGGAGAAACGTTGGAACAAGTCTGTTGAATGGAGAGGTGATCGAGCGTCAGCCCCTAACAGCTCCGTTCTAAAAAGTCAACAAGAAAATAGAAAGACCAACCAGGTGCAAGGAGCGACCGAGCAAGCGAAACAAGAGACGAAGAGCGATGCTGGGTAAGTGTGAAAGACAGCTATCGTGTTGGCAGATACTTTGGCATCGAGCCAAGTCGGACGCCTTGTCAATCACAAGGAGAAGGCTCTTGTGCAACTTTCTTTTTTCGTGCATACATGTGTGCGTCTGTGTGCGGCGCGCTATAAACGCGGACAGCACCACGAACACGGAGCTTAAAATGGGATGCTTCACAAATGTCTGTGTCCAGCAAATCTTAATTTACCCTCTCTCCACAATTACATTTGAGGATATGGGGCGTTCGCTGACCTCGCAATCCCTTAATGGGTTACTGCTTCTGTTATCTTTCCGACTTTTTGTTTTGTCCGAACTAACTTTTTGTAAGCAAAACAAAGTTTCATTTTGTTTTCTCCATCGTTTTCCTTTCGCACACATGTACATCGAGGCTGTCAATCATTTGGTCACCTACTCGAAGGAAGTTTACCTCTATAAGGTGAAAGATGAGAGGCTGGCGGGAAAGAAGTTTGGAACGAGAGTAGTTTTTGAATGGAGAGGTGATCGAGGCTGTCAATCATTTGGGGACCTCAAAGGAATTACCTCTGAAGGAAGAGGAGAGCTGGAGAGTTTTTGGGATAAGTGTGTCGAATGAAGAAGTGATCGAGGCTCTCAACGGTCATTCTGGGCACCTCGAAGGAAGTCACCTCTAGAAGGAATCGAGAGCTGGAGAAACGTTGGAAACAAAGTTCGTTGAATGGAGAGGTGATCGAGGCTGTCAATCATTTTGGGGACCTCAAAGGAAATTACCTCTGGAAGGAAAGCGAGAGGCTGGAGAGTTTTTGGGATAAGTGTGTCGAATGAAGAAGTGATCGAGGCTCTCAACGGTCATTCTGGGCACCTCGAAGGAAGTCACCTCTAGAAGGGAATCGAGAGGCTGGAGAAACGTTGGAACAAGTCTGTTGAATGGAGAGGTGATCGAGGCTGTCAATCATTTTGGGGACCTCAAAGGAAATTACCTCTGGAAGGAAAGCGAGAGGCTGGAGAGTTTTTGGGATAAGTGTGTCGAATGAAGAAGTGATCGAGGCTCTCAACGGTCATTCTGGGCACCTCGAAGGAAGTCACCTCTAGAAGGGAATCGAGAGGCTGGAGAAACGTTGGAACAAGTCTGTTGAATGGAGAGGTGATCGAGGCTGTCAATCATTTTGGGGACCTCAAAGGAAATTACCTCTGGAAGGAAAGCGAGAGGCTGGAGAGTTTTTGGGATAAGTGTGTCGAATGAAGAAGTGATCGAGGCTCTCAACGGTCATTCTGGGCACCTCGAAGGAAGTCACCTCTAGAAGGGAATCGAGAGGCTGGAGAAACGTTGGAACAAGTCTGTTGAATGGAGAGGTGATCGAGGCTGTCAATCATTTTGGGGACCTCAAAGGAAATTACCTCTGGAAGGAAAGCGAGAGGCTGGAGAGTTTTTGGGATAAGTGTGTCGAATGAAGAAGTGATCGAGGCTCTCAACGGTCATTCTGGGCACCTCGAAGGAAGTCACCTCTAGAAGGGAATCGAGAGGCTGGAGAAACGTTGGAACAAGTCTGTTGAATGGAGAGGTGATCGAGGCTGTCAATCATTTTGGGGACCTCAAAGGAAATTACCTCTGGAAGGAAAGCGAGAGGCTGGAGAGTTTTGGGATAAGTGTGTCGAATGAAGAAGTGATCGAGGCTCTCAACGGTCATTCTGGCACCTCGAAGGAAGTCACCTCTAGAAGTGAATCGAGAGCTGGAGAAACGTTGGAACAGTCTGTTGAATGGAGAGGTGATCGAGGCTGTCAATCATTTTGGGGACCTCAAAGGGAAATTACCTCTGGAAGGAAGCGAGAGGCTGGAGAGTTTTTGGGATAAGTGTGTTCGAATGAAGAAGTGATCGAGGCTCTCAACGGTCATTTTGGGCACCTCGAAGGAAGTCACCTCTAGAAGGGAATCGAGAGGCTGGAGAAACGTTGGAACAAGTCTGTTGAATGGAGAGGTGATCGAGGCTGTCAATCATTTTGGGGACCTCAAAGGAAATTACCTCTGGAAGGAAAGCGAGAGGCTGGAGAGTTTTTGGATTAAGTGTGTCGAATGAAGAGGTGATCAAGGCTGTCAACAATCATTTTGGGGACCTCAAAGGAAATTACCTCTGGAAGGAAAGCGAGAGGCTGGAGAGTTGTTGGGACAAGCGTGTCGAATAGAGAGGTAATCGAGGCTGTACACAATAATTCTGGAGACCTCAAAGGAAGTCGTTGGGAGTGAATCGAGAGGCTGGAGAAACGTTGGACCAAGAGTGTCAAATAGAAAGGTGATCGAGTCTCAGTCATTCTGGGGACCTCGAAGGAAGTCACCTCTGGAGGGGAATCATTATTTTCGTGTCACCCTGCCTATGTCAAAGCAGAGGGCATGTGACAAAGACGATGTCTACCAGCTCACATGGAACCTACAGCATGCAGTCCTCCTACATTCATGACAGCACCCCTGAGCTTGCACTGCTCAGGAGAAAGCTTCTCTTATGGTACCAATTCACTACCCTGTTGTGCAGAACAGCCTGCAACAACAAATAGTGTTTCGGCGGCCATAAGGTTTATTCAACAGAGAATGACAAGCCTCTGCCACCCCCTTTAGTCAACAAATTGGCAAGGAAAAGTTGATGGAGGCTGCATCTCTATGATCTCACAGCACAATTATTGGTTATGTTTGCAGATTTTTCTAAGCTTTAGAATGGCTATTTCGATGTAAAATACTCCCAACCCTAATGCAGGGGCACCCAACTTTGCCAAAGGGAAGCTCTACTAGCGGCTATCACTTCAACTACCCATCACGGGACATACCTACCTAATGCGCAGACCGGGCTGGGGGGAATTAGGGGACTGCTAAGGCCACATTGTCCACCATATTCTGGCTATCTAAAATCATCAAGGAGCAAGATGAAAATCCCCAACTCAATTCGTCCAAGGGGCATTCTGTGCAGTCACAAAAGAATTATAAACCATGCAAGTGTTCTGTGGCCTTTTACAATGGGCCTGCTACAAACATGATGACGCATGTTTTGCCTGCATTGCCAAAACCGGTAGCGTAGTTTTACGTACTTGACCACGCATAATCTTGAAAGTTGCGCTGAGGCACAAACACAAAGAATCTGACTCCAACAAGATGAGTCGGTGATTTGCAGCATGCTCCTCGGTATTGCTACTAGATCCAAAACACACTCGGCAATCAGCTAGCCACCTGAACAGTCGGTTCCCGTCACCCTCACTCTGGGTATGGCGCGTCACGTGACAGCTGAAACAAAGGCCATAAGAACAGCATCCCAGCGAGCACTCGCACGGCCGCATAAGGCTTGGGGAGGACTGTAAATAACTCAATACGCCTAGCACAAGCACGGACTCCACAATTCCTTGCATTTTACTCAGTGTCTCGTGTACCCCAATGAGCCCATTCCATTTCACCAACATTTCTTATGCCAACCTTTAAAGGGATGATGAACCGAAATTTGGAGCTCACAAAACAAGGCTGGGGCGATAAGGGTACTCTGCAAACCCAAAAAGGTCATTCATACTGCAATATCTCTAACGGATGTCCGTATTTTTAGAAAAGAAGTGCGCGATTGAACACGACCGACAAGGCTGACGAGACGTGTGACGCCGCAATTCTCAGTCACGCTCCTCTTCGCCTCGTCCCCACGAGCAGGTGAACGGAAGCGAGGAGGAGAGAAGCGAGGCCGCTTCCCCTCCTTCTCAACTGTTCCAGAAAAGAATCATGACGTCACATTCCTCGCCTAATCGTACCCTTCAATTCCAAAAATACGGCCATCCGTTTGGGATTTCAATGTAAGAGTGTAGTTTTTGAGTTCATAGTGTCCCGTTTAACGCTTCTGCAGCCTTATTCTGCGAAATCCAAGTTTCGTTTCAGCATCGCTTTAAGGAGAGACATTGTTCTTGAACCATTTTTTTTGTCCTTCATATTTGATTTAGAGGAAATGCACACACATACTGCAACTTTAAGTGTTACGCACAAGTAAAGCCTATTTTTTCTACATCTATCAGTTCTCAAAAAAATCTCTACCTCTTTAGAATACTCCCATCCGAAAACCATGGCACAAAGTATGTGTGCATGCTCGACATAAACCATTCTTAAAATTTTAGCATAACTGTAAAAAAAAAATTACAAATCTTTCGTCGATAATTAGAAGTAAGTCACTAAAGTTACTGCCAAGTAGAAAATCTTAGTTAACATTTTCTAAAACTTTGGCTCCTCCTTTTCATTTGAGATATCAACGTAACTTCCTAAATGTGTAGTTTCTGAGTGTAATGATAGGACAATATGTGGTTTCAGGCTTATAGACAGCGTGTTTCCGGTTTAAGCAGAGATGCAGGTCGAAAAAAAAAGTTTATTTTGGGAAATGTTAATTTTTTTTGTTTGTTTATGCCTTGCTTTATTATTCTCGGACATCCTACTTTTACGAGTAAAAAAGTCGAAACAATATTCGCACCTTAAGTTAAGAAAACATGCGTCTAAGTGGCTGGCGATGCTCGAAAAATCGCAAGGTCACACGAATATCTGCCATCTTCGAGAGGCAGTCACTCAGGGCAGCAGCACTTTCAACGTATCACCGATTCGGTCTGCGATACACAACACTAACAAGCATGATTTTTGCATATGGAACTACCAAAGCAAGTGCAAGTTTCAAGAAAGGGAGTGCAAATGCAAGCGGATAACGTCAGCGCAGGAACGTTTACCGTGGCCTGCTAAACCTAACCACAGTAACGGCAACTGTTCCGATGCAATCAATGCTCTGTTCACATTTGTTCGCGCTACGGAGATCGCGTCCCTCGAAAATGTACAAAACACCACGGGACTATGGCTCTGTGGTTTCAGTGATGTTCGACATCACCACACTGACAATATTTCTAGGTGGTGCTCAGCGGCGTCACTGGGGGGGGGGGGCGTCACGGCGAACCACTGCCTTAGGTGCCACTGACCTTAGTGACGCCACTGGCGGTGCTATCTGCCCCGCTTGTCACGGGTGCAGATTCTCTAAACGCTTGGGAGTAGGCTGGGAAATGCAAGGAATTTTCATTGTCCCTCAAACTACACTGAGAAGAGCCAGGTGCCCCGAGTGGGTTCTTTTCTAAACGTGCCACATCCGACAGAGAAGCACAAAGCAAAGCTATGACAACGGGAGCTCGGACGAGTTTTGCCATCAACTTGAAAGCCATCAACTTCTGCGCAATTCTCAGCCTACTAGATCCAATGTGCCACAAGACATTCACTAGCAAGAAAATTCATGTCACTGCCACATTAACTACCAACCAAAACCTCGTGAAAACCGAAATGCCGACGTGGAAGGAACAGCTAATGTAGCTGATGTCCAAAGGCACATGGTGCAAGAGGGGCCAGAAACGTCACTGCATACAGCGTGAGACGGGTTGATTGACCCTGAATGTTTCCTGAACACCCTAGCTACATTCTGGCCATATTTAACGTAATTGCAGACAATACAGAGTATAGACCTCTTGAACTTGCAAATGCATTTTTCTCATTTTGCTACTTTGGGTTGTCTTCAGCATGTCCAATCGGTTTTTGGTACTTAAAATCATCCAATCGTAATGAGACTTTATACGCATTCGCCTGAGGATACGTAGAGAGCCAATATCTATTTGGAATCGCAATATCTTAACTACGTTTTTGTCAATTTTAACTAACTTTTAAAGGTATTCCGAAAGGAACGCTTTATGACATCTTTTTTTTTTCTTTATTAAATTAAAAATTTGTACACAGCTTTCGGCTAGATACTGGCACACTACACTTCATAGAGAGCATAATGAGCTATTGCACCATGCTCGTTATAAAAAATTAGTGCACTTAGATGTCCACGCATAAAACCCCTTCTGTGTAGTTGTTTCTGCCTCTGAAGAGAAAACTACAGAAGCTATATTAAAACTAATAACTGTTTTAAAAAGAGAAGACAAAACTTTACAAGTAGCTAAGGTTTAATTATTTTAGAGCAAATATTAAAGGGATTGTCCGGGCGAATTTTGTGTTTGAGAAAACAATCGAATATCATTGTTATTGCCTCAAAACACATCGTCAGTGCATATCTGAATTTTATATGCCTTTGTGCATGAGTAATTAAATTTTAAACTGCTCCAATCGCATCCTAGCATAAACAGCGCTTTTGTTGGCAACACTGAAGCTCCGATGTCGCATAACGCTAAGCGAGCATTTTCGTCTTGTTGTTTGACTGCGAGTGAATGCCGCAGTGTGCTTAATTTTTGCTGTTGCGCTCGACTTGTTTCATAAATGGGCTAGATTTTTGTTGCGCGGTTGGGCGCCACAATTACCGGGCAGCACCAGCGATCCGCGAGACGTGCAGCGATGAGCAAAATGGATTGTCGCCGTGCGTAGGGAGATCTGGGTTCCCGTCAAGACTGAGATCCCGCTTACGCAGCAATCATTTCACAGAGGAGAGCTATGAGCTGAGCTCAAAGCAGACAGAAGGCTCCTAAGCTGAGGTGTGGTGCTGTGTAAACAATATTCAACTACGTACATCCACCCACTCCTCGCCCAAATCGGATCAATCGGTTTGATGATGCAGCGAAACCGAAACCAACAGCTAGGGAATCTTGAAACGACGCCAAAAGTTATATTTACCTAGCACGCGTGCAGCCCAATTTTGTTTGACCCGTGTGTGAAAATGAAGCACGGCTACAATTCGCCAAGCTTGTCCGAGTCAAGTGACGATCTAGAAATGTTACATGGCATTTTGAACGGTTCGCCATTTGCCTTCGACCCACGGGCATTGCCTACGAGGAAACGACCCGCAGCCGCATCACCGATCCAGTGGATCCGCCGATATGTGGACCCAGATGCCGCTTCAGAGGCAGAATCTGCATCCTTCTCTTTGCAAGCGCCACTTGTCCGATTGGTGGCCGTTACAGTTGTGTATGCGTAAAATGGTGTGTGTTTCCTTGAAGCTAACGGCTGTTTTCGAGTAGTACCGTACTAAAACGCGCAAGTTTTTTGCACACGCTTGGGAACTCCATTACAAGAAACATATTTCGGTAGCGTACAACCTAGGAGACAATATAATTTGAAACAAAATGCAAGACATCCATCGATCAACTCTTCCTGTCCCGACCATCTGATGATCCTTTGCGTTATGTGACGTCATGCAGCAGCTACGGATGTCAGCCATTGACAACGGCGAAATTCAGGGCGCAGTTTCGTACACACTCTCATGAAAAGTTTAATTCATATTGGGACATCACATATCAAAATAAAAATTATGTTTGTCTATATGAAGGCTCCCTCGACGTAACGAGCGCAAAAACTTAAGTACTACTTCCGGTTTCAACCGGACAATCCCTTTAAAAAAAGTGTCCCTGACCCACTCAGGGTTCTCCAAACGCCAGCCCGCGCAGGCCTTCTCGCGGATGGTCGTAGTCGTTGCAGCGACACCCCGCCCACGGCCCGTTTCCAGCAGGCCCGCTGCTACCGGAGCAAAAATAAGAGCGTGCAAAGAAAAGGCGCTGCGACACTCGCCAAACATTTCAAATTCGTTCCGATTTTTATCCCCCAGATAGTTGGGCATCATACTGATTGCACATTGTCATCACCGGCATCTCCATTCTTAGTCCCCTGTTTCATGTCTGTGTAATTACGTTAAATTATTTTACGTTCTCCTCTGTCATAAGTATTGCCTATTGTCATCATCAGTCCTACCATTCTCATTAGTCTTCTGCCCTGTGTGAATATGCCAACGTTCCTGAGCGCTCCGCCCGACGAGTTTTTCGGGTCCACAATTACTGTGTCACAAGCAGCTAAATATTCAATTATATACTACTATATATTGAACTTTATTACTCGCAAAACTTGTTATTTGCATGTAGGTATTTTAATACGCATTAGAATATTTTTATTTTCTCCATTTTGGGGAGATAGATGTAGGTTGAAAAAAGATGATTTTTAAGAAAATGTGATTTTGAGTTTTATGGTGTTTTCATTTTTTTGTAATCTTCATATTTATGTATGAAAATAATAAGGACAGGTTATGGTTGTGAAATTAGTCAAATATGCATTTGAAGACCTTCTGGCAACTCAGAACGGCATAAATCTGATCCAGCGTGGTGTGCGCAGTTCTTCAAATTGTGATGTCGTCCGCCATCACATTTATTGTAAGAAGTAGGGCTAGGCGTCTTCTCACCATTGCATTCTTTTTTTAGCTTCAATTTCTCACGAAAAGTTAATTAGAATATATTCTTTTTCCTGCCGCAAAAGAGTGTCGCTACACATCTATGGTAATAATTGAACATGTTTTTCTTCTCTTGTAATTTTGACTGCAGCCAATCAATTCTTTTTATTTAATGGACAGCTATCCCAGTTTAAGCAATGTAGCGATATTAATTTGGTGATTTGTGCAGACCAACTAGTTGTGTGCAAAAATATAAAAAATATGAAAGGGGCGGAGTGCGAACTTATGTCAAATATTGTGTATGTAAGCATTTCGCATGCGCTGATTAAGACTGGAAAAGCGCTACATTTTACACTCTTGAGTGCATTGAAAGCTAAAGCTTCTGCACATACTGCTCAGGCTGTAATGTTTGCATTTTCATTGTACTTTATTACGTTCAGGTGTGGTGTAAGCTGTGTCTCCTGATTGCCTGCAATAGAACAAGTGTAAGCATTCCAACCCTGGGTTGCTGACAAAATCCACGCGCTGATAGCTGACTCTTCTCGGTCAAGGGCTTGCCACAAAGCGCGCTGACAGCAAACTTTCGCCACAAGATTTTACACCGTCACAGTTGTTCTTGAAAGACAATGTGACAATGTTTACTCACGTGAACGGCACATGTGCACATTCCGTGTTTACTATGGCACACGGGCCAGTAGCGTAGGATTTTCCTCTAATCCAAGCTGAATCGCAGTGTAAACTATAAACCAAATCAATATTGATAAACAAGCGTGTGATCACGTGAAAAGTGGTTTGCACTGAGCATATGCAGAAGGCAAGCTCTGTTTCACCATAAGTGTGAGCGAGGTGGAAACTACACGCGTGAGCATGCTGCCTTGAAATACTCTTTCACTGCACAAACACATGTGCTTGACAGGGCTCCATATTGTTTCGTCGAAACACGTTTCGTGGACAACTTTTCATGGACACACATTTCATTGACATATTTCATGAACATATGTTTCGTTGACACTGGGATGTTCGTGAACACATGCAACTGCAACGTTTCGTTGAACACATTTTTTTTTTTGCTAAGTGGAAGGTATACTGAAACTAAAGCGAACTCACACAGGTGGCACCAATAGGGCAAAAACAAATTCGCAAATCCTAATCCTGGGCTTCCAAACACTCCATGCCACGCGCGGAAACCCCTCACTCCGCTCGGGGTAACTGTAATATAATCTCAGGCCCGAGTTTGCACCAGACTTCATCGAAACTGCCAATGGTTCGGCAAGCTAGGCCCATTCGGATGCCAGCGACAGAGGCGATGTGCGCTGACAGACTCTGTGACGAAACATCGCAACATGTGTTGATGAAACGATCATGGGAACCTTTCGATGAAACAAACTGTCGATAGGAATGTTACAGTATACGAAAGAATCTGTCAATGAGACGTTGTTCAACGAACTGATGTCCACCGCTCGGCAGGCCGTTTAAAGCACGGAACTCGCTCTTGTAGCTTTTGCTGTGCTCAAATTCCCCCAATTTACCTGTGAAACGTAGAAATATCATCCCCACCATGAAGTTTGTGTATGAATTTGAGTATATCTATCTGCTTCACCTTCTCTTCTCAAGGGTGGCTGCAGAAAAGAATACAAGCGCGAGCGACTAGTCCTAGCAGGGGCTCCTGCTACACGACAGAAACAACAATGTAATTGCGGCAACCATGGCAAGCAAATCAAGGAGTTGAAGTGCCGGTTGTCAAGGAAGAAAACAAATCAAGGAAGAAAACAAACACATGAAGTATGCGTCCACACAAAAGCACACAGACCGGCAGAGAGAGAAAAGAGAGAGAGAGAGTGAGAGAGGAAGAAAGAGGAACAGATAGACAGTCACAGAGAGACAGAGTTATAAATCTAAGGTAGATCTTGCATTGGCCAGTATACTAATCGTTGTTTGACGGGAATAAGCTAAGCTTATCCCCGTCCCAATAATTGCTGTGTCTTACAAGAGCTTGCTGGTATAATGGTACATCGTAGACGACAGATGTTTTACAATCCACAAACTTTGTTTGGTGTTTCTTTTTGCATTCGTCACTAGCCTCTTCCGGAGCATTTATCCTTCCGCACAAGGAGAGTTTCTTCGGGGCCGAAAAAACAACCGGAACGTTGTAACGCTCCGCAACTTTTTTTAAGTTGTGGGAGATAGGGTGAAGGTAAGGAATGATGGCCGGTCTGGTCTTTTGCCGTTCACGGGCGTTTAGGCGAACACCTCTATATTTCCTTTCCAGGCTTTTCAGGCGGAAATCTCTGACCGAAACAGCGGACAGCCTGAAAAGGAAATATACAGGTGTTCGCCTAAACGTCCGTGAACGGCAAAAAAACCAGACCGGCCATCATTCCTTACCTTCACGCCATCTCCCACAACGTTCCGGTTGTTTTTTCGGCCCCCAAGAAACTCTCGGCCTTGTGCAGAAGGATAAATGCTCCGGAAGAGGCTAGTGACGAATGCAAAAAGAAACACCAAACGAAGTTTGTGGATTGTAAAACACCTGTCGTCTACGATATGCTATTATCCTGTGGGCACTCGTATGTAGGGCAAACAGGCCGCTGCATTAATGATCGTGCGAGGGAGCACGCGGCAACTATCAAACAGACACCGTCAGGCCATATGGCCGTGCATTGTGATCGATGCCCGTGCACCCCGAAGTTGTCAAACACAATCATCCTGGGGCAACACAGCAAAAAAACAACCAGAGAGATTCACGAAGCATTCGTCATCAATACAAGAGGGGCTGATATCTGTATCCGCGAGCCGTCAGTGGCCTTATTAGATAAAGAACTTTTATATTTAGAAAGAGAGGGGAGGACGCTGGAAGTGACTAGGTTTATTTTAGGTATTTAAGCATGCGTGTTTTCTAATACACTTTCTGTTGCGAGTGCGCCCCGTGTTGTCGTCCACTTCCTCACCTGTCCCCGTTCCTTTGGCGCTCATTTCCAGATGCAATATCACGGCGTATTCACTAATTTAATTTAGCCAATGATCGCACAAACACAAAAAATAACAAACTGCATGACTGTGAAATCTTGGCACTGCTTGATTGGCAATTCATAGGCTTGTAGTGTTGGCTGTGCCCTCATCCGAGCTAAAGCCAAGTCAAAATTCAAACCAATGGAGGGCATATTGACCCAGCAAATTAAACAGCGTGTTAATCTCTTGACCAACTGGAGATCTTTTGTCATGAAATCAAAATCTCAATTGCAGGGTGCCTTCTCAGTAATGGGCCACCGTCAGATTGCGAGCACCTTGGATGGGATTAAAACCCTCCAAATGAGGACCCGTAGGCCAGCACTTTGCCTCAGAGCAACAGAGATTTTTCTTATATATTATTTCCGGTTAAGAGCCACCGAGACGGCTATGCAACAAAATATAGTCGCACCATTCCAACAAGCCGTAGTGTAAATGCAAAAATAATTTCTGCAATTAAAAAAACCAAAAAAACACTGACTTGGCGAACATGGTGGAATTGCAACCGATGGAATCCCTTTCACGGCATCAATTTCATTTGGGCATACCGATGCACAGAGAAACACGCACAAAAGCAGCTGCGGTCCACTCGCAGCTTCGCGCTTGTTGTTATATCTCTGGCTCGCTCACTGCTAGCATCCAGGCACCTGACATCCACACATCTGGTGACATTTCTGTCTCTCACGTGACGTTCCAAGCAGCACATGACTAATAGACCTTATTCATTATTAGCGCCATCGCTCGGCAGCCATGGGTACGATTAGAGGCTCGGCGCCATCTCTGAGGCTTCTCCACCGTCCCCGTCACAATACGAACTTAGCAGGGCCCTCATCCCCTGTGTGACAATTTCTTTTTATTTGGCATTCGCGGCTGCAGGTCTAAAGAATGCGAGCATTTCTTCACCCAGTGCACTTTGACCTAGCGTGTGCTGACCCAAATTATAGTTCTATGATGGGGGCGTTGAACGTTTAATCTTGGTTCCCCGTTGTCTTAACCGTAGGAATATTGCAAATATGATTCCACACACACACATACACACCAAACAGCAACAACAACATGAAATTAAATTTATTATATACATTTGTATTCAGTTCCTTAGGGAGATTACTGAATGGTAACTCAAAATATCATTTAAAGAGTGCATGTGATACAGTACAAATTTATGACAGTAGTAGTTTTTATTGCAGGTAAAAAATAAAAACTACGCTGAAGATTTACACTAGCATATTACACAAGTGTATGCGAGGCCCACAAGCGTAAAAGGAAATGACCGGCGTGTCGCCGCGGTGCAAGGACGCAGAATATAACATATAAAAAAAAGAAAAATATTCTACAGAAAGGCGAAACATTTTCCTTTTATAATCACAATAAAAATACTAACAAATAAATTCAGTACGAGAGCATATATATACTTTTCGGCCCCTTTAGAGAAAATGCATGAATAAATATCAGCGACATTTTAATGTGCTCCTCCTGGTAGCGCAATCACATAGCTCAGTGCGCTTTTATATTTCATGCTTACTCTCAATAGAGTATGAGCAGTGCTTATTAAAGTGGTTTCTTGCAGTACTGACTGCAAATAAAAAAAGCTTATCCTGCAGTGCGAACCCGATCTGTTGGGAAGCGAGCAAGCGCAACTCTTGAACTCGCCAACAGGTCCAGGTTAGCAGCCAAGAGGCCACTTTTATGCTTTCGACTACATCTCGAAAATGTTTCTTGAAATGTGAGAGTCGCGTAATAATAATGATACATCGTAAAGTAAGCGAGCATTCACCTTTGCTTTTTAGCACCGTTGTCTTTATCATGCATGTGCGAAACAAAGTTGTTACGTCGCTTAGCTCTTCTGCACTTTGCATCAGGCTTCAATCGGGTGTGAACGACCTACTTGAGCGAGAAAAAAAAAAAACAAGCGCAAAACAGTGTACTATTTTAGTGATGTTGACTGGACCTCGTCGTTGCTCTGCACGAGCGAAGCTACGATGCTAGCCATCATCAAGCTCCCAAAAAATCACATAAAATAATAGATGCTCACTGATGTTACATACAAATATCAAGAGCCCTTCATGCCATTGTGGAAAGTGTCATATATTAAGAAAACGTTTAGGATCCCTGTAAAAGCACATAACACTAACGCGGGGGTGCTCTTTTTTAGGAGCATGACTAGAACAGGGAAGTGCTACGGCTATTAAAACGTTGGCTATAATATCTTTAACTTGAAAAAAAAAACAATACAATCCCAATCTTTACATCGGTTGTTTTTAATTTTACTTCCTCGTTGAATATGTAGCGGAACAGAGCAGTCGTGCGGTCGCTGCACGCCGCTTTCACACGCCGCAAATGGCCACAGCGCTTTGCCAGTCGCCTCAAAGATGGCGTCGGAAAGAAGGTTGGCGCCACGTCAGACAGATGGCGGGTGAATCTGAATAAGGTCTATTCAAATCAAGCTATTCTTGAACACATGTCGCCACCTGTATTTGATATTAGAAAACGGCAACTTGCAGTAACTGAATGGGAAAAGTTTGTGATTCAATACTGTACTTCATGTGTAATCTATCGATATGCAGTTTCTGAAAAATAAAATATCAAAAGATGCTTCATAATTTAATGTCTCGTTATTTTCGTTAGCTGACGTGATTCCGTTTTTATAGCACGAGGAATAACACTATTTTAAACTTTATTTTTATTTAAAAATGCACATTCTTTGTGCAGTTAATTGCTTACTTTTATATGCCAGTACATATATCCAACAGACGGTTCACGTAAATTATTGTGGACATTAGGATATTATAAGCCGAGAAAAGCATTGATCATATCAGAAACTGTGGTCTATTCAAAGTTAAACAATAAAATAACAAACGTAATATTGAGACAATAACGTATGCCTAAAAAACTGTTATTTCATTTAACATTAACTTGATGAGTGTAGAATTACATAGAAAGAAAGTTACAAGCCGTCAAAAATGAAGCAAAACGGCGTACATGGTGGGTTTTAAAAGGAGCGGAATGCCCCATGTGTGTGCAAAAACAGTTTTTTAGCATGTGCATTGTACCCAGGAGACAAGACAACAAACTATATTAAAACTGACACCAAATTAATAAAAGAATATCAAGCACTATAAACAGTGACAATTTCACTCAGTTATTGTAAATAATTAAAATAAAAATGTTTTCCCCTGGTGTATGTCCCCTTAAATTTCTGCGTTCAAATGCTTCTCTTGGTCTATTTAATCTAGTGCTTCTTTTCGCAGTTATCTTCACTGGTTAATTTCTGGCCCTTGAGGCTGTGACAGGCACCTAATGTGGCCCCTTTTTAATTAATTAATTTTATGGGTTTGAAGCAAACAAGGTGAGTATTTTAGAGCAGTAAGTCTCAGCTGATAGATATTTGGGAAGGGCCCTCCTGTGACCTTGTGATGTGCTTCCTCACCAAGCGCTCTTCAAGATTGGCCTGCTGGGGGTGAAATTTTACTTCTCCTTTGTGATCCCCTTTTGTGTGCCAACATGGTTAAACTTGCACACAAAAGGACAGGAACAGAGGAAAAAAACAGGTAGCCAACAGGCAAGCGAACACTCACAACTCACATGTATTGGAAGAAAAGAAAGAAGCGCAATTGGCTCGTGTGCCAAGTTCCCCATCCTATAGAGATAGGGTTGTCCCATGTGTGAAGGCATTTTCAAAGTTCTTATCAGAGCTAAGGATGAGGTTCACACATTGCAACCGGAGTTTATGAAGTGCATAGAAACACGGCACCAATTGTCTTTTGGCACCCACATTTGACTGGCTGGCTAGCTTCAGCTACTGTAGCACTTCACCTCGGCAGCTTGCCGATTTCGAGTGTAAATGCACCGGTACGGAAGGGGAGCACTGAGCAACTCTGGTAAATGGTGAGAAGGCCGAAACAGACAATAATATATGGCAAAGAATGTGCGTGCATTAACAAAGGAAACCTGGTAAACTCCCTTTTGTTTTATTACATTCATATAAAGTAATTGCAATCAAGACGACCAACGAAACCAAGGTTCCTCGCTATATTATGGGTTATGTGCTGGGTAGAGCCTGCTGGTACCTTTCTCATCCGTAGTGGTCTGATTTTATAATTATTTTAATGTTACACACACTACTGTGACAAATAAAAATGCTATTTAGGAATTTATCTCATTTCATTTTAATCACATGGATAGTCACCCTTTCATATGGCAGATGCAAGCTCCCCACGACAGCAATGTGCTAAACCTTCTGCTCACATTTGCCGAGAGCTCCAACTAAAGTGAAACCACACAGAGTCCTAGGTTGAATGGAAACACACATATATAAAAAAAAAAAATCCTTCTGGATAAAAACTATGAAGGTATGCTAAATTTGAAAAAAAAAAATATATATATAAAAACTGAAAATGCAAAACCCTACTAGGAAATGATTGTGATCAACCTGGATGTGAGACTCTGAATCGACATAACTAAATAAATGTGCACTTTCTGAGTGCCGTATATACAGGGTGTTTTTGTTAAGCTTTACAGATTTGTTTAAAAAAAAATGTGAAAGCTACACTTATGCGGTTTGTGCAGGTGAGTTATACGGCGGGGGGGCACCCAATGGCCGTATAACGTAGACAGTAAGATAGTGAAGGAATTATTAAGATTATTGATAACCTAAAAATGTCTTCTGCAGTAGGTACTGATAACATTAACACAAAATTTTTGAAAAACACTAAAATTTATTCCAGCATTATACTGTCTAAGATTTTTTCTCAGTCACTTCAACGTGGTGTCTTGCCACTGGATTGGAAGGTGGGGAAGGTGGTTCCTGTACACACTCAAGGTGGCGATAAACAAAATCCATCTAACTACCGCCCCATCTCCATAACGAGTATACCGTGCAAAATCCTTGAACACATAGTTTACTCTCAACTGGCAAACATTCTGGATTCTAACTCTTTCCTTAACACATCACAACATGGTTTTCGGAAGTTTTACTCTTGCGAAACCCAACTTCTTACCTTTACTCATACCAATCTCCATGTCACACTTGACCAGGGTTCCAGAACTGACTGCATATCCTTGATTTTTCCAAAGCTTTTGACAAAATTCCTCATGCCCTTCTTCTCCATAAACTTAGTAGCCTTAACATCTGCCCATACATTCTCGCTTGGATAGACGCCTTTCTGACTAACCGTCTTCAGTTTGTCCACGCCAACGGAACTAATTCTCCATACTCACCTGTCAACTCTGGTGTCCCATAAGGTTCTGTACTCAGTCCACTACTATTTCTTATTTATATTAATGATCTCCCTACCCGTGTCTCCTCTTCTATTAGCCTTTTTGCTGACGACTGTGTTATTTACAAAGAAATCCTTAACGACTCCGACATCTCTGCTCTTCAGACCGATATTAACAATGTAACCCAATGGTGCAACGACTGGCTTACGGAACTTAATATCTCTAAATGTAAATCCATGTGTGTCTCTCGTCAAATTAACATTTGCCCTTCCTACTCCACCAATAACTCTACCCTCCTTCCTGTGTCCTCCTATAAATACCTCGGTGTTCACATTTCAAATGATATGTCCTGGAATGTTCATGTCGACTATGTCACGAAAAACGCTAATCAATTATTAGGATACATCAAAAGAAACTTTTTTCTTGACCCTCTTTCATTAAAGCTTCTAATTTATAAAACCTTCGCCCTAAACTTGAATACGCCGCCTCAATCTGAAACACTGGTATCACCCTTGCATCTGCCGTAGAATCCATTCAAAACCGCTCCGCCCGTTTTATACTTTCCAAGTATCACAGCACAGCTAGCACCACTTTAATGAAAGCATCTCTATCCTTGCCCACTCTTTCTCTTCATCCAAAGATATCCCGTCTATGCTTGTTCCATAAGATTTATCACTCCTAACCCTACTCTCCGCCAAGCACTATTTTCTGAACCATTTTACATATCCTCACGCACCGATCATCAATTAAAAGTTGGGATCCCTCATTGCAGCACATCTACCTTTAATGCCTCTTTTTTGCCTCAAACCTCGATTGACTGGAACCGCCTTCCCGCAGCCATTGTCACAATCACTGCCTCAGATAAATTTAAGATCGCAATTACTAACCTGTTACATGATGTTTAGTAGTATTTTGTGTATTTTTTGCCTTTTTATTGATATTTGTTTTGTTCCATGTACTGTGTCATTATTGTGCCATTTACTGTGCCCCACTCCTCTCTGTAATGCCTTCGGGCACTGAGAGACATAATAAATGAAATAAATTAAATGAAAAACGTGCGAGATGCGCAACACCCCCCCCCCCCCATGCGCCATACTTTCCCCAATCCTACGAGGGAGCCAAGAGGGTGGCTTCATGCCGCAACCGCGGGCTCAACGATGCGCTCCGATAAGAAACCGGAACCTAGAAACGCATTGAAACTGTGCGTTTTTTCAGAACGCCGTAAAATGCTGCCCCTGTCTTATATCTTCCTAAAAATAGTTGATATAGTGGTTTCTGATAATGCTTAGCAAGTTTCTGATTGGAACCATATGTTTATTTTCACCAATTAAAAAGTTAATTAACAAATTATACTTAATTAGCCAACTGATCGTTACGAGTATCCTCCTATACTATGTCCTCCTGGCCGTATAACCCACCTGCACAAACCGCATAAGTGGAGCTTTCACGGCTTTTCTTAAACAAACCTGTAAAGCTTATAAAGAAAAAAAAAACACTCGTATATGCTCTTGTGACTAGAAAAACAAATGTTCTAAAATTGTTTTTTTTGCTCTAATTCTTCCTCTTTCAGACGGGAAAAACTGGGAATCATTCGTTTATGCTGACTGTGTGTAGCTTTGTACACTTCTACATAAGGGAGCTACAGTGAAACCCGTTTAGAACGAACCCACGTACAGCGAATTATTGTCGATATCGAACTCGCAAAAATTTTAAATAAAAATGCACGTAAAAAGTACTTTTTATAACGAACAACATATTGGCTATATCGAGCTTTTCCCCCCCGGGAAGGCTTCCAAAAACGCGCAAACAACCGTCTTCTAGCCTGTTCCTTCCCCCAAAAAAGAAGTAGGAAAGAAAGAAAATTCCAAAAGCTCAAGTTGCGAACAAAATTGAGCGAAGAGAAGCGATTCAGAAGAGGAGAAAGCTAAAAAATACACCTGCGCGCAAGCTGAGAAAAAAAAAGTTTCATCCCAAAACGTTTGCCCGCGAAGAGAAGCGATTCAGAAGGGTAGATAAGCTAAGACAGCAAACTCTGCACGCATGCAAAAGGGAAAAAAACACTTTGCAGCGCGTTGTTACAAGGCGAAAGTGAAGAGATGAGAAAGAAAGAGAAGCTCTCGCCTTACAACGAACGCATAGTGGACGTTCGTTGTAAATGGTTTTTGCTATATCGAACTACTTGCTATATCGAACTGATTGTGGCGTTTCCTGCTGTTCGTTATAAACGGATTTCACTGTAGTGAAAGAATCTGAGTAAATTCGAGCTTGTTATTTTTCTAAATGGAATCAGCTGAACCAATAATCAGTACCAGCCCACTCGAACACAAACTGACTTTAAATACCAAAGAGCACGCCTTGTCATTTTTCCAGTGGCTACAATGACAACTCCAACAGCAAATGGGACGCACCTCTTCATACTTTCGCAGCTCCTCAACCCAGAACTTGGCCTTTTGGAAGCTCTCCCTGTCAATGAGGTCAAAGCAGACGACGGCTGCGCCGGCATTCCGGTAATAAATCCGGCTCATGGCTTCGTACCGCTCACTTCCAGCAGTGTCCTGGTGTAAAGAACCACTTTTTAGCATACAAGAAATGCGGCTAATGAAACACTCATGCTGGAAAACTGCCATCTAGCTCAGCCACCAATGTTGCAGAGAATACAGCTGCAGCCACGCTGTTTAGGCAAACATCAATCAATGCAGAAGATTCTTTTGAGTTATTTAAGGGTTTACAAGATTGACGCGGGAGATTTTCAATAACCCTCAATGTGCATCCAGATCAAACCCGAGTTCTTCCCCGCCGGATGCCCCATGATATACCGCTGAGGGCATGTGCTAAAAGAGCAGCTACAATGGGTTGCATTTACATTTTAGCCACAGCTCTAACAGTGGAATCATTTGTCAGAAAACGATTTTTACTAGTACGAGAAAAATCTGCAGCAGGACAACTCCCTGTACAGTGCTCAACAAAATGAAATGGACCAGCGGGGCGCGTAACCTCGCCGAGTAACTGCGTATGCTCCGCTGGTCCATTTCGTTTCACTGAGCACTGTACACGATAATTTCCCATAAGGCATCACTAGGAAGGTATGCTGCAAATCTAGTGCTCCGCTTTTGCACTTCAATTTGCTTCTCAATCTGCCCTGCATTTTTTTTTTTTTTTTTACCTAGATACCGATATTTGCTATTAGCGCCGAGATGTTTCAGTGGCGCCCTCTTATGGTTTCCATCCGTGACGTCACGACTGGGATTTGCCTCGCCGTGACGTCACCAGTTGTTATCCCGGCTACTTACCATCAGGTGCGACGACGAGTTCGATGGTGTGTTTAAAAAGCACAGTGGAAGCTAGGACCCATCGCAATCCGAAACTAACACCGTCAAAGTTGACAATCTGACAATGCTCATATGCCCATGGTTTGGCCAATCGTGGAAAGCTGACCGCAGCGACGCTTTTGGTCGCGCACATCGCTAATTGCGTGAATCAAAGATGTCGATGGCCCTTTGAAGGGAACACATAAATTGGTTTCTTAACGTATCGAGCTAAGATTTGGCAAGGATGTGGCCGAAGATGGTGCACTTTGTGTAACAAAATTTCAGAGTAAAACATTAACAGTGTGAATTTGCTACGTACAGTGACCGTCTGATAAAAAAAAGGGTGTCTGATTGGCGCAACAGCCAACAGATACCGGCAGCTGTTGACATTTAGCCAAAATAGCCCGGCAAAGACTCTTCCTCATTGATTTAATGTCCACTCAGTGTTTTATTAGTAAAAGAAAATAGCAAAATCATGCACTACACCGAAAGAGTCACATTTGAGACTCAAAAATATTGTCTGCAATCGGAGATCAATACTATCTGCACCCTCACTCTTACCTGCCTCCATCTGCCAGCTGTTGAGCCAACCAGACACCTTTTTCTAGCAAGCAGTCACCATAGGTAGCAAATTCACACTCTTCATTCTTGGAAATTCTGATACACAAAATGCACCATCTTTGGCCACCTCTGTACAAAGTTTTAGCTCAATACGTTAAGAAACTGATTTATGCGGTCCCTTCAAAGGGCAAACGATCCCTTAGACTCGCGAGGTAGATGACATATGTTGAGAGAGCACTGAACATTTGCGGGTAATCCATCAATTTCCACAACGAAACACGCATTTGCTCACACCAGGTGTGGGCACTGCGCGTGCATACAGACAGGGTTGCAAAGTACCTAGGTACAAGTAACTGGAAATCGGTATCTAGGTACTTTTGTTGTATGTGAGGTACAAAACTAGGTTCTATAGTTTCTCGGTATCTGTATCTGTATCGTAGGTACATTTTCCAGTAACTTTTAACTAAGAGAAGTTACTTTTTACAGGGACTTTTCTATTCACTTCGTCAAAATGGAAGAAACTATAAATCTTGAACTATTTACACACTACCATGTGCCGTAATTAACGTTGAGTTGGGTACGACCTGGGAGGCACTGACTTGATCGAACAACGTTTAAGCGATCGAAGCCCCACCCATGATGTTTCATCGAACGACACTTTAGCGAAAGGCGATGTTCATTTGAGCGAACGGTGGATTAGCGATGCCGTTCTAACGACACCAATTTATCGAATCGACTTCATTGTGTGTTTGAAGCTCCTCTGACAGATAAACAAGGGAGGAGATAACTCGAAAGATGTGCACAGTTTCTGTTGCCTGTGTCTTGTCCTGCTGGTAGCTCGCTTCTGCCATAAATACAATATAAAATATAATTGAAAATAAATCATAATTACAATCAAGAGCAATGTAACATTGCGTATATAATACAGTAAATCTCAATAAATCTGACTCAAATTTTGCAGTTATTAAAAGCGAAAAAGTTCCGAAAGAAAAAAAAGCTTTATTTTCTTCGGACTAACGAAAGAAAAAAAAAAAAAACGAGGAAGCTTTCGCTTGTCGTCGCGAAGGTTAGGTGCATATGCACTCGACTCATGCGTTTCTTCATGTGGCCGACGTCTTCTGGGCCCGTCGACGTCAGCACCGGCTCTGAGGGCAAGAACGTCAACAAGCGAGTTTCGGCGGTTTCGCGGTTTCGGCATGACATTTGTAAACAGTGGAAGCTGTCGCCTCGGTGAACCGATCGGAGCGTGGGGATAAGGCACGTGAGGACTCAACTCCAATGTGGACATTGCATTGACACCAATAAATCACATTGATCGAACTCGTTTTTGTGTGTATCCTTAGTATAAAAAGCTTTACTTGCAATATATTCTGACAAATTTGGGCAAAACAAATAAAGTATCTTTGAAGTAACTGTACCTGTACCTAGATACATTTTTAAGCGAGTACCTAGGTACCTTTATGTATGAGTAACTGTAACTGTATCTTAGGTACATTTTTGAAGTAACTTTTACAACCCTGCATACAGACTTGGCGTGCACAGACGCCACGCCGACAGCAGCGCAACCACAACTGTGTGACATCAGAATTCAGTTCCCTTCCAAAAGAGCTCTCCGGCCACTGCCATTCTGCCACTGTCGCGACCCCTATCAACCAGAAATTTCTACCACCCGCCTGGGCTGTGGAAACTCGGTCAGTGCGCCTCTCCACCTGTGTTGTGCATTCGGAGTTCACCGGCCTTTCTTCAAAGTTTGCACTTTATTGGCCTATTCAGGATGCTTATCCCTCTTGTGTTATCTTCCACTATGAGAACCAGGGAATACCAGGGCTCATTGCCTGCTCTACCTTCTCCGTGAGCCGACGTCCACTTAAAATTAATAATCATCAAACCAAAATTTGAAATTGGGACACCTGTAGCCTTTATTTCAGTAAAAAAAAGCTTCTCAGCAAGAGGCACCCACAATCTCAAATTTCATTTTGATGAATATTAGGCTTAGGTGGACTTCGCCTGATAGAGAAATTTTGTTTTTCTTTTGTATCTTCTGGTCCAAGTAATGTCATGTGCTCAAATTTTCACATTATATCTCCACCGTTAGCGTTACATTCTCACAAAATTTTAGCTTTCTGCCATGCATAGTTAATTTATATGGGCCAAAATATCAAGTTTCATTTTTTCAATCCCTGTAGATTGGATATGCTGTGTTATTTGAGATCTTTCACAAATAAACCCTGTTTGGATAATGCAGCACCGTAGGGTATGCACAATATGTTGTTTGATTGATGAGACTTAATTTTATGTGAGCGGGGGAATACCAATTCCTTTCAGCTATCCTGTGTGGTTGAATATTTTCGACAGTTAAGACCTTAGTAGAGTGACACGGCCAAGTGTTTGGGATAGAAAAAAATCTGCGTAAAATAAAACAAACATTCCAGTTGCACCTGTTCTGTCGCACATAAACTCCCCAAATAAGCTTTTATTTGTTTAGTTTTGTTCCCAAGGGTGACAGAATGCTTTCTCAAAGGCCCAGAAAAAATCTATTTGCCATAAAACACAAAACAAACAGCAAAATACAGCAATTTAGCCACCACTAGTGTCCATAATTGCACCTACGCAGGCTGCAACAGCCCATCGCAGTCGGGCAACACTGACATACACTAAAAACCAGCGACGCACGCTGTAAATCGCCTGGTTCGAGACAGCCGCTGGAAAGATCTAAAGGATGTCACTGATACCGAGGCTGGCTGTAAAAGAAGTCGGAAAACTAAGCGCCCTCACATTGCACACACAAAATGAGTTCGAAGTGAATTCTAGTGTATTTTTACCCCGTGAACCCAAATACTCAAACCATTTGCTGCGCAAATATTGTTAAACACGAGAAAACGCGAAAGAAAGTCGCTGTACGTGACGTCATCGACGGATCTTTTGGCTGCCCAAGGCTAGGGAGGCGGGGCTTCAGCCCTATTTTGAAATTGCTCTTATGGCTCTCCGGCGCGTCGCATTGAAATATAATTGTGATATCTGTTATTCTAACGGCAAAATGAACGCAATTCAAGCGTTTTTTCTCAAATGCAGAAGTGCCCCATCTTCCCTTTAATGAACTTTAATAGAAAATTGTATCTTGTTAAATTTTAAGGCGTAGCTTTGTTCCTATGATAAACGAGAACATCCTTGAAAAATTGAAATGATGGACATTGGTGTAGATAACCGAATTGAGCAAAGAGCTGTTTGATGCTCCTGTTGAAAGGTGCAATCTAACCTCCCTCTTCACTTAGTCATATATGGTGAGATAAAAACCAAAACAAAACAACAAAAAATCAAAACAAATGTAACTGTGCAGATCTGCCACGGACGCCCACCCATGTCGTCTGCTTTCAAGGAGATGTGTCACCTGACGACAGAAGCACCAAACCCGACTCTCAGCCTGACTTGGTCATCCGCATCCGTCGTTAAAATTTTGAAGGATACTGCTCTCATTTTTTGCAGGAATAAAGTCATGCTTCGGTAAAATTCAATGGTAAAATAAAACTTTTGATCGAAACTTGAATTCGAAACATGGAGGCATTGATTTTTCTGGCCAATTTTACAGCCAGCCTCGGTATCAATGCCACTCTACATGTCTCAAAAAAACACTAAATAAAACAAATATTTGAAGTACCTAGGTGGAAAATGCATTTCATATGGCCATAAATGTTCCATGAAAAATAAATATTTTTGCAGAAACATTTACGCCACGAGAAGCAATTTAGGTGGAAGTAGCCCTGCTCTAGGCCCCGCTTATTAGCAAAAGGTACTTAGCTAGCTAAGCACCGCTTCTCAGCTCTCATTGGCTGGAGAGACGATTGATGTGTGGAATGTTAGTTGTAAAATTATTGTCTCCGTGCAGTTATTGAGTTTCATTTGACATATTTTTATGTTTGAGAAACAGACAATCTAGACAGTCATTATTGTTTTCTAATATATCACCAGATCACCACTTTCGGTTTGATTTCAAACGATAGCAAACATGGCTGCCGGCATCTGTGATATGGTAGCTATAGGGATAGGTGTACCGAGAGCTCTGCACTCTAGGGCAGTTCGGCATACCGCCGCGTCATGACGACAAAAGTGGCGCTGTGGTCAGAGTCCCGGTTCATGATTAAATTAAAAGCAGCGCGTAAAAAGACGGGGACAAAGAGAGAGCACATAGGAAGAGCACTCGTCCTGTGTGCTTCTCTCTTTGTCCCCGTCTTTTTGCGCGCTACTTTTAATTTATTAAGTCGTGAACCAACTCGCCTGTATTGCTACCCCAATCCCGGTTCATTTATGCTCGAAGTGGCGTGGCGTGAAGCGTCTCTTCGGCACTTGTGTACTTAAGTATCGTGTGCGAGCATGCAGGGCACAAAAGCGTCTCACACTTTTTGTGCACATGCAGGGCGCACTTCTACGCCGAGCCTCCTCAAGTGGAACCCCACTTGCTATCGTGCCTTGTTTTTTTGTTTTGAGCGAGAGAACTTGTGTTCTCTCTCGCTCAGTATATAACAATACTTGTCGGCAACAATTGGCAGGGCTTTCTCATTTATAAATGATGATCAAGGACACCATCTACTTCGTGCCTCACTGCGAGAGGCTATAAGTCAGGGGGGGCAAGGATTTCAAGGGTCATTATTTTCAGTTCTTAAAGATCCTAATCTTTTGTGGAAATAATTGTGTTTTCACCGGGGGACAAAGAATGTTTAGAAAAAAAAATTAATCATAAGGCATTTTACCCACATGAGTAACGGAGACATTATTGATAACTTACCAAAAATGCGGCCCCCTCCATCCTGCTAAACGCTCTTCCTCACAATAAGGCTCCCCGCTAAAGGAAAGAGTAGAAATTTTACGAGGAATCACACGCCTCAACACGACACGGCTGCCGCCACCTCGCAACGTGCAGGTACGTCATCGCCATACTCTTCGTATAAAAGCAGATCTGCCCTCGAAGAAACTGCAGCATCTTCTAGCGGAGAGACAGAGAACACATTGGTTGCAATTTTGAAGAAGTGTGCCTGTCCAAATAAGTACTGGGTACTGGGTACTCAGCCAGAATCGGAAGCAAGTGTTGCTTTCTCTGTCTCAGGGGTGTAACTCATGAAATGTACTTGGGAGCAGCCACGGGAGCAGCTGAAACAGCTGTTTTGGATCAGGTTGGGAGCAGCTAAAACTACATTCTGGAGCAGGCTAGGAGCAGCTCAGATCAGATTTCACTGCACTTCAGCTTGTGTTGTAGGCAAACACGGGAGCAATTTCAATTGTGCTTAGCAGCACAGATGAACATGAGCGGTTCGGAACCTAGGTATAGATGGGATAACAGTGTAACAGATGCGAAAACTTGGCCTTAGTGAGAACCAAATGCAAGTACCATATCATTCTGAAGATTGTGTCCTCGATATTTTCTGAGTGGCTTTCAGCTGCTCAAAATGCAAACCAGCACTGCTTATAGCACAACCCCAATCTGCTTGACATAGTAATTATATGTGTGAACCACGTGACATGCGTAAGCAACGTACGTGCAATTGCGCGGAGGAACAGGGCAACAAATTTTGAGTTTATCCTATTGTACAACTCAATATCGAAGCAGCAGACTACGATTAACGGAGTTGTCGTATTCGAAGCGATGAGCCGAAGCAAGATTATAAAGTACGCCGAGAAGATCTACCGGTCGGGCGAGAGCTGCTGGCCGGCAAGGTTTTGGATCGGACCGCGTTTCAGTTCAATCAAATCACGATTTATCTTGCAGGAATGCGGTTCCAACTTGTAATGATGAAGCACTAAAAGGAATCGTTTGCTAATGTGTTTTTAACTGGTTGACGTCCGGAACCCGGGCCGCAGAGCCTCAGGCAATCTGACCTTACCTCGGCCGACTTGGTGAACCGCTTATGGGTGAAGAATAAGAATCCAGTCGCAGGTGATGCAGCGCTTGGAAACCGACTCCTGAGTTTTTCGCACGCTCCCGACTCGAGATACACAGGGAAAATAAACCGAACAAAAAATTCCAGGCCGACCAAGCCAAACGCGGTCATTGTTGCCAATCAAGTCGATAAAAACCGAAACCAAGACAAAATATAATTTTTTTGGCGCACGTTGTGCGATTTGGAGCACAATGGCGCGAGGTATTGGCTGTGGCGCAGTTTCCGCAAAATGGCGCAGGATGGCGCAGACAAATGCGTCGGGCGCAAAATGGCGCAAATGGCGCAGCCGTTCCACCCCTGCTGTCTGTTCAGGAGATGATTCGCCAGAACGTTAAACTCAACAAAGTTGTCTTCAAAGTGTGCAGCTCTACTATTCACACCACTTTTTCCTCTATCCAAGTAGCTGTGGTGCATTGCACACCAGTGCCAAGGCCAATTCTATCCTCCGAATAGCAGATATGTTCATCTCTTGCATGGGTATTGAAGCTATACAACGGTACGGGCTGCTTCCCACCAAGATGGTGCGCAAAACCCCCAGAAGTAGCCAATTCAGCTTGAGGTGTGCTGCCCTCACTCCATCATAAATTCCTCAAACAAGCTTGGTCTAAAGCTAAAAATTAAAAAAAGGTGGAACAAAAATGTTGTTGTCATGCTTTAGCGTGAAAAGCACGCCACAATGCCTGCGCAAGGATGTAAAGTTAGTTTTAATTCTTCCTTTCATATTCACTTAAATGTGACCTCTCAGAGTGTAGTACATTGGCTGGAATTGTTAATTACATCCTTGAGTAAACTATCAAATTTCTGTGTCAAAGGCGGATTTTTGAAACCTGCGGAACCGCAGTGCTTTTCCATCCCATCTGCAGAAAGCAACTGGGACCCTCACGTGTGGTGCCATCATACAAATTCATGAACAAGTGGCATGCATTCTATTTTCTGCTTGGCACACCTCCCGCTACCATATCTGCGGTGGGTAATTCCGTAGACCACGTAGCTCGTGGTTTTCTTCAAAGAAAAGAATTTTGTAAAACGAGCGTTGAAGGAAACTATTAGGACTGCTTCAGTAGGGAACTATAAGTCAGCCCTCAACGACACTCGATGCAACAACAAAGACATTTTTGAGGGTGCAAACAAAAAAAGAAAGGGAAGCACTTTGTTGACTGACAGCATGTACGTACGAATTTTGCGAGGGTTCGGAGGGTTCAGTCGGGGATGAAATGACTACCGAGAGTGAAGGTCGACCGTTTGAACTTAGGCAGACGACATAGTGTGCTGCAATGGAGATTTGTATAAAGGAAGTGTGGCGAATAAAATTTTGGAAACCATGTCCGAGACGTGTTTGCCTTCCTTTTTTGCCTCCGTCTCGGGTTCTAGTGGGTATGTCAAATAACAACCAGCTCGCATGCCTAGTAAGCGTGTCTTCAAATGGCTCCTTGAGCTCGTCTATTTTTGAGTGTTTGAAATTCACCGAGATGTCTAGAGGAAGGTCTCCTCAACAGACATTCAGTAATATCCCAAGAGATAGCCCACCTAAAAGCGAAAGCAAATAGGGGGAAAATCAAGAGTGGGCTAACTTTCAATGTGCCATAAAAAAAAGTTGAAAACATTTCTAGTTGTAGATTTTGTGACCTGCGAAACTTGTGATTGCAGGGAGGGGCGATGAACCAAAGACAACTGTCCTTCCCAGTCAGCACTGTTCGCTTATCTCCCGTTGTGGCTAAGTAACACCATTTCTGCTGAGGTCACCATTGACCAGGGTCCTACAATTACAACAAGTGGGCTTTTTGTGTTTCTGAAAAATAGCAAATCCTGCCAAAAATAGGGGAGGGTCATCTTTCAGGCGTGGGCATCGCTCAGAATATTACGGTAGTTTGCAACGAAACAACTGTCGCAAGTAGACGCCAGCGCTGTGCGGGTGCTCCTTTTTGTAGCGAGACTGGCGTAGGCCTCATGGCCTCCGTCACCCAATTTATTCATTCTGACTTGATTTGTTCGTTTGCACGTGTTGATGCTGAATAAATTAAGATGTCAATTCTCGGAAAAGTGGCCCCGTACCTCCGTGAATTGTGCAACCGTCGTGATTGTGACCATGGTATCAGTACTGAGAGGATACCTACACAGGTTAGAATTTGCCAGACTTTTGGCTGAAAGTAAGCGGGCATTCACCACACATCAGGTTTATCCAGGTAGTTATGTTCCCGTCATTTCACTCCAGAAGGCCTGTAGCTCTCAAGTTTTGAGCAGCACACCTGGCTTGCCAAAGCAAATATTTTAGGTTGCGTTTTAATTGTGCATCACGACGCTCACCCACCTTGCTCACGGACATTATGCAAAAAAAAACGAGAGAAAAGCTGCAAGGAGCACATACTTATTTTGTTGATTTTTTTTGTCTTTTCAGCCGCTGTTTAGTGCACAACGACAGACGCCAACAGACGCTAGTATTGGACCATGGCTCATGCATGATGGAATGCTACAGCGGCGCTTTCACGGTGTGTCTTGCAGGAGTTGCGGGCGGTGGTAGAGTGTGTTTTAATAGCAGACGATCCCGTATGCTGCCGGGCGACTGCTCGGACGACTAGCAGACGGCAGGCTAGACGCAACAGACGTCCAGACAGGGAGACATTATGCTTGCATACTTGTTCGACCGAGCAGCCAAGCCAATCCAGTAGTATTGGGCTGGGCCACCAATCTGTGGGCGGAGCTTAGAGCAGGCTGTGACCTCCACTTAAATGGACCTTATTTAGATTTGCGTGCCTTGTGTCGGACGTTGCGCCAACCTTCCTCCATAGCCTCAAACATGGCGACCCATGTTTGAGGTTATGGGCAGAGCGCTGCTATGGGAAACTGATGCTGCAACTACTGCCGTGTCTCGCTCCGCAATAAACGGAGAAATAAGGAGCCAACCGATGTAAATATACGCATTGCATTTAATTTTATTTTCAGTCTGAAGTTTTTACAGCGAGTCTTGGAATAATAGTAGCATTTTACTGGGACTATCCGAGTGGCGAAAAGACAGAGCCCGCGCCGTCTGCTTCCACCGCGAGCTCTATTAAATTCTCTCGATATATAAAGCTCCCCATTAGAGAGCTTACTGTCTCCGGCAGGGAGAGCTTACCGTCTCCGACAAACTAAATAACAGATGCCCAGAATTCAAATTATGGTAAACAGAAACTAGAATATCAACTAACCGGTATTTTTAACCGGATAGAAGCGCCGAAGGGGAGGGACAAAGTGAAGGAGGTAACGACAACACGGAGCGCACTCGCAACTGAAAGTTTATTAGAAACACACCGACTTAAATACTTTATTAAAACCACGTCTCTTCGGCCCCCCCCTCTCTCTTTAAAAATAACATTTCCTCATCTAACAGTGCCAAAGACGGCTTACTGAAACACTTATCGGCTTTTGTTTTGATGACGAACGCTTTGTGAATTTCCCTACCGTAAAGTTCCGAAAGAATGCCCACCCAAAATGGAGAGATAAATGGTGAAAAACATGGGGTGGGCGGGAGGCACTCACTTGATCGAATGACGTTTGAGCGAACGCTCACGTTTCACCGAATGACACTTTAGCGAATAGTCGAACGCCGCGAAGCGGCGTTTTCGGGTGGTCCAAATGGGTTCACATTTTTGTAATGAGCCGACGCAGACTGTCGCCGCGAAGCGGCGTAAGCGCAGCGCGGCGGATGGGTTAACGCGCACCCCCGTTATTCACTAAAACGTCAATTCGCTCAAATGTCGCTGTTCGCTAAAATGTCATTCGCTCATGTGATATGGACCCGGGGTGGGCTACCTTTCGGGACGCCACAGCAAAACTTTATCAAAAACCGGCTACAAACTATGTAACGCGGAAACTGATACCGCAGATCGCGGACACCGCAAATTCGCGTTTCACCATGCGATAAACACGCCGGAACCCGCTACAAACTTGCCTGTCACAGGAGCCATTATCGCACGCGCAGATCGCGGACAAAAAGGCAGGAATCCGCTACACACTCGTATGTTACGGGAACAAATACTGCAGATCGCGAACGCAGCAAAATCATATTTCACGATGCAATATAGTACACGCAGGACCAACTCGCGTGGAATGGAGATCGCACACGCAGATCGCGAACAAAAACGCGGGAATCCGCTATATACTCGCTTGTCTGACGTACCGGTACAGCAAATTGCGAGGTTGATGCGATTCCCGTCGGACATTGCGTGTTGTTCGACGGAAATCGGGGGGTGGGCGATGTTTCGGAATGTTTATGTTACATATATTTAGCCAGAAAAACGGGATGGGCGACCTCTCGGGGGCGGGCGTTCTTTCGGAACTTTACGGTAGTTGTTTTTCCGCTGTGTCGTCCCAGGATGGTTGTGTCTCAAAACAAGGGTGTGCACGAGCATCGATCGCAATGCACGGCCAGATGCCCAGAGAGTGTCTGTTTCATAGCTGCTGCGTGTTCTCTAGCACGGTCATTTACGCAGCGGCCTGTTTGCTTTACGTAAGTGCACCCGCAGGATAGTGGAATGTCGTAGACGACAGAGGTTGTACATTTCAAAAAACTTATCTTTGTATTTCTTTTTGCATTCTTCACTATATCTGTCTGGAGCATTGATTCTTCTGTACAATGACGAAAGCTTATACGGTGCTGAAAAAACAACCGGAACGTTGTAACGCCCCGCAACTTTTTTAAAATTGTAGGAGATAGCATGAACAGGGATGGAACTGGGCAAAGCAGCTCTGAAGCAATCTTGGTAGCAGAAAAAACTGAAGTTTGGAGCAGGCTGGGAGCAGCAAAAACGAGGTCTTTGAGCAAGTTGGGGCAGCAGTCGAGTTTTAAGAATGTTAAAATAGAGGCTGAATGTCACCTGGTTTTCAAAACTAAAGAGAATATGGCATGCAGATAACTCCATGTGAACGGTAGTTTCAATAAACTTTTTAGCTCCAAATATTTTTCACAAAATTATGCGCAAATTACGCAACATTTGAAGCAAAACTGCACAGGACAGTGTCATGCATAATAAAACCGGCTTGCAAAAAGGTAAATGTAAACAGGTACAAATAGCTTGCACTGCTCAGCATTCACTAGTAAGGTGTACCAAAAAATAAAATGCAGGTACAAAAATAGTCTTTCATTTTTCAGTGACTAGAATAAGATAATGAATGTCCACGCACATATATATCTATTGGAACTTTGTCAATTGCTCACTGATAAACATCACTTTTTCTAAAATCTGAGCAAATTTTGCATCAGCCTCCACTAACAGCACTTGTCCAGACTCAATCTTCTCCTATGTCAAAGGCACTTTCGTGACATCACTGCCAAATCACTCGAGTTACCTCTAGACTAGGCACATACCACCGTCAAAGCGCGATCAGCGCCATCACAATCTGGCAGCTCGTATCTTGCTCCGTCAAACGCCTCACTGCTCGCTCGCCTTTATTCCCAAGTTTTCTGCGCGGAGCAGCGGGGCAGGCCAACGCGGGATTGCAATAGTCACACGTTTGCTCCACTATTTAGATCTTGAGGTGAAATGACTCTAGAAAACAAGGCGAGCATGCAGCAATGGCAGCTAGCGCTGGTGGCGGCAGCAACCGTCAGATACAGATCTTCGGATTCAGATTTGGGCCGAAAATTCCGGTGTCAATGTTGCCAACAGAAACTGCGAGACGGCTAATTTCTACGAGGCTCGTTTATATTTTTCAGTTTGGGCGCACTTTGGTGCAATTTTGTTCTTCTTTATACCTTTGTATTAGAGTGGCACATGCAAGGTCATTAGGCGACCAGTAGCGCAATTGGCGCAGCAGTTCCATCCCTGCATGAAGGAAAGGAATGATCACCGGCCTCATTTTCTGCAGTTCATGGACTTCTTGTGGAACAACTCTATACTTCCTTCTCAGACCATCCACCGCATCAATCAGGGACTTCTGCTCCTGGCCATACCATGGTGACATGATTTCTTCAACGCAGCTCCGAGGCAGGACATAGCGATACCTTTTTTCATTAGTTTTGAATGGGCCGAGTCGTATCGTAGCACACATTTTTTTGGAGCAGGGCTCATAAGCCCAACAGGTGTGATCGTCCAGAAACATGAGTTTTAAATCTAAAAACTGCAAACACCCCCCCCCGAGGTTCTCCCATGCGTAAACCTCAAACCCACAAAACACCCATCAATTCAACTACATTGCTTTCAGTGAGCTCCTCAGGTGGAAGGATAATGACCAGATAATCGTTGATATATCAACAATCCTAAAAACGCCCTCATTTCCGAGTCTTTCAAGTATAGCTTGGTCACTGATGCGCGAAATAAATATCACACAGTAGAGGAGCTACTCTCAAACCAATACAAATGCCCTGCCTCTGCCGTCTACAACATTCCACTATCCTGTGGGCACACCTACATAGAACAAACAAACAGGCCGCTGCGTAAATGACCGTGCTAGAGAACCCGCAGCAGCTATCAAACAGACGCCGTCTGGGCACCTGGCAGTGCATTGCGGTCGATGCCCGTGCGCCCCCTTGTTTACAAACACAACCGTCCTGGGATGACACAGCGGAAAAACAATTAGGGAAATTCACGAAGAGTTTGTCATCAAAACAAGGGAAGCCGATAAGTGTATCAGTGAGCCATCTGTGGCACTGTTAGATAAGGAAATGTTACTTTTAGAGAGAGTGGGGTGGCTGGAAGTGACGTGGTTTTATTGAACTATTTAAGTCAATGTTTCTAATAAACTTTCAGTTGCGAGTGCGCTCCATGTTGTCGCTACCTCCTTCACTTTGTGCATGTCCTTCGGTGCTTCTGTCCAGTCATGAACAAACTAGCCCAACTGAACATTTTGCTGGTATTTTTAATATTTTGGACGATGAATGTAGTCATCTGAATTCTTTTCCCAGATATCAAATAAATGTAAAAAGCTTTCTTATTAATCGCAACATTATGTTTCATATTTAATGTGTCTTGATTTTTACTCTTCACGTATCTGGTTATTCATACCTGTAAGAGTGACAAACCTTTTATTCCGCTATTTTCGAAATGGGCCGTCCGGGATGTTATCGCTAGTTAACCTTCCGATTTCAGTCTGTAGATGCATACAAGCATTTTTATTTGTTTCAAAATTGATAGTGTCTTTCAATAAGTGTTTTTTGTAATCACTCTTATGTTAGTTGCTACGCACTCTTAGTGATTTTTGACACGTTTTTATGATACTAATGAACCTGTGTATATACAACTTGTCTTGTTGATTGTTTATGTATTCTATTGTTTTATTATTATTCATCTGGTTGCATTTAATTTGGTGCTGTTGAACTGTAATGGGCAGAGAAGACTCATCAGGCAGGAATGCCTTTTTCCTTTACCACCCTGCCGGCCTCGGCCTGCAGAACCAATAAAGAAAAAAAGAAATTGTACTAATGGTTAATGGCGGGTTAAGACTGCTTCACACATTTGTGCCAGTTGCGCCCACGGCAACCGAAATGACAACAACGATAAAGACACTGGGACAACTGCGGCTCGTGATTCTTTCCTGAGGCAGCTTCTTGCATTGCTTGTCCCACTGTGTGCAGCAAGCAGTTTTCCCGGTGACTATAGTCTTGGCGTCGTTTCGGCCATTCTGAACAAAACCAAAGCAACTTCCTGAATCAGGCTTTCTAATATAATCAATTTCGAAGTACCTAACGCCTTTACCACATCCCAGAAAAGTAACATCGTAAAAACTAGCGCGAAGAACCCTATGCAGGCAGAGCGGGAATAATGGGAAGCTTCAAAGATGGCGTGGAGGCTCGATAGTTTGTATGATTGCCGAGAGATGACGCTAATAATGAATAAAGTCTATCTGCGTCTCGCAAGATAAATATTGCACTAAATATTTGTTTTTTCTTTTGTGAAAAATTTATCGTATGACATGCGAGTCCCACTCAGGCACTTGGCTGATCTCTGATTGGAGGATTTCTCTCGGAGGGTGCTGGTGGCTACAGCGCAGCAGTGCCATGATGGCGTCGTCTGCCAGTCATAGGAACCTTTTCTGCGGCTCTCCGGTTCTTTACACTTTTTTATAAACGAGAACCTAACCCTCGAGGAAGGGGAAACCAAAGACTTAAAGGGTAGATGGGTTTTGTCCATAAAGAATAACCAGACACACTACAATAAACAAACAACATATGGCCTAGCAGATACTGTTTACCAACTGAAGAGAATGCCATCTGTTAAGGCAGATCTTGGTAGCACACGTGACCAATTCCCCTCACTTTATTTGCAGTCTCCTATCTCAGGCGTGGAGAGACCCATTTTGGCCTACTTGCTCACTGTACAAGAAAAATATGGCAGATTGCAAGCCGACTGTGGATACAACTTTGAATTAAGCTTGCGGATGCTGTTTGCATACGGACATCAAAATCACCATCTGCACGGGACACTAGATGAAACTCCCCAGCGCTTGGGACAGTTTGAAGGTTTCATACTGACAAAGGTCTCCCACAAACATTGTGTATTTACTTCACTCATCCTATTTCTTGACTGCAAGTAATGCTTTGAGCACGAGGTCTCAGATTTAGAAAGTGACCCAGTTTCGTGTGAACTTCTGCAGTGCAAGTACTTCTAAACTCACGAGCTCCTCCTCACGCCTTGCGAGGGAAAGGAGTAAACAACTTTCTTTTTTCCCGCTCTTCTATTTGAATCGAAGAATATCCCTCACGCCAGAGCACCTCGAACTGAATGATTTTGCCACCTATTAAAGCTACCCGAAAGAAATTTGGTCAGACATCTGAGGAGCATTACTGAGGTCAACCGTGGGTGCAAGCTGATGACCTCGTGTGTGTCTGCTCAAGCTGTTCTCCACGTCACCCTTAAGCACCGTTCACACACTTGCAACCGAGTAGGACCAAGAGAGACAAGACTGGTCTTTAAGCCTCTTGCGACGACATAGGACTGGATGCACTGCTGCGGAGCAGGTCCTACGCCGTCACAAGAGGCTTAAAAAACGGTCTTGTCCCTCTCGGTCCTACTCGGTTGCAAGTGTGTGAACGGCGCTTAATACGAGCCACCGAAACCTCGAGGACATGACTGAACAGTTGGTGTCGACCCTGCACTCAACTAGCTTCCCCGAGATGCGGACTTCAGCAGTCCAGAATTCCTCGCCGCCATCCCAATGGTGCAACAGGTGACGTGTTGGGCTAGTTGGTTTGAAGTGAACATCTTGGGAAGGAACAGCGGCAAAAAACCTGGACAAGGGTAAAGAAACACACACGACAGGACGGCGCTGAACCAACAACTGTTGTTTAATACACAAAAAAGGAAGGAGGAAAACAAGAAGCGTCTTAATCAGAAAAAATAGACACCACACATGTGCCAACCAAGCAGCATATGTCAAGATAGGCCATATCAGTGGCTACGTAGTGCCCTTCATTGTTGACCGAAGGTTCCCGAATTTTTTTTTTTTCAGATAATGCCACTGACGGTTTGCTGATGCATCTCCCCGCCAAGTTCAGAGATAAAAAAACCCTCAATGATTTCCCTTGTCACTCTCTGTCTGTATGTTTATCCAAAACAGTGACTTCACTAAAATTAGGCTGGCACTTGCAGTCCCTGCAGTGTAAAGGTGGCAACCCCCCAACAGTGGCCCTGAGTGAATATGAATGTTCTCCAAGTCTGTCATTCATTTCGACAGCGGCCCATCTGTCCAACATACACATTGCCCCACGACAAGGGAGCCTTATAAACCACGCCAAACACGCAAGCCACAAACGGTACTACGTGCTTTTTGGTGCATTTCCTTTTCGACCGATTTTTGGTAGTAGCACTGACCTTTGCACATATCTGACCCATTTTCTGTGGGGCAGAAAACACCAGAATGGGGGTAGTGCCCTATCTCCATCGGGTATCCCATAACCTTAAAAGGGCCCTGCAAGGACATTTTTCCCGATTTTTAATTTGCACCGAACTTGAGCGTACTGAATGTAGTAACTTAATGAAACTTTTCTTTTCTCGAATTTCGCTTTATTTTAAAAGTTATAGGCAGATCAAAATTACAAAAACAAGCAAAAAATAACCTCCTTTATGACGTCCTTGATTGCTTGAGGGGCCGTGAACTAGAAGAGGGGTAGTGAGCTCAGCGAGCGGTCACGGCTGCCGCACTCCATGTTGACAACTCGAGAGGGCGTCACTAATGCATGTTCTGGCTAGCCTGTATGAAGCGAGCAGCCAGGGCGGCTCGCATTGAATTTGCTGCACGATTAAACACTAATTCGGCATGACACTTCATTGGCCACAAACTACAGCAAACACGGGGTAAAGATCAGTGTAGAACGGGGGCACTTCACACTGCCATACCGCCAAAAGGCAAAACCGCAAGCAAAAGCTGCTCGTTGAAGGCCTTGGGAACACTCGGAACAGGTCGGATCCTCCAGTCCAGTGGTTCTCAACCTACGATGCTTCGCGGACCCCTTGTGGATAGGCGGAGATGATGGAGGACCCCGTTCGTGGTGAGAGGAGAGGAAATGTATAGGTTAACTATAAGAAAGACTTAATAAATTGAAATAACTAAGGGTTAGTGTGAAGTAGACTTCTCAAATTGGCATACGCTACAGAAAACTCGCCCGGAAATTGAAATGTACCTGCTCAATCTGAAAAAAAGACAACTTTTATTGCCGGGCTTCACTGATGAGGCAGGGCTTCGCGGACCCCTAGGATGTCTTCGCGGACCCCAAAGGGTCCGGGACCCCCATTTGAGAACCACTGCTCCAGTCCATAAGACCGCAGCGCCGCCGCGTACATCCGGGACCTTTCTACGCTCGCCGCTCGTTGGTGCCTGATCCTACTACACCTTTCTAGTATGCGCCGCCTTTTCCACCTCTTGGTGGCGGGTATGTCGATGGGTCATTTCTTGTTTCCGTACTTTCTAAACTGCATTTGTTTCTTTTCTGATCTAAAATAGTGAACAAAAACTACTTTTATAAATAATTGAAACGGTTCGCGCCAGATAAATTTTGTACTTGGACTAAAAAGAAGCTTTTAGCGGCTCTGACCAGTAGTAAGCCCTTGACTAAAGTCGTCACATATTGCGCGCTTCCGGCACCACGGGTCGCCCCCGTAGGTGGAGGAGGTTTCCGCTTTGTCGGGTTAAAATATGACGCACTGATATTTAGTTACTCTCTCCGTTTAGTTACTCTCTCACCGCTGGCTTGCCCGAACCCCAAGAGACGTGGAAACCATAAAAAAACTGGACGCTTAAATATGATTGCAGGGCCCCTTTAAGCAAGTCAGACGTCGCTATGGTGTCCCTGTGGTGCTTTCTGCCCCACAGAAAATGGGTCAGATATGTGGAAAAGTCGGTGCTACCACCGAAAAGGAAATGCACCAAAAAGCACATAGTACCGTTTATGACTTGTGTGTCCGACGTGGTTTATAAGGCTCCCTTGTCGTGGGGCAATGTGTACGCTGTCTAAATGACAAACTTAGAGAACATTCGTATTCTCTCAGGGCCACTGTTGGGGGGTTGCCACCTTTACACTGCAGGGACTGCAAGTGCCAGCCTAATTTTAGTGAAGTCACTGTTTTGGATAAACATACAGACAGAGAGTGACAAGGGAAATCAATGAGGCTTTTTTTATCTCTGAACTTGGTGGGAGATGCGTCAGTAGCTTTATCTGAAAAAGAATTCCGGTACCTTCGATCAACTATGAAGGGCACTACGTAGCCACTGATATGGCCTATCTTGACATAATATGATGCTCGGTTGGCGCGTGTGTGGTGTCTATTTTTTTCGATTAAGGTGCGTCTTGTTTTCTTCTTTTCTTTTTTTGTGTATTAAACAACAGTTGCTAGTTCAGCGTCGTCCTGTCGTGTGTGTTTCTTTACCCTTGTCCAAGTTTTTTGCCGCTGTTCCTTCCCAAGATGTTCACTCTCACCATGGTGCAGGCTGCAGACCAGCTTCTCATTGTCGGAGTCAGAGTCTGGAGACTTCCATCGCTCAATCTGGCGCACATTCTTCCTGGGCGTGCCCTTGGGCTTGGGCGGGTTGTTCTGTGAGCGACATGCACGAGCAAAGTGTCCCTTCCAACCGCAGCTTCTGCACTTTTGGCAGAGCACGATCCACTTGTGAGTGTGGAATATCCACGCTGTGGGCATGACTTGGACTTGATGCTGTGTACCACGGCAGCCGTTGCCACAGCTTGTATATCTGTAAATTGCAGAGCTCCATGCTCCTCGGTGCGGCATTCCTGAATCACTTGATCCAAAGTTGGGTCCTCGCTGAGGAGACGCTGTTGCAGCCACCAGTTGTGTATTCCAGGCAGGGCCGGATTAAGGTACGGGCTAAGGGGGCTGCAGCCCAGGGCCCCCGACTCTCTGGGGGCCCCCATGACGGAAGGTTGATTGACGCAGCTCGTAGAAAAAAAAACAAACAAACAAACGAAACCTAAACATTTTTCGGAAAGCGATGTTGCATTGCCGCAGCATTCGAGAAGAGGGATGTACAAAGATAATGGCGATGTCAGCGAGGCCAAACGCGCACTTTGCGTAGCACACTCCTATCCCTGTACAAAGCCGGCCCTTTGGGTGGGTGACCGGCCCCATAGGGTGCTTGTCCGCTTTCTTTTGAAAGCGGCTTCGAGCAAACGAAGAAAACACGCGAGGGGCCCCACGATCTGGGGTTTTTCGCTCCACCTTTCTTTTTTTTTGTCAGGAAGGGAATCTTTATAAACACATCCCCCTTCACCCTACTCGGGCTCGTGTCTCGTGCGCGCAAACACGTGTTTTTGAGCAGCGCTTACACTTTGAAAGTGCGGCCTTCGACGTTGCTGGGGAAGGGAACAAAGCTGCATGCCGCTTCCACGGTGGTCTTGCCGGAGTGCTCCCTAGTTGGAACCAGACGGGAATGGTAAATTTTTTGTATTTTGAGGCTACTTTCTATTGATTAAAAAACAACGGCAACTGCAGTATTTCCCAGGTTCATTGTATTAACCAGACATCATTATCATCATCATCGTCGCTATCATCATCATCATCATTAGGGCCCCTGAAGCGTCTTAGCCCAGGGCCCCGAAATGCATTAATCCGGCTCTGATTCCAGGGATTCTACTCTGCAGCATATGGCCGTGTAGCTCACTGAAGTCGCACTCCGTCGCCAGCGTATGCAGATCGGTAAGCCAGTCGTTGAACCGTCTGTCTTCAGGCTGGTTGTGAGAGCCGAAAACCGAGTCTCGGTAACTCGCATTTACCGCAGGATCGCAATGCTTGTCGAAAAGCTCCATTAGCTTCTCGATGCAGAGTTCATCATCCGGATTTTCGAAGCCAAAGATTTTGTAGACGCGTCTGGCGTTGTCACCAATCTTTACGAGGAACGTCGCTGCCTGAAACTCGGCATCTTTGGACTTAAGTCTAGTGGCGGTTGAGAACAGTTTGAATTCCTCCCGCCAGGTTTTCCAGGCCACCTCCAGGTCACCGGACATGTCGAGTGGCTTGGGAGGTGGTAGAAGACTTGCGGGGACTCCTCCCGACGTAAGAACTTGGACATTTGATCTCCCGCTCGACGACTGCTGCGTAGTAGCCTCTGGGTCCGTCAGCTCGTTCGGTGAATCCCTCGTTTTTCGCTGTTCTCACCGTGGACTGCGTTGACTGTTTTAGCTTTGCTGGACTTTTGCAGTGGCAGTCTTCGGTTTCGTCTTTGATGCCATGTTGCATGTGCAAATTATTTATTTAGGCATAAACATACAAATGACTGTGACCCTGTTGGTGTCTCCATGCCAAGTCCCCCGTGGCGCCTGTGTCGTCGCCCCCGGCCTGCCTGTCGGTGTTGCTCCTCCCAGGAGGCTGGCGCCCCCTCGTGGCGTCTGTGTGAACCAGCCTACACTCAACACATCGGCTTTGAAACGGGTTGTGCATCTTCGAAGTTGAGTTTCCAGCAAAATTGAAGGGTGTTTTATTAAGTTTATTACACTTTTTATCACAAGTTAAAATTTTTTATAGCTCATGATCATGCAGATTATATTCCAATTTTTGGAAGATTTTTAACGTTATTGGGTTTCGAGCCTAATCACGTTCAAACACAGGGCAACATAACTCAAGAAACACTTTTATGCCACAGCCAATATTTACACCGGTCGAGATGTTTACCCCTGATTATAACAGGGTTCCATGGTTTTTTTTTTTTGCTTCTTTTTTTCTTCAGGGTTTCTTCTTTTCCACAGATTGGGTTTTTCTGAGCCTTTGGTGCCAGTAAGAAATGGGCGCCTATCTGGGCTCGTGTTGAAAAACTGCAGAATTGACCAACCTCCAGGAACATTTACGTGAAAAGATATGATAAGAAAAGTAAACGAGACAAGGGGTGTCACTTCCAAAGAAAAAGCAGCCTCGCAGTCAACCAAAATATGGCTGTAGATAAAAGATTTATTCCCCTTTGGCTTTTTCCTCAAAGGACAGCTCCTATCAGGGCTTTGACAGAATACCAGAAAACTGGCTCTGAAGGATTTATCTTTACACACTGAAAGTTAGAATTTGTAATATACAGGGTCTTCTTTAAGTATAAGTAAAAAATAAATAAGGAAAGAGTGCTGTATCGTTCTTCTGTCACTTGTGTTTATTTGCACTATGTGCAGACACGCCCAACTACAAATGGTGCCTCAGGTCTTTTCGTAGGCATTACAGACTGCTTTTGAAAAAGCTGTGAAAGCTACACTAATGTGATCTGTGCAGGCAAGTTAGACAACCAGAGGCACCTAAAGAAGGGGCCTAATCATCGGGATAAGTCGGATAATTAACTAAAATTGGTTTATTAATTTTTTGATTAGTGAAAATAAACATGGTACAAATTAGAAACAAGCCAAGCATCACCGAAAACCGCTAAATCTAAATTTTAGGAGGACTTGGAGACCAAGGGAAGCATGGTGGTGCACTAAAGTTACCACTTATGCAACAGGCCCAAGGTTGGCTGTGCGAAAACTCGTCTTTTTTCCTTTTCTTGTCATCTGCGTTTTTCGCACTGCCAGCATTGTACCTGTTGCACTCGTGGTAACTTTAGAGCACTACAGCACTTCCCAAATACTCCAAAGTCTTTTTAAAATTTACCTATTTAGTGGTTTTCGATGACGCTCCGCAAGTTTATAATTGAAAGCATGTTTACTTTCCCTAATTAAAAAAGGTAATCAACAAATCTTCGCTTAGACTTATCCGGCCCCTACCGTAATATCTTGAGTCATCGCCTGTGTGGGCAAAATATCAACTTCCAAAAAAACACAGTGATTGCTATATTACGTTCCCCTGGCCGTATAACTCGCCTGCAAAGACCGCACTGATGTCACGGCTTTTTAGACGCAAACCTGTCAAGCCTAAAAAAAACACCCTGTATACAGGCATACTTTCCAACATTGAAGTGAGTCACGGTAGCGTGCTCTTTCTTGATTGACAACGCAAAACACTAAAAACGCCCTTTTGACACCGTATATAAAAAAATGCCAGCAGATGCGCCCATGAAAATTCCGGTGCTCAGTGATACAGACAGTGCCCTTCCTAAACACTCCAAGCGACGCAACCGATAGGTTGCCGCGTTGCAGTAACCCAAGGTAGGTTGCGAGTACTTGAGAAAAACAAAACCATACCTCACACATTGCTACGCATTGAGGTCGGAGCGGTGCAATTGTGCCGGGCTGAGAGTAAAAACTGCTGTGTCGTTAAAGGGAAGCTGAAACACTTCTTTCAAAAAAAGAGATAGAGGTTGATTCTAGCATAGTAGTTGTATCCCGTGAATCTCAATATCACGTTTGTTTTCCCTGAAGATGTAACTATACGCGAGAAAACATGAAAAACCTCCCACCAGTCGTGACATCAGAAGAGGATCTTTCGGCCGCCTAGTGCGTGTCGCTCAAAGGTAGCGCGTGCAATTGTAAGCTTGCCATGCACATACATTTCCCCGCGCTGGTACCCTTCTTAAAAATACCAAGAGTGTGCCTGCATAGCTTTGACAGTTGCTGAAGATGCGCAAGAGCGGAGATTGACGTCACGCTCCGGGCAGGAGGGCCTTCGGCGGTACTTTGAAAATGGTCTTCTGCACCCTCCATGCACCAAATAAAAAAACCTTGATATTCGAGAATCTGGAGGTCAAATGAAGACGATTTAAGCGTGTTTCCTCACATACAAAACCGCTTCCCTCTAAGTGCTCCAATGGTTATGCACTGTCTCTCGTAAAGACCAAGTTTGATAGTTTTTCAATTCACCATTGTTTTGTGGGGGAGCGACAACGATGAACCCACGCCGTACGACGCAAGACGTTTGGTTTCCCAATCATGTGTGACAATTCGCGTGCTGCGTTTGTTTTTGTGCTAGCAATGTCTGCATATTTCAGTGCTCAGGGGATAAGATGGAATCCCATCCCACACTCGCGAATATGCAGTGATCATTTCGTTGGAGGGATGCCCTCCAAAGACGTTTCGTTCCTATCATGTGTGTCAATGATATTTACGGACCAGTAACGCACGCGGTCTGTACTATGTGAAGAAAAATTGAGATGGTACAAAAAGTGAGAAAAATTAATCCAAGGAAAAGTAAGATGAAACTTGGAATTACAGGACAATCGACATTTGAATCTGGCAGTTTAAGTGCACTTCCTTTTTTAATTAGCCGCTTTTAAGATGTGAAAATTGCTTTCTTTTCCTATTTCGGATTGCCACTAATCAGTAGGTAACGGCAAAACAAAACGCCAAAATTTTTCCTGATCAAATTAGCGCAAGGTAACTGTTAGAACTCACTCAAAGAAAAAAGTTATAATTTAAAAAAATCAAACAATTTTTCTTTAATCTGACTCAAATATAAATCATATAATATTTAGATCACTTCAACTCAAAAAGAGTAATTTGTTTTTCACTCGTCTTGTCAAACACAGGAAATTAAATCATCCCATCCAATCACTGAAAACAGTGTAGAACAGAAATTCAACGTAAATTTAATTACGCCGTAAAGTGCAGTTTATTTCGAAACATTTTTTTCTTGATATAAACCATGTCATACTAGAACAAAAGGAGCTTGATTTGTTTGGTTATTGGGAAAGCTTTATTTGCTGTAATATTTTAGCAAAGCAAAATAACAACCACTCCTAAGTTTATACGAAAACCCCGAGGAAACAGCTCCCTATCCCGCCAAACTGTTTTCGAACAGCTTTGTGCACACAGGGTCACTGTTCCCATTGCTTCTGAGGAAGACAAAACATGACCAGTCTTTTTAGCAGCACCAAAAATAAAATTGACAAAAGAAAAATATTCAATGACAGTTTGCGAGTTGTTTTACGACAATGACTTTTTCCTTCAGTTTTAAAGTGCGCGATGGTATACTTCAATAAAAAAAGCGGCAATTTCATGTAAAACAAAACGGAGATACTGAAAGATGCAGGAACACCATACATACAAATAAAACAGTCTGCCTGTCTGTGCCAGTCTCTCTCAACCACTCCCTGTTGGTTTGTGCGTGCGTGCGTGCACACACACATTTTGTGTGTTTGTTTCTTTCCCATTCCGATTTGCTAGCACTTCATTTCGCTTGGAATTACGGAAATTAAAGGAAAAGGTGGAAGATAGAAACAAAGTTCACCTCTCTGATTAGCACAGAAAAACTAGCACTGCATTTTGCATGGGTTAAGCCTGCTATACAATTTCTGTTGGCTTGGCAAATTTTTTTATTAAAAACAAAATAAACGTGCATGAACAGCATCAAATAACAAACTAATAAATAGAAACATATTTCTGAGATTAGTTTTGTGGGAAAGTTTTTTTGTGAAAAAGGTGCTCTTGTGGGAAAATCATTATAAAAAAATGGTAAGACTTAAAAAGCAACTCCGCTTCATTTTTGTTTTTGAAAAAGAAAGCAGACTTCAATATCACTTAGGAAGATCACACGTCAAATATTACGACCTAGTTCTGTCAAAATGTTTCTTAAAACGGTCCGGAAAACTTTGGAACACGCCAGACTGCCGCTATCAGCTGACTTGCGGGCGAATTGAGGTGCAATCAACAAGGCAATCAAGGCTACGGTGTAGGCATTGCCAACATTGAGCTAAACATCAACATTACTACAGTTTGTTTATTTTTACTTCTCCGGGAAGCATAACAGGTGACGTCTGCAGTGTCTCCTCTTGGCGCTCAGCGGTGTCCACGTGATTGGCGTAATGCGCCTGCGCAGTGCGCTTCTCAGCCTTGGGAGCCGTCCCGCCATTACTGCCGTCTCCCGCGTCATAACCGCCGTTGTCTCGCAGTTTGTGATTATTGTCTCTTGGAGTATCGGTCACACTACAAATGCAGACTGGTGCCGCAGTTATGCAGACGTCGTCGGATTCTTGGTCTGTTCGATTCGCCTACATTGGCTGAACTAGTTCAGCAGTGCAGGAACAGGCGCATTCGATTCAACCAGAAGTAGCACGGCCGCTGCACTGGTGTGTTTGAGCTCAGACCCCGTTGCACAAAACCTTGCACCGGCTCCGGAGTCAGTTCAGCATCCGTGCAGAAGCACACGACGAGAGCAGACAATACTCGCGGTGCCATTTCTCAGAGCTCTTGCTGAAATGTCTGCCATGTTTAAGAATAACGCCGAGACAGAGATTACATTTCCTCTCATTGATGAAAATAATGTACCCCCGGTGGATGCAGAAGCAAGGTCCTAAAAATCCTGACGGAGGGTAGGAGATAGCTCGAATATGATATTTTGAAAGCGTCTTATGCACCTGCTCGCACAGGTTTGTCTCTCAGTGGTAAGGGTAGAAAGATTGACTCACGTAAATTGTTTCGTTTTGATGCTATGTGGTACTATGTTGATATTCTTAAAAGACACAGGGCAAGTATTACACTCATGATAGCCTCCGCCTTCAGTTGCTCTTGAATGCATACTGACGACTCTGATACATTACAGAGGTCTGCGATTTAGTACACTGGCACTCGCATGTCCCCATAGCTGAGCACAATACTGCATGCTTTGTCTGCTGTTATCTGTGGCCGCCCACTAACGGGTCTGGGAAAAAACGCCAAGAATCAGCACTGGCTTAGTCGTTCCATGCGGATCTTTCTTGAGAATCGAAACAAACGCTTCAACTTGGCGTCAAAGTGACGCACAACAACTGTTTTGACCAAGGCGATGCTCATGTCAGGCCTTCGTCTTCGAAGTGACTGCTACAGCGTGCTGCAACCAGTAACTCCCGATGCAAAATCTTCCTGATGGAGCGAATCTATTACCAAAATGAGAAACTCGAGACTTGGAATTAACCTACTATTGCTAAATGACGTATGCGGTCGAAGGACTGCATACATCGTTCGGCAGCATACGTCGTGTCGTATGCAGTTGAAGGACACAAACGCTTATGGAAACGATGGAGGTAGACAGTAACCCTCAAAAATGCAGACAGAAATGCATTTCGTGCTGGAAATGTTTTTAATACGCTCAAATAAAGAAACTTTCACACACAAGATTTTAATGCGAGAGCCTTAAGGAGCTCGTGCTGCAGAAAAGCCGGCATCGGTGGCATGCGCTAAAATCCAGGATTGGTTGAAAGGTTCATGACGTCACAGCCACATGACCTCGTGCGGGAATTTCAAACAACCCAAAACGCTTATGTGAAACGTGACATTATGCATGGAATGAAAGTGATTAAAAAACATGACATGTAATGTGAATTAAAGGTTGCCGCATGTCTCAAATTATTTCCCTTTATAAAGTAATTCATTTGCCTTAAAGGGGCCCTGCAATCATATTTAAGCGTCTACCTTTTTTGCTGTTTCCACATCTCTTGGGGTTCGGGCAAGCCAGCGGGCACGGAGAGAGTAACTAAATATCAGTGCGTCATATTTTAACCGGAAGACGCGGAAACCTCCTCCACCTACAGGGGCGACCCGCGCTACCGAAAGCGTGCAAAATGTGAGGCATTTGGTCCTGTGCTTACTACTGGTCAAAGCAGCTAAAAGCTTATTTTGGTCAAAATACAAAATATAAGTGGCGCGAACCGTTTCAATTATTTATGAAAGTAGTTTTTGTTCAGTATTTTAGATCAGAAAAGAAACAAATGCAGTTTATAATGTACGGAAACCAGAAATGACTTGTCGACATACCCGCCACCAAACGGTAAAAAAGGCGGCGCATACTACCGTAAAGTTCCGAAAGAACGCCCACCCAAAATGAAGAGATAAATGGTGAAAAACATGGGGTGGGCTATCTTTGGGGACGCCACAGCAAAACTTAATCAAAAACCGGCTACAAACTACGTGACGCGGAAACTGATACCGCAGATCGCGGACACCGCAAATTCGCGTTTCACGATGTGATAAACACGCGGGAACCCGCTACAAACTTGCCTGTCACAGGAACCGATATCGCACGCGCAGATCGCGGACAAAAAGGCAGGAATCCGCTACAAACTCGTATGTTACGGGAACGAATACCGCAGATCGCGAACGCAGCGAAATCATATTTCACAATGCAATATATAGTACACGCGGGACCAACTCGCGTGGAATGGAGATCGCACACGCAGATCGCGGACAAAAACGCGGGAATCCGCTATAAACACTCTTGTCTGACGTGCCGGTATAGCAAATTGCTCGGTTGATGCGATTCCCGTCGGACATTGCGTGACGTCCGACGGAAATCGGGGGGTGGGCGATGTTTCGGAATTTTTATGTTACAGATATTTAGCCAGAAAAACGGGATGGGCGACCTCTCGGGGACGAGCATTCCCTCGGAACTTTACGGTAAAAAGGAATAGTGGGATCAGGCTCCGACAAGCGGCGAGCGTAGAAAGGCCCCGGATGTACGCGGCGGCGCTGCGGTCGTTTACGGACTCGAGGATCCGACCGGTTCCGAGCGTTCCGAAGGCCTTCGACGCAGGTTTGACTTGCTGTTTGGCCGTTTCGCGGTATGGCAGCGCAAAGTGGCTCTTGTTCTAAACTGATCTTTCCCCCGTGTTTGCTGTCGTTTGTGGCCAATGAAGTGTCAAGCCGAACTAGTGTTTAATCGCGCAGCAAATGCAATGTGAACCGCCCTGGCTGCCTGCTTAATACAGCCTATCCAGAACATGCTTTAGTGGTGCCCTCTCGAGCCGTCGACACGGAGTGCGGCAGCCGTGAGCGCTCGCTGAGCTCACTACCCCTCCTCTAGTTCACAGCCATTCAAGCGGCCAAAGACGTCATGAAGGAGGTTATGTTTTGCTTGTTTTTGTAATTTTAATTTGCCTATAACTTTTAAAATAAAGCGAAATTCGAGAAAAAAAGTTTCATTAAGTTACTACGTTTAGTGCGCTCAGGTTCGGTGCAAATTAAAAACCAGTAAAAAAATTATTGCAGGGCCCCCCCCTTTAAAAAAAAATTCGAAGAATTTTAGGCAGGATTCACACCCACGACCTGTCAGTTGCAAGCCAGTCCCGCTACTGACTAGGCCATGCAAGGCACGCTTGCACAGCTTGGGAACGAGTGGGAGTTCATATGTTTATATGTTTCGCTATCGCGTTCCACTCTTAAAGGCGAAGCTTAAGCATCCTCCAAGTTTTGTTTATATACTTTAAAACAAAAAAAGAACACGAGCGAGCTTGTCAAACCACAAAGAACTTAATGTAGCATACGACGTGGCGTAGAAAAACACGAGCCAACAGATGCAGACGACACCCTGCGCTTCCGCTCCGGAAGCCGATCACAGCACCAGTCCTAATGCGGCAGCTGCACTGATTCTTTACCGCCACTGCACGAGTCCTGCACTCCTCCGAACATGGACAGAACTAGTTCAGAACTTTCTGGCCAAATCAAACAGACCTAACGTAGACACCAAAACGTAGTGAATACTGCGGAGCAGTAGATACCTGCGCCTTGCTCACGCCCGCCCCAACAGAGGCCCGCCCCAATCCCGGCCATTGTCGTAGAGAGGATCACGTGACCGCTCGTACCACATGGTAGCTATGTTTTTGGCAGCCCGAGGCCAATGTTGCCTGACGAAGCCGAAGTTTCGGTTTCTGCTCATGTTTAAAGCAAGATTTCACGAAATATATTCAATTTTTCACAAAGCAAATGACAAAGTGTCTTTTATTAGTGCTTTTTATTGTGAAATCACTCATAATCATGAAATTTTCGGAATTGAGGAGAGTTGCCCTTTCAACCACTATTTAAATCATTTTGATTTTCAGTCTTCACCCTGAACTCAGTGGATTCGTGGTAGATTAATTTTAGGGTGCAGTTTCCTCATGCTATTTTGTGAAAACGTGCAGTATTTGCACCTTCTCAAGCCAGGAAGTTTTCTCGTCGGAAGCCAGCCTGCACTGTGATTTATTCAAGATGTTCATTTCCTGGGATACAGGTGTGAGACAGGTGAAGCAGATTTTGGAGCAATTTTTGGAGCAGAAAAATCTGGATTTTGGAACAGCTTAGGAACATGAAATTCTCGTTTTGGAGCAGCAGTTTACGCATCTTGGAGCAACTTCGGAGCAGAAAAGTCTACAGTTTGCAGCAGAGTAGGAGCAGAAAATGTTATAGCAGCATATCAGCAACTGAAATCATAAAAAATCTTATTTAAATCACATAAATCTGATTTTTCTTCTTTATACATTATTTTTTTCCACCCTGGTTCCAATAAGTCATCAGCGCCGATACGCACAGAGATAAAATATAAAAGTACAAAAAAACGGAAAAGGCAAACCAGAGTCCAATGCGCATAGATGAGGACAAGAAACACAGGCTTGCTGCACAGTTAGGTGGGCACCAGGTACCTCAAGCTTATACGAACTGGTGCCAAAGCGCAAGTGTAGTGCAAAACTTTTTAAAGCGGTGATTTGAGAGCATGAACAGGGAAGCACGGTTTACTACAACCAGACATCCATCGGATGCTCGTAGAGAGCATGTGCAGATAGAAAAAAACTCGCCACAAAGTGAGTCTCAAGGTAAATAGTGAATTGGTAGAAAAACTATGAGCAGCACATGCACGCCAAGTATGGGTGTGTGACCGATTCATTCGATTGTTCACGCACTGGAAGCACGTGTGGGATAACCGAAAGTATTCACGGCGACGGCGTCGTCCATTTTGACGAGAAGATTACGGACACGAATGAACAATTACACAATCGGGGTGTCTAGCAAAATATTATTTTGAAATTCCCTGACTTTTCCAGATTTTCCCTGACAATTTCAGGTGAAATTCCCTGACCACTGTAGAGGCAGTTAAATATATAAGACGATTAAAACACAAGGCATTGTGCACTGCAAGGATCATTTTGCACGGGCTCAATCCAACTTGCATATTCCGAAAAATTTGGGTTCGTCCAGTCCAGATTAAACAAGCACTTTCTTGCCGCCGACATCGTCAGTGAAGAGGCCACTTCCGGAAACATGATAAAAACACGACGCTGAACCACACATGTCAATAAGCGAATGGCAGCATGGCCGCCAGATGCACTTTCGGATACTTTCGGCTCAAGGCTTGGATTAGATTGGGGTCTGTGGCTTTTCCATTTGCTACTAAATTTAGTAGCTCTAATTGGATCTAGCCTTGTGTCGCGCCCTCAATCCAATCCAAGGCTTAGACTGGATTTGTCGGCTGTTCCCTTTGCATCGGGTAGCACATTACATTGGGTGACCAGAGCCCGCGCTTTGCTCTAAGCAGAATTTATTGCCTAATTTTCTGCCCCGAAGTGCTCAAGTCCTTGCTCAGGGCACTCGATGGCGTTTCTTGCTGATTTTCCCTGACTGGGCTCGCTTTTTGACAATATCCCTGATAATTCCCCGATTTTACCCAGTAATTAAAATTTTCCTGACAATTCCCGGTTTTCTCGGTCGCTAGACACCGTGACAATGAAGGCGCTCAATGGCACTTTTAAAATAAGGTTTACCCTCAGAACAAAAGAAATACTTGCTCATCTTGATATCCTGTGCATCATACCTCGCGTAGCCAGACAGCGAGACCGCGTGACAGCACACCGGTAGCATGCAGCCACAAATGACAGCGGAAAATAGTAGGAAAATTGGGAAAAGACCACGTATCATAGGTAGAGAAGGGTACTACAGCTGAAATCTTTGAATCCGGCGGCTGCTTGCGCCACCCTGACCAACTCTCGTTTCCCGCTCAATCTAGCGTCGACGAAAATGTTTTTTTTATTTTTTTTTAGTTTTTGAGTTACTTTGGCGCAGTGTGGCGCAATTTCGACCGATTTCGCGTTTTTGGAGCAACTAGGCGCAGAAATTTGGATTTGTATCAAAATGGCACAATTGGCGCAGATGTCACACCCCTGGGGATACTATATACAAGCAGACAAAAACTAGAATAGCCTATGCAGGTCTGCCCCAGCCATCATGCAACGTGACCCTCAGAGTGTCAGCTCGAAGAACCAAAGTTCCGTCCGTGCGCACTTCCGGCGCCACACAAGGACGTTTAAAAAGGGCAGGACCCGGCATGACGTCATACCCAGCGACGCCGGAAGAACAACCCAATCCCAGACTGCCCCGCGCACCGACGCTCTCTCATCCAAACTAAATTCAACCATGCTCCCATCGTCTGCTCTCCGCTCGGTCGTTAGGCCTAGGCTACGTCTGCTCCGTGCCTGCGGTCTGCTTCGTCTGCTCGCTGTCGCGGCTGGCTTTCGATTCGATCAGCGCACCAAAAGATGTTTCGATGCGAACCCGAATACTCATCACGGCGGAGTGAAACCAACATCATCTCGAAGCAGAATTTGTACGGCTTTCTCAACCCGCGATGCCCTTCTCAGCGTTCGTGCCTACGATGACTGACTCGCGATCGCTTTCCAAAGCCGCGCTACGACGACTCGTTCGAGACGACGCTCCAGGCACGGTCGCGCGGTGTCGAGAGCGTCCGCTACACGCCGACTTCCTAGTCCTACTGGTCAGGCAAGTGTTGGGCTCGAAATCTCGCCTGTTCGACACCGATTCAGTCGGTGCGTCGTCTAGAGCGTCTCAACTCTAGTCAGCTTTGAAGGCAAAAATACACCGTGGGCTGCTGAACACGCCTCATGGCCGAACGGCAGCTCCTCTGCTAGTGGCGCTACGCGTGTTTTTACAGAACCCCTATAGTTTTGCACAGAGTGTATTAGCCGTGCTAACTTGCATGCAGCAAAATTAAAGTTGTCGCTGCCAGTCACTTCACAATGTGGGTATTCTATTCGCGGCAAGAACCACGCTAGGGGATGCCACTGAGCAGCACGTAAATGTCATGCGATACCCGTAATGTGAGAATGCCGGGTTTGTTTAGATCATGCGTGCCATAGTGGTGGGGCGTGATCGCTTGCTTTCGGACGCGCGCAGTGGTTAGTTATTGTTCTGTCAGGGGTGGCACAGCATACGCAACCGAAAAAGGTGTAAGTTTCCATCCATGTCCGAGAAAAAAAACAACTGGGGAAGTAGAGATGATATTAAAACAGGACAAAAAGGTGTGGGCGAGCACGATGGTCTGCTCGAACCACTCATCAGATGCTTTCACGACGAATCATGTTGTATTTTGTCCTATGATTTGCTTTTCTTCGAAACTGTCTGTTTCATCCTCCGTACGAATTCTACTGGCAAGACTCGGTGCCAACAATAATCCGATAATCCACCTTTCCTTTTCCCCCACACCTAAATTTCTTTTTCCGCGTCACCTGTTGCGCTGCAAAGTTGAAAGAATGAACAGTCTTCTTTATGTTGTCCAAAACGGAAGGATGCTCCTGTGTCTGTTCAACAAATCGAGGATCCCACATTCGAGCAAATCTTGCCTTTCCAACAGTCCAGTAGCTGTGGCAGTGTTTTGATTGAGAAAAAAAAAAAAAGTACCTTATGCTGGGTGTTTCTTTATTTCACCCGCATATGTAGAAGCCATTGGGATTTCTTTTTTTTTTTTTCTTTTTCGTGCAATAAAAGATGCGTCGATGAATGTTTATGCTCAATACTACGAGTGTTAGTTATTGCAGACAGCTTTTGGCCAGAAGGGTAGAATGTCATGTAACGTCTCAAAATACTGGCTGTGATCCTAGGGTTTGATCCATTTTATTCGCTCTAGCTAAAACAGGATCATAAAAGTGCTTTCCTCACTTGCAGATCAGATATAAAACTATCCCGCATCTCATCTCTTCTTAATTATATTGTCATTACGGTCATCAGATAACATCTACATCTGTGCAATGTCTCAAATGGCTGCAATTAAAGTGTTAGCTGTCGACCAAATGATTTGTTAGTTTAAATGCACTACCTTAACAAAATGATTCGTTGATAAAGATAATTTGATAAAACAATTTGCTCTAGAAGCTCGACTATGTTTCTTTTTTTCTCATTTTAATTGTGTATAATGGTTTTCCATCTTTTTTTATTCAAGTTAGGCTTTTAAACTGTGCGCCTCTTCAGAATGCAACATTTCTTTTTGTATTAACTCTGTAAAGGCTCGTAGTCATCCACACTTTATATGCTAGGAGCATTCACTTCGCTGTAATTACCAAAATAATAAATGTACCGTTGATTTTATTAAGTTGGGTAAAGTTCAGGATATGTATAAAAAATGGATGCAGGGCTGCCCCCAATTTTTTAAGGATGCAACAATCAGGATAGACAACTACAGTAGGTGGGAGGAGCTTCCACTTTACTCTTAGCATGTCACCGACTGTAGTAAGGCGATCTCAAGGGAGGAAACCAGAACAACAATGGTGCCTTGGACTCTTCTTGAAGGAAGTGGGACAAGGAATTTTTCTTAAACTGTCACTTAAAATCAGAAAAAAATATAAAAATTTAAAAAATTAGTGAGTTAAATATGAGCATCTTCACTGTGCTTTGCCCAGTACAATATGAACACTCCAGCTAGCAGCATTAAAGCCTGGGATGAAGACCTGCCATACACAGAATTTGTAATCGTCCGCAACGAATGCAAGAACAGGTTACAGAAGAAAAAAAAAAGACAAAATGAAAAGTTACTAGCAAGACAGCAAGGCTGAACGAAAATCCATTCAGCTCGGAGAAGCAGCGGCGGCATCGGGAGAGTCCCGACTTTGGGTCGTGCCGGGCTTCTGCTAGATGGCGACACTGAAACTTCTCGCCGCGAATAGCAGAATCACCAGGCAGCCATTGCTTTCTGACCATCATGCAAAGAAAGTCTGTGCATAAAAGTTCATTTTCAATGAAAGATGTGTCCAGAAAGAAGGTCCCAAGTGGAGTAGCACGGAAATGAAGATGCATTCCGACAACTGTTGTAAGGAAACTGCCTCCCTTTTATGATAAGGGGGGAAAAGACTTACCAGGGGCCCAGAAAAAGATCAGGACAGGTCGGTTTTTTTACAATCCACCACTGGAGACTTTGCCACCCCCACGCAACTTCATACAGAAAAACTCTCGGGCCAGGTATAGGGTGTTTTCACTGACGTAATTTCGTCCACCATTTTGTTGTTGTGAACTATCTGGAGTGTGCTCAAGGTGAGCATTCCAAGGATTTTCATGACCCCTCGTATGCATAGAGCATAGAAGCTTATGTCTTACAAGGCTGATATCTCCTCAACAGGATGCGACGTAATCCTTCAAATTAGTAATTTTGTTTGAAAAAACAAACTAACAATAAAATGGCAGATTAATGTCATGTGAAAACACCCTATTCAGATAAGGGTGATTTACAGTTGACAAATTCCAAGTTTTTCCATAAATCTGAATCCACAATATGTTGACCGTTAGTGCTTTGCGGATCTTATCGGATTTATTTGAAAACACCGAATCCTGGCCATGCACACAAGCTGATGGTGGCAGGGTTGGGCAGAAATACTCAAAAATGTATTTGGAAATACAAATACTGCGATACATGAAAATACCGTAGTAGCCAAAAAACTTATAGTCAAATATATTTGTAAAAATGTATTGCGATATGTATCGGAAATACATTTTAAAAAGAGGCAAAAAGTCTTTGGAAATTGAAATACAGGAATACATTTTAGGGAGGGCAAAAATACAAATACTGAAATACTGATACTGTAATACATTTTACAAATTTGTTTGAGACGCCAACTGAGATTAAGCTTGAAGTTTGAAGTGGAAGTTTTTGATCCCGAAATTACTTTTCCACAGGCTTGGCACTTCGCTTTGAAGGTAGTGGCTCCGGACGAAAAGGAGTCTTCAATGGGCTCAAAAAACGTTCCATCAAGGTTTGACCGCGGTGCCTTCCCTGACATCCTGTCTGTTTGACGAGTGATGCGAAAAGATTTTGACCTCTAAATAAATTCCATGTCACCCTAAATCCCATCAAAACGTCACCACGCTCCTGTCCTATAAGGGCGCCCCAGTCAACAATGATCACATGACGCCACGGTGGATGAACTGGTATTCTCGTATCTGTAGGTGTGGCCTTGAACATGAAACTTTACCTATGCAGCTCTATGAAAGGACAATACATACTTTCGTTGTAGGTGACCTCATTGAAGGTCGTGCAGGCAGTTGCATTTGGAATTTTTGAAAATAGTGGACCACCTGAAGCATCCTGAAACACGTCTTATCTTCTGTTACGGTTGAAAAAACGATACGGCGGCATCACTGTTGTGACGTCCTTCCTGCCGACCCGCCGAGGCTACGAGGCATGGATGGCAGTCCTTAAGTTTCGCCTAGCGTCATCCAAACAGAGGCCTCCCTGCGGACCCACCGAGGCTATGACGCATGGATGGCAGTCCTCATGTTTCGCCTAGTGTCATCCAAACAGAGACCCTCATGGATTGCGACCCGAGATGGCCTGCACAGGTGCAAGCTCTGTCACTGTTGAGGTACCCTTGAGCCATGCAATATTACGGGCACAAACGCTTTCCTGTGTTTAACTTCACTACGCGAGTCGTCCCACTATTTCAAGTCAACCACCACCAGCATCGTGCTGCAACGGACTGTGACTCAGGCTTACCGGCTGGGTGCACTCTGTACGCTAAGGCAAGAGAGACGGTTAGCAGCGGGCATATATGCCAGCAAACAATGACTCGTGAAATCCCTATCTAGGAACCTGCGGCAGAAGGCGCTCAGACTCCACTTTTGGCGCGCTACCTGGTAAGACTACGCAACACTTCTCAGAAGAGAAAAATAGTTTGGAAAATAGGAAGGGACCTTGGTCAGCATAGTAACAATGCCCCAGCATCTCTTTGACCCTGGTGCCCTCAGAAGTAAAGAAAAAAAAAGGTGTTTGGACTTGTATTTTGTTTTTCGGGAAATCAAGGAATGTAACGAAATACATTTAATCGTGATTGTATCGCTATACAAAGAAACATTCCGAATGTATTTCGATGCAGGAATACAGATACTGGTGAAAAAAATGTACTGTGATACAGAAATCCAGATACGAAATGTGTTTCTGAAATCCTCCGTGGCTATGTCGGCAAGTTGGAGGAGACAAATCATCTTAGGACAAACGCTCGAGACGTTTTTTGGCCGTGCTTGTTCCTCGCTTGCAGCCTCGAGAGGTTTGGTGCTGAACCTCTCATACACAACATTGTGTCCTTTGTAAATTCACGATACACCGAAATGTCGCTTACCCAGATACCGAGGGTGATCTTTCGGTTCCGGACAACGATCTGCTTGGCCCCGTACGCAGCACCTATTGTCTACAAAAACAAGAGGAAGCGCGTGGGGAGTGACAGGGACACATTCCTTCAACCGGCTATGACACTCACATTCTGGTAGGGAGTGGCGGAGTCGAACCGGTCATAGAGGTACCGCTCCACGAGGCTCGTCTTGCCCCCGTACTCTTTACCCAGGAGGACCACCTTGAGGTCCACATGACTCATGCCTCGAGCGAAATGGGGCACCGATGTAAGTGCCCCGAATCGGTACCCGTGAGCACGACCTAGAGAGAGAACGAGACGCTCCATCAACTGCAAACGCCCAAAAGCCAGCGGGTCGTTCACCGAAGGACAGTTCTGCGAACTCGTCAAACGTCACCTGACAAATACCAAAAAGGCAACTGACGTCGACACATCGAACAGACGTGTCGATGTCTTTCCGAGTTATCGCGGACCTCGGGTCTTTTGTTTACCATGTGGAACGATCGCACCCTGGCATCATATTTCGATGACCCATCGCCACGTTTGTCCGTCCGCGACGAGGCACCATAATTGCCACAATCACGGGTCCCATGTCAGTCGTGTCAGTAGCGAGAGTGAACAGAAAAAAGCTCCCAACAGATCGGACCACTTACACAGATGTCACAATTCTGCACCGTCAGCTGGCATCACAACGGATCATTCCTCGAACACCATCGCGCCTATCGCCAGGATCGACAGAGCTCTACCAGCTCTACCAGTGATACCAGTGAGCTCTACCCGAACGCCCAGATAAATGGATGGTGGCTAATCTCTCTGAATTGGGCGGTGACTTGCGTCACCTAGCCAAGTAGTGTTTTAGTTCAACTTTAAATTTTGACTTTAATACTATGTCACCTATCCGTCCCTTGATTTTCGCCACAATTCCTCTAATCTTCTTTTACTGATTCCTACTTCCTGAAGACGGTTTGTTTCACTGTTCTCCTCGAATCCCAGAGCCCTGAGGAAGTCAGCCTCTCCGCGTTGTGTCCTTGGCCTGCGCATGACGTTTCGTTAGTAGATCCCCGACCCGCCCCAAGCGGCAAACACCCCGAAGCTTGACGAGAGTAGGGGCCCCGCGGAGCGCGGGCGAAAAGTGATCCCAGCGTCCCTGGCGAGCTCGGAGCCTCCGCTAGCAGACGAATTCTCCGCTACGCATTGGTTTTGCGAGGTGACCAACGAAAAAAAAAAATGTCACGGGTATTCGTTGCTTTGAATGTTAAAAAATAGGTGCCTCCTCATAAGTGAAGGACATTTTCTTCGCGTGGGAATGATGTTAGAGTTTTCAGGTTGCAATTTTGGGACTCTCCTGAAGAAAACACTCTGTTACACCTTATGTAAGCGAGACAAAACACGAATGTACTTTCACACTGTCTTTTGAAAAAAAGGGCAATGTAAAAACATTTTAGAACGTAGCCACGTTTCAACTTTACTGTTCTTATCAATCAATTTGTTTTGTAGTTGCAGTTCCCATTTCTCATGAATGTCTCGCTTATAACTGTTTTGTCGAATAGGCGAATAGGATGAGGAAGCAAAAGGCAATTTCGAACTACGTACGTTATTGCGATGTCAGTTTGCTCTGGAAGAATTCGATTGTGCACATGCAAATTTGACGCTATTACGGAACTTGTAACTAATAAAAGCGGAGTTACAAGCAAAGCAGACTTTTTTCGACATACCGACACCTCAATTGTTTCAGCTGTTGGGTTGACGAAACGGGGCTCGCAAAGCGTCTGCTTATGTAGACTCCGAGTCCTTTATCGGCGTTCGCCGCCGCTTCCCTTGGGTTTTCGGAGGAATTACGCCGCATTTACTGGCGGCCACAGCTGCGTGCGCGACTGCTTAGCGCGAGCTAATAACGAGCTACCACAAGTTCATTTGCAATGTGCATGCGACACCATCAAGATTGCCGATTTTAGCAATGTAAGCTCGTTCTGAGCACGACCACTGAAGCAGGCGATGCAGCAGGCGATGGAGCAGACGATGTAGCAGACGATGGAGCTCATCCGGGTTACCTAGGGGGCGCTGAGGGGATCTACTAGTGATGACGTTTAGAGGAGGAAACGCGCAGGCCTTGTGGAGGCCAAGCCCCCCCCCCCACACACACACACACACACAGACACGCACACATGCCACAATGACATGGTCTGGCGTTTCGACACCCTTTCCGCACACCGTGCATGTCGTATCCACCTAAACACCCGTCTTAGCCTCAAACAATTTTAACGCACTACCTCTAGGAATTATCGAATATTTCTTCCTTTCTAGTAATATAAGTTTTCCTTGCCCTGTACATTTCCAAAGCGCTTCTGCATTCTTGTCTCCCACACTTCACTGTTCGTTTTCTTCATCTGTGTCCAAGCTTGGCTCCAGTCGTCGGGTTCGTTTTCTCCATCTTGTGTCCATAGCTTGGACACAAGATGGAGAAAACGAACCCGACGACTCGCGTCAAGGTATTGGTGTATCGCCGAGGAAGAGTGAAGTGTGGGAGACAAGAATGCAGAAGCGCTTTGGAAATGATGTATAGTACCTGTATTTGAGCAGCTAGCTGCTCAAATACAGGTACTATTTATCGCCACAGGACATTAATAGGTCTCTCGGAGCTTTACCATCCGCCTACGTGAACGGGCTTCGTCACGTCGTAAAAGAAGAAGACCAGACACCCACCGTAGAAAAACAAGAAAAAAGACACTGCTCTTCAACGGCCATAGCCGTAGTCGCCCCTGAACGTAGGCGGCCATAGCTGTGTGCTCGGCTGCGGAGCGCGTGCTGAACGCGAGCTTCCACAGTTCTTTCGCCACGTGCATTCCGCACCACCAAGATTGCCTGTCTTGGCAGCCTATTAATGCGAGCTCGTTGTGAGCATGCGCTCTAAACAGTGACCTCAAATATGGCGGCGAGTGAATACCTCCTATATAAGGGCTTGGCTGGTGTTCGAATTTTTTAATAATTAGGTACTATACATATTCTCAGTGGCGTCACGAGGGTCAGCGACACCCGGGGCGGTAGCCCGCAGCGACACCCCCCCCCCCCCCCCCCCTCCCTCCCTCCGCTCTCGCGTGGCCCGCTGCGACCCCCCCCCCCCCCCCCCCCCCCACCACCACCACCACCGCAGAGCTCTGCACCTGTGCTCTGCACCACCGCGGCCCGCCGCGACACCCCCCTGAGCGCTGCACCCAAGGCGGTCCGCCAACCGCCCCCCACCTTGTGACGCCACTGCATATTCTGCCTGCCCATCTCTCCTCATCCATTTCCCGCAGCCGTTCCTCAAATTCCAGTTTTCTATTTGCCTCCCTTGCCTCGAACGACGACCAACCCATATCTCGCTGTACACCTTCAGTAGGGGTTTTTCCATGGGCTCCCAGTTGTTCCAGTGCCAACCTGCCCACGCCACGCTGTTTGACCTCCAGTCCCAACCGTCCACACTGCACCTACGTAATTAATTTTACGTAATTAATAAAATAGTACCTTTCATAGCTTATCGTTTTTGTTTCGATACGGGGAGTATTTTTAAATGCAAAAATTGGTTAATTTCGCCATTTTGGTTTCGGTTCTTGTTCTCGGACTGATCGAGCGTGTTCCTTGGAATATGTTCTTTTTTTTTTCCTTGTTTGTCACGTGTTATGTGTGCATGGGATAGTAAATACAGATATAAATAACGTTTGGGCAGTAAAAATAGTTTATAGTTATTTTTTTTTTTTCGATTTCACGTCACAGGTCTTTGTTTGAATATTTGGCCGGATAGTTCGCCGCGTCAGTAGTTGCCGTTGACCCAGGGTGACGTTTTTAGTTTTTTTGCCCGATACCCCAAAGGTTATCCTGGTGATATCCCGTTGCAGAGGGAAAGCAAAATGGCTCAAAAAGGCAAAAAAAAAAATCATACTTTTGGATTTTAGTTTCTAGGCTAGGTGGCGCAAGCTAGCCCTTAAAAAAGGTTACAGCCGTTAGCATTTATTTATCTATCCAATGGTGCCACAGCTCTGTCTGTCTGTGTCTGTCCAGAGCCGTTTATTGAGAGAGTTTGGCCATACATTGGTTTGAATAGGCGAGCATCTCGGGCCAACCACAGGCCGCGAAACAGCCCCTAGCGGTGGTCGTGTGCTCTAAATTTGTGCCACGACTATACTTCGTTTCACCTTATGTGCGAGCGAAGGCAAAACTGGAAGCGCGAGCACGGAAGCTCCGTGCGTTCAGGCTTTGCTCGAGCGCGCGAGCTGGGGAGAAATGCAAAGAGCGCTGGTCTCGCGCTTCTAGCTTTGGCTTCGCTAGCAGGTAAAGTGAAACGAAGTATAATTTGAGCCGTGCCGAGCGGAACTCCGCGTCTCAAGACGCTCGCGCACCCCACCCTTTGCACTGCTTTCTTTCAGCCAGTCTCAGGACGCTGTTCTTGCAGTGCAGACAAAGGCATGGGCACGAGCGCGTGGCTTTGGAAAGTGCCTCCTATGCACGAGGTCTCGTACAAACAATAGCGTTTCGCTGAGCTAGGCTCACGCGCCTGTGCCTTTGTCTTCACTGTCGACATTTGTGAGATGGAGTAGAGGTCTCCTGATTGGTCGACGCTGTGTCACAAATTTAGTTTACGCTCTAAGCTTGGGGGGAATATTCGGCGCTGGCGGCGGCCTTTGCTCCGCCTATTGTCCAAACTCTCCTAATATACGGCTCTGTGTCTGTCCGGTCTGTCCATCCGTCCATCCCAGACATGGAGAATAGAAGGGTAGGAGAGGGCATGACGTCAGCCGCGTAGCCTCCACAAGCCATGCTCCCTTGACGCCTCGCCTCTTTCTCATTTTCCTCCTTACTCTCCCCACTTATCACGCCAACGTGACCACATCACGTGACCGTAGCTAGCCTTCGTCTAGCTATGGTGTACAACTAACACCACAGTCTAGCCTTCGACATGATAAAACCTACCGGACGGAGCGCGCGCAAGCCTGCAAGGATCCCCTACAATCAACCATCCATCTCGCACGTGACATGTCACGCGCACCAATCGCCAAAGAGATCCGCGGTCACGCTGGGCACAAAATCGTTTAAACTTTTTATGACTAGGCTTCACCAATATTGCAACGTGCGCCCTCCTAATCCCAGAGCCCTCTGCCACGGTGCCACTAGCGCCAGCACTGTCTGCCAGAGCCCTCTGCCAGAGCCGCATCGGCCGCATCTGTAATCTGTCCATGTGCTCGATTATGTGCTCGCGGTCCATGTGCTCGCGGTGTGCTATGGCAGCTTTGGGCACTTTGGGTGCATTTCAAGTGTGGTTTCTGCTCTCTACGCACGCTGCCGTCGTATGGCTTAAAATTTAGTGTAGCTTTTATGTGGTGTAACACGGGAGACATACTCGGAGCGTGGCGACTCCTAAAAGTTTTACATCCTTACGAACTGTGTTTAAGCTGCGCGAACCACGAATGAACCGGCGTGAATGGGTCGGACTGAAATTCGGACGTTCTGTTCGAAACGGCCTGGTGCCACAGGCTTGTAAGAGTGATATTTATCGGGTCGAGGGCTGCTTGCAGCAAGCTTAACCGAAGTTTCACGCTCCATCTGACTGAAGAAGAAAGACAACCATGTCGGTGTGCTGGTTTTACGTGCAGGGAAGATGTCGATTCGGTGACAAGTGCCGGTATCTGCATCCGCGTGAAGGTGAGTGCTTCGCTAAAACGCTGCGTTTATTGAGGTTTGTGGGAGGTGGTAGCGCTTTGCCAACGTATCTACGCTCGTCACAACGGTGCACTGCTGGTGTTTCTGAAGAAGCACAGAAATCTCAACTCTGAACCACGGCCAGGAAATATGTCCCGAACGCAGCAAGCAGGCAATAATCTCTTAGAAGGGGACAGTGTGAGTACACGCAACATATGGTTGACGTATGGTTGGATAATTAATTGAGCGGTGGCTCGTGCCACCTACCGCCCTATCCTGTCACGCTCTTTACGTTTCCTCTCCGTGTCGCGCTATCCCATACCAGAGCCGTATATGTAGAGAGTTTGGCCATTCCTTGTGAAGTATAGGAGACAAATGAGGAGGCGCCATTGGCCGAAAGCGGGCTGGGCGTGTTCCAACGCGTCTTCAGAAATTCGAATGTGACCAACCAGAAGCCGGAAATAATACCCTGGCGGTGGTCGCGAGAAACAAACCTGATAACTGCATTAGAGTAACTCTTGATGACTGAAAATATGATACACGTGATGTTTCAATCACGCTCATCCAAAATGATGGTGGAAGAGTGCGACTAGCGGAACGATCGACATAATCTGTACGCCAAGCGCCGAGGGCCGGGACTGTGCCGTCCGAGCGGTCACACTCTGTCCGAGCAAAACAGAGTTGAGCGGCGCATTCATTTCTTACATCTTTCTGCATAATCATGATGAAAACAACACGTGCACTTCATTTTCAACCACGAAGAGTCACTACACTTTACTCTTACGCGCTTATTAAAACCATATACAAACATAGACCTTTGATCAGAACTGTTTCTCGCTACCACCACCAGGGGATTCTTTTCGGCTTCTGGTTGGTCAAGAGAGCATGCCAAGCCCTCTTTCCGAGTCTGGCGCACGCCCTGGCTCTGCCCGCGCCTCCCATTGACCAAACTCTCTACATATACGGCTCTGTCCCATACGGAAGGTTCCATGCTTTCGGATAAATTCAAAAGAGTAGAGCTACACGCACGAGCTCGTGCACCTGGGCCGGAAGTGGCTATACGCACGACGCGGAGAGCTTTTGCCATTTGGGTCACCCTTTTCGGACGGCGCGTGTATCACTGGGGAGATTACAAAACTAAACCCACTTGGCTGCCCCGTTCGGTCCCATACCATTTTATTTCAGCAAAGTGTCGACAACATTTTTTTTTTTTTTGTGATAATTGTAAAAAAAGAAATGTCGTAAATATCGCCAAATGCTCGACAAAACAAAACGTTTGAGAAAAAAAAGAATAAAGAAAGGAAGCCCACACACTGTGTATCGAACTGGGGTCCGCTGCGTATGAAGCAGACAGCTTACCATTGAGCTACGCTACCACTTGGGGAAACCCGTTCTAACCATTCGTTTTTATGCGAGTTTTGCGTCGTGCGTATAGCAGTTTTTGGTTGAGGTGCACAAGCTCGTTCGTATAGCTTTACTCAATCTGAAAAACACTCGCCGGTTCATTTTCCGCCAATTCAGATTTATCCGAAAAACTCGTAATATTGAAATCAAAGCGACAAAATAAAAAGCAAAAAATGGTGTTTTACACATAAATTTTATAAGAGTACAGGGTTATCAGTGGACTGAGAGGCCATTTCAGTTTCTTTTGAAATCTGAAAAGGGGTTTGCCCTTTAGTTCATCAAGGTTCCTTCAGGACAACGGGTCATTGTACTCAAACATTATGTATTTTGTCTTTGTATTTTTAAGAATTGTGAATGCTGTAAAATAAACTCAGAATTTCATAGAATTAGGGATCTAACAAAAGTAAACTCCAATAAACCCCGAATTTTCCTAAAAAAATTAACACTGAAAAACACCCTCCGAATTTCACAAAAAATAAACTCCGAAAACACGGAATCCTACTCATGCCTAAATATGTTTAAGCAGCTAGCCCGCCAGATGATCTTGATACTGAGATGCTCCTTCGAGAGTGATCGGCCGGATACAAAAGATTTTTTTTCCCTTTCTCTCTTCACTTTTCAAAATGAAGGGGTCCCTTGTGCACAAACTCTGGGGAGGCGTCCCCAATGGACCTTTCGTAGAAACATTGGTTCGAGAGTAAATGGTTCTAGTACCCTCTCTCTCTTCCTTCTGGTCGAGCAGAGAGGAAAGATGTTTTTTTTGTGTCGACTTCGGGACAGAAGATAACCCACGATGGGGACAAAGGCAAGTGTGGGGGAGCCATATCTAGGTCACAGCGGCTCAACGGGCGAACAGGATGTGGCTGACGTTTTGGGTGTGGAACGGGTCGAAGAGGCCTTGCACGCGCGTTGTTTGCTAGCCACTTAGTCTCGAACCCAGTCGCTTTTCTAGGTGGCAGCACATATTCGCCAAAAGGTCCATAGGCAAAAGGGCAATGCTCGGGGGGACTTGGTGGGGGGTTCTTTGAGAAGCAGCATCTCTGCTCATTGCTGCTGAGTAAGGGGAAAGTCAAGTGCCTTTATTTTTGCCTCAAAAGCCATGCTTGCTTGCAAACTTGCTGCATTCCACAGTTGTCTACTACTATACTCCACTTTACCACAAGTGCTACCAAAGCCGATGCTTGAAGCACGAGCATGTTGACTCGCTGCTTTCACTTCATGGCTAGCGTTTGCATAGCAGACCTGCCCAAAGCGTTACATGGTCATTCTTGTAGCTTCTCCTTCGTTCACACTTCTGGTGAAATGAAGTATAGTGAAGAAATGAAGAGTTGCTGAATAGCCTTTTACTAACACATTCGTCCACTCTCTGATGGCCAGACCTCATGTTTTCTCCATAATCGTCAGCTTGGCTCACTTCAATAACACCTTGTTAGCCTGTTGTTAGGAGTTGGGCCGAGGTATATAGCCTTGTGCCGTGGAACTACTGGAGCCAATAACACCTAGAAGGCAAGTCCTATACATAACGTTGTCATTAGTAGAACATGCCCCAAGCAAGCCAAAGCTCAACGAGAGTATGCGAGGAAGTAGCAGATGCGTCTTGGCATTGCCACATGCTAGCATCGCGCTCATTGTGAGACATTGCAAGACACACTGGCGGTGACGTGGACACAAGCTAGGCAGCCCTGCGTGGATCCACAAGTGAGAGGAGGAAAGGTGCAGGCATTGTCTTTTACGTGGTATTGGTAGACCCATCTTGAGGCTGATCAGACTCTTGCAACCCCGGGCGACAGCCTGTTAAAGTTTGGGAGTTTGAGTAGTTTTCGAGTACTCAAACCGTACCACCGCAGTGTGTGACCAATCTCTTCACTGCTGCAGGCTACCCTCATTCGGACAGATGCAATCTACAGCAGGACAACTACCGCTCGTCGCATCAGTCCCGCTCGCCTCAGCAGCCTTTAGTTCGTGCAAGCAGCTTCGATTTCAATGCAGCCCTAGAGCAGACTCGTGAGCAGGAGGAGCGCCAGAAACCCCGTGGGTACCGCGACCCCAGCTACGGGGGATCCTATGGCAGTGCGGAAGACCGGCATGTCGACCAACGAGACTGGTACCAAGGTAACCAGAACAGGTACCAAAGTAACCAAGACTCGTACCAAGATAGGTACCAGGGGAACCAAGACAGGTACCATGGAAGTCGGGACAGGTACCAGGGAAGCCAGGAAAGGTACCAGGGAAGCCAAGAAAAGTTCCAGGGAAGCCAGGAAAGGTACCAGGGAAACCGCAACAGGTACCAAGGAGACCAGGACCAGCATTTGGGGAGTCAAAGCAAACACCGCTGGGTGAAGGACGGCCATCAGAGTGAGCGAAGCGACAACAGAAGCAGTGGGAAGGCTGCTGTAACCTTCGACTTCAACAAGGCTCTCGATGAGGCCACAAAGCTGGATGAGGACAAAGATGCCAGTGAGTCCCTTGGGTGAGCGAGGCTGTGCTGAACTGACCTTGTGTTTCAGTCTAACAGTGGGGCATCAGTTAGAAAATTGTCTAGCATCATAAACTTGGAATGGGGCTTCTGTAGGTTTGGGCACGACCACCCCCAAAATGGACCTTTTTCCAGTAAGCTTCTGCGCATGCATACACTCCCGCTGTCGCCATTTTCGCAGGGCACCGGAACGATTGCCCTGCGGAAATGGCGACAGCAACATTGTCAGCATCTATCTTCACACATATTTAGTCTATTTTGACGCTTCATTTTTTAGTATCAGTAGTATTGGGTATAAAAAGCACTGAAAACCGATACAACGGCACTATGCCAATGTGTTTTTGACGGGCGGAGGCATGTTGGGCTGCTTTTCATTTGTAGTTCACAGACCACTCCCCAGGTGGCGCTCATTACTCGAAAAAGGTAAAGCTTAAAGGGTAAGACAAAATGGCTAGGTGGCGTAAGCTACCGCCCGATCCAAAGGGCTCAGCCGTATTCATCCATCCATCCATCCAGGTGAAAAATAGAGCACTTTGGAATTACAACAGGTATGAGGTGGTGAAAGAGATTTGGAAAGGGGTCATGGTGCCTGGCTTGACTTTTGGAAACGCAGTGCTATGCATGAAATCCGAAGTGCATGCAAGACTAGAAATAAAACAGCGTGGAGTAGGTAGGCTGGCTTTGGGGGCACATTGCAAAACACCAAACCAGGGAGTACAAGGAGACATGGGATGGGCGTCATTTGAGGGCAGGGAAGCTGTGAGCAAGATAGAATTTGAGGATCGGTTGAGGCAAACAGGTGGGGAGCAATGGGCACGAAAGGTTTTCAGCTATTTATACATGAGGAGTATAGACACAAAATGGAGACAGCGCACTAGGAAATTAAGAGGAAAGTTTTTAGGCTATAGTGGGGTTACGGAAGAGCAGGTCTCAGTTAAGAAGAAAGTTAAGGCCACAGAAAGAGATCGGTGGCTAGAGGGAATGCAGACAAAGAAGGCTCTGGAAGGCTATAGATTAAACAAAACAGTTATTGCCAAAGAAAGCATTTATGACAATTCTAGGGGAAGCTCATTGTTGTTTGAGGCAAGGACAGGTGTTTTGCGAACCAGAACATACAGAGCGAAGTACCAGGAAATGGACACAGTGTGCGCTGCTTGTGGAGAGGAGGACGAGACGGCTGAGCACTTGATACTCTACTGTAAAGGGCTTCACCCTATGCATACCGAAGACAACATAGATTTAATAAGGTCATTGGGTTTTAGAGACAGCGAAGGAAAAGTGGATTTCAAGACAGTAGAGATTACCAAGCAAAGATTAAGTGAATGGTGGCAGAAAGCGAGAGAAAACTAGGCATTTTCTTATTAACTGATGGCAAGGGGGATTTATAGCCTCACTTTCTTTTCAGTACGGAGTGAATATAGTTTTCACATTTAAATATTCTAAGCTTAAAGGGTAAGACAAAATGGCTAGGTGGCTTAAGCTACCGCCCGATCCAAAGGGCTCAGCCGTATTCATCCATCCATCCATCCATCCAGGTCCATTGTGCTGGCTTTTGTTGTAATGCTGGTGGATGAAACCCTTCTTCTCTGAGCACACCTGCTTGCTGACCTGGGCAACTTATAGTAGTCTTGGCAGATGATTTGCATCCAAGTTTCCCGGTACTTTCAAGTTGTCTGCTTTTGAGTCTTCTTCCGCTGGTGTTCTGGAAGTAAGACCTTTAAAATAACTTGCATTCACTACATATTGTATTTTAACTTATCTCTTGACATAATATACCTTTATCTAAATCTTGGAAGAAAAGAAACAAAATCCCACACTTGATGTCTTAATTGCATTAATTTTAAAGCCTGCTCTATCTCAAGTGGAAATAGTAGAAATATAAGATGAAAAGATGGGCTAGTTGGTTCATTGCTTGGAAGAAAAGCTCAGAATAAACATACCAAGATGTAGACAAAGCACACTCACAACTGTTGTGAGTGTACTTACCGCCGAATTCACAAACCTCACTCAAATTGAGGGGCCCTTCCACTTCCTCGAGGAAGGCGTGAGGGCTGGCGCTGGCCAATCGCGTAAACAGATCCGCCGTCGCGATTGGCCAGCGCCGGCCCTTACGCCTTCCTCGAGGAAGTGGAGGGGCCCCTCAATTTGAGTGAGGTTTGTGAATTCGGCGGTTAGTCTCTGTCCACTGATTGGTCCCTGTGTATTTAGCGCTTTTACTATAAGGAAATTATAGAAATACTCGCTAGTGTTTGCTCATTCCTTGCCTCTTACGAAGCATCTAGGGATCTGTGAGGCAATTAATTTATGTATTAGCTTTAATTTTTTTTTTCTTTTTATTGTACAGCAAAATGCATTATCATTTTTCTTCCCCCTTTTTTTTAGTGTCACATGGGTTTGCTTTGTGGTGTTGTAGCTTATTGCCGAGTCACATCTTGCTTGATAGAGCTTCCGCCTACACGGGCAGAGGCTCTAGGAGCGCTTTAGTAGCTTGAAATAGACAACAGAATACAAGAAGGCTAACAGTGGCTTTTGCTGGGCTAAATGGTGCTTCTAGCCTACTTGGACGGTCGTGGTTAATGGGATTCCCGTCTCGGGATGTTCCAGCGACGCGTCGCTTGGGGTGGTACGGGACATGAAAACGTGGAGGGCCAGTGGGCAGTGGCCATTTTCTTCGTATGGACCCTACGCCAACTCCTTGTCTTACCCGGGCTTTGCGGACACTTCCATGGAGGAGGTGCGCTGGGAGTGCTACCAGGCGAAGGAGGCGGGCACCATGAGTGCTTATGTAAGTGCAGACTGCTGGGACAGACCAGTTGTCATATTTGCTCATCTCCAAGTGCTATAGCCACGGACAGGACGAAAACGGCAGGGACAATTTTCGTGAGCCTAGAGCATGCACGCGACGCCAGAGGACACCCAAAGATAACGAGCACATGCTGGAGGCGTTGGAAAGAGATGCCCTGCCATTATCAGCTTGTCTAGGGTGTGTATTGCACTGCGCCAAAATTGGCCTTCATCGGCCGCACTGTATCTTCATTGTATCTTCAGTTAGTGTTGGCTTGCATCGCGGTCAATGTTGCAAAATGTTGGTTGCTTTTGCAGAAGCAAACTTGGTTGCATTGTTTTCACGGGCGAGATTGCAGTGACCAGAAATTATCACGTGCAATTCATCCACTGAACCCCCTGCAGATGGTGATTTGGTTACTCATATCCAACCCATTCCGCAGACTGTTTCCATAGCTAACCTGTAACCAACATTTATGTTTTTAGATTTGAATGCGAGTTTTGCTGAATGTGCAGATGAAACATCCCCAGAGCTGTAGATCTTGTGCCTTTCACAACAGTGTGTGGCCACACTGAGGACAAGTTGAGGCACAGGAGGTACTCTTAGCAAGTTGTTTTCTGAGTCCCGATACCACTCTGGGTGTGCGCTTTGAGGCAAGCTTTGAGGTAGCACTGCAAGTTCCCAATACGAATAGTATTGTTCTACGTATAAACACAATTTGCTATAACTCCCCAGTGTGTGTTACTGAATGCAGCATGTAAACTTGGCCAATGCCCGAACGAAAATCTTGGCAAAGGCCTGGGGGTCGGAAGACCGCATTCTGTGTCCAGAGGCATCTATCTCCCTTATGGGAGGGTGCAATCTGCAGGGCAGGTTGGCAACTTATTCCAGAAAAATGATGAAACTAAGAAGAACTCGGAGCAGTCACACAAATGAGGGACCTAGCTATCACATATGAGGGGCCTAGCTATTATGTCAAGCTGCTTTGACTTGAGCAATGGCAGCCTTGCACATCTGAAGCACTTCAAATCACCATTCAGTGTGCAAACTCCTCGATCGACCTGCACCCACGGTACACCACCGTCCACGTCTGATCTATCCTCAATATAGTGGATATCCACGGGTACCTAACATGCAGGTATGTAGCACTTTATTCATGCATGATTAATTAATTTCAGATTCAACAGCTCAATCAAATTGGCCAGAATGTCCAGCAAAATATTGATCACCTGCTTGCAATGACACCTACTGCAAAAGAAATTTTGGTGAGTTGTCTTTGCACTGCTTTGCTTGTTTGTGTGCTCTTATTAGCTATTGTCAGTGTTGGATGAAGTACTATCGTGAGCAATATGAGAGGGAACAGCGGAGCGCGTGCCAAGTAGCCTCGAACCCTACTTGTGGCGATACGCTGCGGCAGCTCTTGGAAAGAAGGTGGAGAGAGCGGTGCGCTTTCGTCATGCTGGCTTTCCTCTTGCGCGGCACCTGATAACGATGAACATTGCGAGGCGCTTTTATATGTCGTATCATTGATAGCTTTGCGAACTTGAAAAAGAAAGCTCGCGGCAACGAGATGAAAACAGTTTTATTGACGCCTGCCAATATAAAAGAAAGCATTTTTGATCACGGCGGTATCAAGATGTTATCGCCGTTAGTAGTCGGCGATGAACTATACCGCATGAAAAGTAAGCTGCCAGTGGCAGGGGTGCCGTTAGCAGACGAAAGCGCACCGCTCTCTCCACCTTCTTTCCAGGAGCTGCCGCAGCATATTTCCCCGGGTAGGGTTCGAGGCAATTGGGCACGCGCTCCGCTGTTCCCTCTCATATTGCTCACGATAGTACATCTAGAAAGTATCTGAAAGTAAGGTACAAAGTAAATGAGAGGGTATGTACTTCAAGTTAAGTAGTAAGTACACTGGGTACAATGTACTTGAAGTAAAGTACCATAAATACAATGTACTTTCAAAGTAAAGTTAAAGTATTTTTAACAGAATCTTTTATGATGTCCTTTCATTCCTCTGCACAGTGTTTTTCTTAAAGGGATACTGAATCGAAACTTAAAATATACATCTCCCATTCAGAAATACGTTAAACATACTCAACTGAATCTGCTAATGACAATCGCAAGCTTGTATTTTGAACGGATGGCTATATTTTTCATTTCAAAGGACTGATTCCAGCGAGCGCTCAAAGATCAGCCATCGAAAAGCGCGATGCATCACGGGAGCAGACCTATTGATGTCGCAGACACGACATCACTTGGTCCAGCACATTCAAAGCTGCTTGGGGGCTGACATGGTTATGAGCTCTGCCACTTGGCGTCTTCAACGCATTACAACCTGGCCGTTTTTAGTTGCCCCTCCCCGCGCCCTGCAAGGGTTGAATAGGCTGGGAGAAAAGGGAAATCAGGTTGAACAGGGCTCGCGCGCACGCAGCTTGCCGCTGTATTTCTGCGGAGGGGCGCTGCTTTTAAGTGCATAATGGCGTAACGGCATTCGGTTTATTCCTTTGAAATAATGTTTTGGGTGTCTTTTCGAGCAAAAAAGTGGTTTTTCCATGGTGTGGCCAGAACGTGGTTGTCATTTAGGCAATAAAATGGGTGCTATAGTTCCGTTGCAGTATCCCTTTAAACTGGTATGTAGAGTGAAGTGACAGGTTTCAGTAATTTCTGTCTTAACTTCAATCTTTCCCGATTATGACCGAACCCACGCGATCAACATCCCATTCTTCAAATATTCTTGACCTCGTTCTTTGTTCAGAGCCTGGCACTCGTTAAATCGATTAACTACCTATGCAAAATAAGTGACCATAAAGTAATTCACTGTATTTTTTTTTACATCTTCTTTCCAAATCCAAGTGGCGGAAAACCGTAAGACTATACGGTATGAATGCCGAGCTAGAAAAATTTGTTTCCTTTCCGGTCGACTTCGATGTTCGCTCTGTTTCTGATAATTGGTCTCTTTTCAAATTGAAAATGCAAGAACTTGCTGACACTTTCGTACTCACTGTCACATTTAGCAAAAGCTTATCTGCTCCTTGGTTCAAGTGTTCCTTGAAACGTCTAAATTCGAAAAAGAAGACTGTTTCGGAAGGCCAAGACCTACGGGGTGCAACTTGGGAAAATCTTGAACCTAGGGAAAAAAAATATTTTCTACCTGGTGCCCTTTTGCCCAATATTTATGCTACAGAACTCGTACCGCGCACCAGTTGGGTACAAATACTATCATCATCCCACAGGGGTACAATTTAGGTTTTGTCCGCAAATCGAAAAATTAGTATTGTAGCAAAAATATTGGGCAAAAAACAATTTTTTTCTACAAACAGTTATTTTGAGACATGCCTGTCCTAAACAGGTAGAAAAAAAAACCTTTTTTTTTTTCTAGGTTCAGTGTTCCTTTAAACTGGGCAGAGTGTCGAACCGAAATTTTTATCGGTTAGGATTGGGTTCACAGTTTTCGGTTCAGTTCCGGGGAGCAAAAATAACGGTTCAGACTGGTTCGAACTGGTTTGAAACGCTAAATTGATAATATATCTTCCGCATTGTTTTAGCAATAGGCACTATTTCCACCCTGAAACGAGTAACTATACTGTATACCGTAGAAAACTCAGCATCCGCCCATTCCACACTAAGCGCCCATACCCAAGTGTGTAAGATCTGAGAAAATATGCACAGTACATTTATATGTAAAATTGATGACCAGACAAGCGCCCATCCCCCATTTTTTTGCGATTATCTCTAAATTTTGAGTGGGCGCTTGCCCGGTATTTTACGGTAGTTTTTTATCGTTCGTACAGTCCACTTTTATTTTCAGGTACCAGGAATAAGAAATTGCTTTATTTAATTTCGACGAAACTTTAAAAGAAAATCTAGATTAACATACAAAACATTGCATTTATACAACTCAACATCCATCTGTTTACCTCAGTCACATATATTACACCTGAATCAAAAGGTTGACACAAAGTGTGGTAAGTCGCCTAAAATACCCGCGATTGGTACAACTTTGCTTCGCAGTATTAAAAGTTAATTGTAGTTGTGCTCTTGAACGAAGAAATTAATTACAGCGCATAAAATCATAAAATGTGCACCTCATCGCCATATAAATATAGTTTACGAAATATGTTTCACAATATATATGTGATGATGCAACTGAACTAAAGGCAATAATATTTTCAAAATGTCACAAAAGTTTTAGTACAAGCCCTTTTAGTCTACCTTCTTTAGAAACACTGAGTGGCAATTACAACGCTTGTTTTTTTAACCCACATTGTTCATACTCAGCACGTGATGCAGGCGAAGAATCATGCAGAAAAAAGTGGTCCTAATTGCTCACTCTAATATGTAAGCACCTTCATACTCGGATCTTATCTGGCCTAAAACAGCACATACCCAATTGAGCATTTTCTTGTACAGGATAAACTGGCATAGCCTGGCTGTTGAGGTTTGTTCTTGCCAAGGTGCCGTTCTATTGAATTCAAATAAGAATCACCCTTACTAATTGATGATTTTTTGTTAAATAACACAAAGTATTTTATGCTCTACTCGACATGGCAGCTACTTAACTGGTCACTTTCTGATGGTCTGCGTGCGTAATCCTCATAGTTCCACCACTTGCCCCTGTGTACTTTGTTTTTGCCCATCCCACAGACATAAAATTGCTGTTCATCAAATAAGAGGTAATAAGACTTCTATATGTTTAGAAGGTATATATGTATCAGAAACACATAGTTTTTAAAATCAACTTCAAAATTTAAAATTTGTTTAAGGCTTTCCCAAATCACTTATACACGTGCCTATCGAGGATAAAAACGTCAGAAATTATTTGCAGAGCATCTTTCAGGTAACTTGGGGGTGCATTTCCTTACGATGTATATCTTTCAGGTGATTGGCCCTTTATTTATGTCTGTCGAATCTTTGTCAATGGTTAAATATATTTTTATTATCACGAATAAATTTGACTCTATGAAGTTCACATAACCGCTTGAGACCGACACGGCAGGACAATGCGCGAAAATATGCGTGCTGTTGAGCCGATCTGCAGAAACATGCTTTTTTGTTCGCTGTTTGGCAGTGTGAAACACCAGGTCGCGGGGTATGCCAAAAATGACTTTGTGCTGACATGATAGATCTATTCTTGAAATGAATCCGATATGCAATGCCTTTTTGCAAAAAGAATTGGAGAGATATTCCTAATTCCACATAAGTAGCGTGAAGGACAGACAAAGATTCTTATAATCGTAACATAAATCACATTTGGGCATCGGCTTGCATGAACCCAAAACTTTGCAAAATACTGCCTTGGGATGCTAATGTTAGATTCGGTTTTACGTGCACTTGTTTTGGGCCCTCGCTTTAAAACTCTGTGCTTTATCAGTCATGCGCTCTTAACATTTGATTAGGTTGCCTTATATAATCGCGAGACTGCTAAATATACTGCGCAACTTTACCATTTGGACCTCTTTTTGCTAGTGTTGCAAACATCGCATTTCGACAGAAAACTGAACTGTTTAACATAATTTGCACGTGATGTCATCACACTATATGCTGGTGATCATTGCGATTTGTTCTTGCTGAGAAAATCAAATCCGGTGGTGCAAAATGCTTGCTGCAGAAGGTTCACGCTCAGTGCGAGCCATGTATTTGAGAGATGCAAATTATTCTTGATTGGTGCAGCATTGTGAGGAACGGCACAAGCGTTTGGCACCACGAAAATGCGCTTTCTGGCAAGAGTGTTTTTGCAAACAAAGTAGTTTCCGAAGCCACGATTTCTGGTTTGTGTTGTAGATGTGGGGCCAAGCAACCTTTACAACACAGTACATTTTTAAAGCTACCTCCCTCACCCCTTTTCTCTCTTTTCGTTGCTTTCTAGAGAATACTTTTTATCCTGAAGGTTGGGGGTGTTAATTTGACAATTATGTGTGTGTCACTTGTTAACAGTAATCCTCCATTGTTTTTATTTTGCACCCAAAAACTGCAAAGTTTAACTGTCCCTCTGAGGCCATTAGATCTTTCCTTTCAGGTATCCCTTCCTTACACACTTGTATTTCTATGTAACCTCGAATTAATAAGTCACATTTAGTCCTTTCAATGCTTCTATTCTTAGGGACAACTTTCTGAGGCAGTTCAGCAACATATTTTCAGTAAATACTGCTAAGAACTAATCCCTGATGTTGATAACTTGCAAAAACGCCCATTAGTTTTCCTCTCCGCACAATGGCATACTCAGAGGAAAGAAACAGCTTTCCCCTCCTCAGCTCACAATCAGAGCAGCAGTCACATGATCTGACGCTAATTATATATCGTCAGTGTTCATCATAGTCATGCGCTGGGGTAGGGAAAGCATAGAACATGGGCTGAGCTTCAGATATTGCTAGACTTGGGCTATTTTCATCATTGATTGAACACGAGCCATTACCTGAATGTTTTTCGATGCTGATTGTCATGAACCCGAGCACTCGGCGCTTTTTATGACAATCGAGTATGTCACGGTGTCACGTGAATTGCGGTGCAAAGTTGTGACATCACGGTGTCAACAACACTAGTCTAGTGACTATATTAATTTAAATCGACTTAACGCAGTGAGTCGCGTGACGTCATGGGGCCATGTGACGTGACATTACTTGACAGAATATTTCTATGTCACGTGACCACATGACACATGATTAATTATAGTGCCGATTGGGGAGGAGGAGCGACCGTGACGCCCCAAGCGGTTAACTTTAGAACTACACGGATCGGGACAACAAATACAATGATTCAGCACTCGGCCGACATAACCGAACGCGGCGTCAGCGTTCGGCTGGAGTTCGTGTTCTCCGGTGAGGGGGAGGAGGGTCTCTTTTGTTTCCACTCCGGCCTGCATGAACAATGCAGCATGCACGGTCACAGCTCAGCACAAAAGCCGAAGTGGGTCAAGCTCGCATTCTCTGAGGTTAGATCCGGCACTTAACGTCGCTTCGCCGATTGTTAGTATTTTTTTACATTAAACTGTGCCCCGCGCTCTATTGTAGAATATGACATGGACATGCCCATAAGGCCTCTGGGCATGTGCACAGGCCTTGTGTTGAGTAAACACCGAGTATGGGGACAACAAACGGGTCAGAGCGCCCCCTATAGTTCAATCTCCTGCCCAATAGACCATTTGCTATATCCCCCAAGTGCCCCGGCCCGCGCTAAAAGAATCATGGGAACGGTGTGCCTTCAGCTCCTTAGAGATCGGTAATTTCAACCCGATTCTTGGTTACACACATTTGAGCGTAATTCGGAGTCACCCTGAACAAGCGCCTGATATACCCAATGACCTGTCATGTCGCTTTTAAAATTTCTCCTCAATGTCAACTTTTTGATACTGTGGGTGCTGTCCACCCTTCAACCTAGATGGGCTGCAGAAATCTCTTACATTATTATCATGCTGATATTAAAGGGATTGTCCGGTCAAATTTTGTATTCGAGAAAACAATTTAATATCATTGTTATTGCCTCGAGACCCATCGTACGTGCAATATCTGAATTTTATATGCCCCTCTGCATGAGTAATTGAATTTATACTGCTCCAATCGCACTCTAGCGTAAACGCTGCTTTCGGTGGCAACATTGGAGCTCTGACGTCACAAAACACAAGCGAGCATTTCTGTATCGTCGTTTACCTGCGAGTGAACGCCGCAGCGTGCTTCGTTTTTGTTGTTGTGCCCGACTTGTTTTGTGGTTGGGTTAGATTTTTGTTGCGCGGTTGGGTGCCGCAACCACCGGGCAGCACGTGCGAGCCAAGACATGACGTTCCGCCCTTTTCCGCGAGATGTGCAGTGTCGAGCAAAATGGACCGTCGCCGTGCGTAGGGACTGGGTTCCCGTCAAGATCGAGATCCCGCTTATGCAGCAATCATCTCACAAAAGAGAGCTACGAGCTGAGCTCTAAGCGGACAGAAGGCTCGTAAGCTGAGGTGTGATGCTGTGCCAACAATATTAAACTACTTCCATCCACTCCTCGCCCAAATCGGATCAATGAATTTGATTATGCAGCGAAACCGAAACCAACAGCCAGAAGACCAACTGGAAACGATACCAGAAATTGTATTTAGCACGCGTGCAGTCAAATTCTGTTTAACCGCATGTGAAAATAGAGCGTGGCTACGATTCACCAAGCTCGTCTAAGTCAAGTGGCGACATGCATTTGAACGATTCGCCGTTTGCCTTCGACCCGCGGACATCGCCAGGGAACGACCCGCAGCCTCATCAGCGATCCAGTGGATCCGCAGAAATGCGTACCCAGATGCCTCTTCGTGTACCTACTTCGTTTCACTTTATCTGAGAGCGAAGCGAAAGCTAGAAGCGCGAGACCAGTGCTTTTTACGTTTCTGCCCAGATCGCGCGCTCGAGCAAAGCCTGAACGCACGGAGCTTTCGTGCTTGCTCTTCGAGCTTTGCCTTTGCTCGCACATAAGGAGAAAACCAAGTATAGTTGCCGCTTCAGATACGAAACCTGCATCATTTGCTTTGCAAGCGCTCATAGTTCGATCGGCGGCCGTCGCAGTTGTGTTTGCGCGAAACGGCACACGTTTGCTCGAAGCTTATGGCTGTTTTCGAGTAATATCCAACTAAAAGGCGTGACTTGTTTTGAGCACGCTTGAGAAGTGCATTAAAAGAACCGTGTTTGAGTCGGGTACAGCCTAGGAGACTAGGTAATTCGAAACAAAACACAAGACATCCATCGACCAACGCTTGTTATCCCGACCATCCAACAAACCTTTGCGTTTTGTGACGTCACGGAGCAGCTACGGATGTCAGCCATTGACACTGGCGAAATTCGGGGTTCAGGGTGACCTCGAATTACGCTCAAAAATCTGTGTAACCATGGAGTTGGTCGAAAATTAGTGATCACTAGGGAGCTGAAGGAACACCGTTCTCAGTGATTCCTTGAGTGTGGGCTGGGGCGCTTGGGAATACTGCAAATGGTCTATGCAAAAGCGCCACGAGAACCCACAATTTCTCATACATTGCAATTCTGTACATGACGATTTGGTAAATACATAGAAATACAGCTACCAATTTTTTATTCTCAGATATTCATTTTGTGATACTAACAAACAAAAAACAAAAAAATGGTCGTGAACCGTTTTCTGTTATATATATTTTTTCCAGGTTCAGTTCCAAGATGGCGGCAAAGATTTCGGTTTGGTTCAGTTCTGGTTCAGCTAAAAATAACGGTTCGGTTCCGTTCTGGTTCAGCTAAAAATAACGGTTCGGTTCCGGTTTTCAGTTCGGTTTCGGTTCGACTCTGAAACTGGGACAAATTTTATGCGGTCAATAGATAATACAGAATTGCAATCAAGATGCAAAAACAAACATTATATAACACTGGTCTTGCGTGTATGCTAAAGAATAACCCGAAAAATTTCTGGAGGGTTATAAACCTTAAATATGATACTGCAATCACCCTTAGAAATAACGGCAACACATTAGTTCAGTATGGCAAATGTGCTTAATTACTTAATTACCGTATTTTCCAGTGCATAAGTCACACTCTTTTTCCAAAATTTTCGGCGGTGAGTCTTTAACACAGGTGCGTCTTATATACTAATTTTTACTTAGAAACTTGCAAAAAGTGGGGGGCGCCTCTTATACAACGATGCGTCTTATACACCGGAAAATATGGTATGCTTTTTGTTCCATATTTACGCAAAAGAGAGGTGATGCTTCTTTTTTTTTTTTTTTTTTCTCCTTTTCTCGCTATTCCTACACCCATGTCTGGGATTATTTTTGAATCTGAAGCAATCGCAAGCAATTATCGGCAACCTTAACTAACCAACTGACAGGTCCAAATCTTTTTTTTTTATTATTATTATTATTATTATTCGAAGCGATTGAAAACAATGCCTGGACATTACCCTCAAAATTCGAAACTTGGGAACTCAGTATTTTTGGAGTAAAAAAATGATTTCCAAAAGCCGAATTTGAAGTTCCCGTGCGATCCGCGCCAGTGCAGCGACGTCAAAGACTGAGTCGTCCTGCAACTCGAGTTTCTCTCGCGCCTCCGTGTCGTGTTCGCCCGCGCCCCGCGATCAACTGCTCCGTGTGTGCTGTGGGCAGACGACGCTTCACTTTCGAGTTTGAAGTTTTTTTAGGGGTCTTTCAGCGATCTCAAATTTTTTTAAACGGTGCGAGGTCGAAGAGAACGCGCAGTGGACTTTTGTGATCGACGTGAGGGGCCACGTCACGCCGGTTCTGCGTGAAAGGCTGGCCCGGCGGAGTCACTACGGTACACGGACTCCAAACCCGGTTGTTTTGACCGTTTGACGATTTCCTTTTCCGAGTCTGAGAGGTTGTCGGGAACCTAAAAATGAGAACTTCGTCCAATTCCCTCATCATCCTCAGTGCTACATGCGTCAAGTGCCGCCATGTTTTCCGAGGGAGGATAAAAAGCCAGGAGGCGACATCACTCCGGACTCCAATTTTCGGTATTTCGAAAAGAAGGGCTGTAGTGCGTTCGCAATTGCGTTAAGAAACATGTTCTAAGAATGCCGTTATTAAATATGATAGAAATGTCTCTTGCAAAGCGTCTAAATTTCACAATCGATTACGTCACAAATAAAAAGATGTATTGATAAATCTAACTTAAAACACAAGCAGAAATTGAAACCGAAACTTCGGTTCCCTCTGGCAACATTGGCCTCAAGCCGCCAAAAATATGGCTATCATATGGTACGAGATGTCACGTGATCCTCTATGTAACGACGGACGGGATTTGGGTGGGCGTGTGCCAGGCGCCAGTGTCGTCTGCACCGCACTCTTCGCCTCGTTTTGATGCCTACAACATTCGATGACGTCTGCACAACTGTGGCAACATTCTGCGGACGTAGTGTGAATGAAACTCGGAGAGACAATAATCACAAACGGTGAGAGAACTACGGCGGCATTACGCCAATCGCGTGGACACCGCTGAGCGCGGAGAGGAAACGTTGCTGGTGTCGCCCGTTATGTTTGCCCGGAGAAGTAAATATAAGCAAAAGATGATGACGTTCTGCCCAATGTTGGCTACACCCACGCCGTAGCCTTGACTGCGCTGTTGGTTGCACTTCAGTTCGCCCGCTAGAGTCGGCCGATTTTGGAAACTTGGCGAGTTGCCAAGTTTGCCGAACCATTTAAGAAACATTTAGACAGAACTAGGTTGTAATATTTGACGTGTGGTCTTCTAAGGTGATAATGAAAAGGACCGCATTGCTTTTTCAAAAACAAAAATGAAGTGGAGTTGCCCTTTAAGGTTTTTTCATCAGCAGCTGGTAAAGATACTGTATTTTCTCGCATATAACCCGCATCAAAATTTATATGGAATCAAGTGGGTTATACGCAAATTTCGGCTGGCAGTGTAGCTTCACAGGAATCCGCATGAAGCCGTAGAGATGTCGAGACCGGTTATAACAAAGTCAAGGGGAATCCGAAATCACTTCGCTATATCCGCTATTTCGTTATAACCGACTTCGGTTAACGAAGTGCAAAAGGGAATGGGAAATCGTGATGGCTTCGCTGGAGCCGCTATTTCGTTATAATTGACTTCGTTATAACCGGTCTCCACAGTAGGTTCCCTGGAGTCCCTTTTCTCTGGCCTCTCCTAGGGACTTTTTTCTCCCCACCTTATCCTTTTTTTGGGTAGCAATCTTTGCATTGTTTTTGCGGACTGAGCAGCTGAGCGGAGCCGTCAATTCAATGGCAACGCGCAAAGTGTCGTTGCTGTTGACGGCAACAATTTTCGCAGTTTCCAGTCTTTACGGCAAAGGATCCGACTGTCGTCTGATCCGTTGCCAAAGAAATCGTAAACCAAGTGGCAGACCAGAACTACGGCCGCTACAATGTCGGCGAGTCGTGCGTGTGAGAGTGAAGGAAGGACGGCCTGCAGACTGCAAGCCACGACTGAAGATCGTTCCGCAGTCCGAAGACTGGTGCATACCCCGAGCTGTAAGAAGCGCTAACAAAGTTCACCGTGGAGAAAAGAGGTCGCACTCACATCGTATTGACAGAAATCCGGTGTGCCCATGACCTTTCCAGACTAGAAGGTGCGGAACAGTTTTGAAAAGTGCTGCATCAGCAGTCACCTTGATGGCAAAGATTACGACGCTGCCTGTGACAATGAAGTCACCTCAGATAGCTACAGTGACTGCAGCGACAAGCGTATTGAAATTAAAGGTAGGGTTTCTTTCTAGCGAGACCTGGACATTCCTTTACATGGTTAATGCAATTAATATGCAAGGTTTTTTGGTTTCTTTCTCCTTTCGAGAGTAGTAAGTTGGTGGTGCGGGTTATATGCAGGGGCGGGTAATATGCACGAAAATACGGTAAGTAGGTAACATAAATGCAAAAAATTCGAAAGAATATGAAAGACTTGTCTAGCGTGATATTGGCCAAAATATTTTCACAATCCCTTTCAGCTAGTTTCCTGTCTTCTACCTGGAAGGAGGGGAAGATCGTCCCAATTTACAAAAATGCCAACAACTACTCCCCTTTGAACTATCGTCCTATTTCCGTAACAAGCATCTCATGCAAACTAATGCAGCATATCTTCTACTCCAACATCATTCACTTCCTGACGGACAACTGCGTTATCAACCCATCCCAACTTGGTTTTCAAAAAGATCTTTTATATTAAACTCAACTCGCATCTTTTGTTCACGATTTACACGTTAACCTTGATTCTAATATGCAAACTGATGCCATCTTTTTAGACTTCGCTAAAGCATTTGATAAGGTTTAACTCGCAGACAGAAGCTTGTCACTGCCAACCAGTCATCTTCTCTTGCTGACGTCACATCAGGTGTTCTGCAAGGATCAGTCCTTGGACCCCTTCTATTCTTAATTTAGATTAATGACATGCCTTTATGCATGTTCGTCTTTTTGCTGACAACTGTGTCACTTACCGTCAAGTGACTATAACCCACTAGATCACCTACTCATCCAGAATGACCTCATCGGCATCCAAGCATGGTGTGAAACATGGCAGATGTCCCTCAACGTCCAAAAGTACAAGACTGTGTCTTTTACTCGTAGCTCTAAACCTTCTATCTTTTCCTATTCACTTAAGTGTTCCCTTGGAAAAAAAACTAATTCATAAGTATCTCGGAGTTCACCTTTCATCTGATCTTTCCTGGGCTACTCATGTCAGTCATACCATCTCCTCTACTAAGCACTCTTTAGGTTTTTTTTTTTTTTTTTTAAACGCAACTTGACACTGTCCTTTTCACATTTAAAACAGCTTGCTTACTTATCCCTTATCCATTCAAAACTTGAATACAGATCTGCCATCTGGGACCCACATCAAGCCTACCTTGTCAATAACATTGAATCAGTTGAGCACCGGGCATTACGTTTTATTTGCTCAGATTATTATTTTACAAGCATCGCATCTCTTCGAACTTGCGCCAACGTCCCCGTCCTCTCTGAACATCGCAAACTTGCTAGGTTAACTCTTTTTCGCAAATTTCTCTAACATCCTTCAGAATGCCGCCATCATCGTACGGGCCATAATCTCGATGCAAGACGCCCGAAGGCAAGATCCGTCACTTTTCAGAACTCCTTTTTTTTTTTTTTTTTTCACATGCTGCCATTGATTAGAACAGTCTTTCCCAGAACATCCTAGTTAATCGTGACTTGTCTAAATTTAAAAAAAAAAAACTATTATGTGAAATTCTGTTTTAGGTCTAATCGAGTATTTTTGTTTGTATACTTATGTTCTTGATGTTTTTTTACATGCACACTTGTTTTTGTGATATTGTACTTTTTTTTTTTTTATTTGTACCCCGCCCCTTGTGTAATACCCCCCAGGGGGTCCTTAAGGTATTGAAATAAATAGATTGCCCCAGGGGTAATCGTGGGCGCATCAGTTATTTTCGGAGATGGCGGCGAATATTGGATAAACTCAAGTTCTAAACACAATCAACTTCTAAGGCACTTATTTGTGGACAAAGCATAATTGTTTTATACAAATTTAACGAGACCAAATTTGGGGAATGTAGTACTTTGAAGTTGGGATTTGTACTTTCCTTCCAAAGTACCCAGTGATGGAAGTGCTGCACCATTTGCACCAAATTGCGCCATGAAAGAAACTGCTACATCTTGCGCCAAAATGCCATGTTTGATAAGAATTGTGCCACACCTGCACCGAGATGGGCTTAAAGGAAAAAAAATGTTTTATTTTTGATTGACCCTAATATTCGGACAAGTAGAAGGAAAGGGAAAGAAAAATTGTACAAATATAAATTTCACAGCGTCTCTACTCACCGTATAGTTTGTTTCGTCTTAGGTCAGAGCACAGTCGAAGGCTCGAACACCTACAACCACAAACGCACATACTAAAAGCGCAAGTCATGGGACATTCGTTGCACTTGGTTGGTTTAGCCGATGAAAGAACATGTACAGGGAGGTGACGAATCCCACGATGTTGCGCCTTGATGCTGCGAGTCAACTGACCAGAGCCATTGATGCAGGGCATGAACCGCTCTGGCCGGTCAATGCGCTGGCTGGTTGATCGCCGACATCGTCTGAATTTCCAGTCGATGTCAGAAACTAAGTGTCCCGAGAAAACTTTGCAAAATAGTAGGATTGCCGATTGCGGCTACTGTGATAAAACAGAACTAGGGTCTTGTACTCCTGATAGTATCACTTGATTATCATGTCTGACACATGCCTTCGTTTCGTGGTTGCTGTGTACCGTTGCACTTGCGCCGCTCGCTTCAACCTTCACCGCCTCTCACCAGCGCGCGCGCGTCAAGCTTCATTCCGGTGCACCGGAGTGCTACGAGCAGCGTACATACGAGCAGCGTACGAGCAGCGTACCTGATGGAAGGGCTTTCGTCTCGGCGTACCGTGTGAGATAATCTGTGGCGACGATTATCCAGCGGTTTCCCGACGTTGACGACGGGAAAGGGCCAAGTAAATCCATTCCAATCTGCTGGAACGGCGCGGACGGGGGAGAGATCGGATGCAGAAGTCCTGATGGCTTTGTCGGCGGTTTCTTGCGTCGCTGACACTCATGGCATGATCGAGTGTAGAGGTGAACGGTCTTCGGTAGCCTTGGCCAGTAGTACTTTTCTCGAATCCTGGCGAGCGTCCTGCTGTAGCCAAGGTGTCCAACCGTGGGGTCGTCATGGCATCCTTGGAAGATTTCTTCTCGAAGACTGGAAGGAATAACCAACAGCCATGCTGTGTGATTATTGACGAAGTTCTCTTTGTACAGAACCCCTTGCCGTATGGAGAAGGTAGGCAGGATTCGTAAGAAAGCACGGGGAACCGCACTCGCTTGTGCCTCTAGGTGCTCGATGAGCGCTCGCAGTTCAGGGTCGTCACGTTGGAGTGCTGCCATGTCCCTGACATCCAGAGTGCCGAGGAAACACTCATCGTCGTCGTCTTCGATGCAGGCAGGACTGGCCTCGACTGGGGCCCTTGACAGGCAGTCGGCGTCATTGTGGTTCCGGCCGGACTTGTACACCACGGTCATGTCGAACTCCTGCAGTCGTAGGCTCCAGCGTGCGAGGCGTCCGGAGGGGTCCTTCAGGTTGGCGAGCCAGCAGAGCAAGTGGTGGTCCGTGACGACGCGAAAAGGACTTCTATACAAATATGGGCGGAACTTTGTTATAGCCCAGGCGACAGCGAGGCACTCCTTCTCAGTCGTCGAGTCGTTCGTCTCCGCCTTGGACAGCGTCCGACTCGCGTATGCGATGACTCGCTCTGCCCCGTCTTGCATTTGCACTAGTACCGCGCCAAGTCCGGTGTTACTGGCGTCCGTGTGGATCTCTGTTTCAGCGAACTGGTCGAAATGGCCAAGAATCGGGGGCGTCTGGGGTCTTCGTTTGAGCTCATCGAATGACCGCTGGTGTTCTTCTGTCCATTCAAACTTCACGGCGTCCTTCGTGAGGTTCGTCAGGGGTGCAGACAGCTTGGCGAAGTCCCGAACAAATCGTCTGTAGTAGGCACAGAGTCCGAGGAACCTTCTCATGGCCTTCTTGTCAGACGGCGGCGTAAATGCAGCGACGGCGCGGGTCTTCTCGGGGTCAGGGAGAACACCTTTGTTGTTCACGACGTGGCCAAGGAACTTAAGTTTGCCATAGGCGAATCAACACTTTTTTGGCTTGAGTGACAGGCCGGCGGTCTTGATGGCTTGAAGCACGGCTCGAAGTCGTCTCAGGTGTTCGTCGAAATCCCGTGAAAATACCACGACATCATCCAGGTAGACAAGGCAGCTCTGCCATTTCAGACCTGCCAGCACAGTGTTCATGACACGCTGGAAGGTGGCTGGTGCTGTACAAAGTCCGAACGGCATCACCTTAAATTCGTACAGTCCGTCGGGAGTGACAAAAGCAGTTTTCTCCCGGTCGCGTTCGTCGACTTCAATCTGCCAGTAACCACTCTTCAAGTCCATCGACGAAAAATATCGCGAGTGGCGCAGTCGGTCTAACGTATCGTCGATGCGGGGGAGCGGATAGACATTCTTCTTCGTCACAGCGTTCAGTCGACGATAGTCCACGCAAAACCGCAGGGTCCCGTCCTTCTTTACAAGGACGACTAGGGGCCGCCCACGGACTTTTTGAGGGCTGAAATGATGTCGTCGTCGAGCATTTCCTGGACCTGATCTTGAATCACCTTCCTTTCCTTTAAGGAGACTCGATAAGGCGACTGGTGGACAGGGAGCGCGTCGTCGTCGGTAATAATGCGATGTTTCGCCATTGGTGTTTGGCGAACTCTCGACGATGTGGCAAAACAGTCACTGCATTCGGCGAGGAGATCAACCAGTTGCCGGCGCTTCGGAACTGGGAGCTCGGGGTCGATGTCGAGTTGCGGCGGCGACGTGCTCTTCTGCTGTGACGACGAGGTTTCTTCGGAGATTGCGGTGACCACGGCTTGCGTCTGAAGCTCCTCGATGTGGCCTACGGTGGTGCCCTTCGTTAGGTGTTGCGGCTCCTCTCGAAAGTTTGTCACGAGAACAGTTGTACGTCCCTCTTGGAGATCCATTACGCCTCGTGCGACACCAATTTCTTTTTCAAGGAGCAGTTGGATTCTGCCTTCCAGAAGAGCTTCACCGTGCATGGCTGCGTCGGTTATGACGGTGACGAAAACACTCGATCCACGGCGGCAGGTTCACATGGTCGGCGATAACTCGGATCGCGGTTGACGTCGTGTTGGTCTCCACCGGCCGCAAAACAGGCTTTCGCAGCGTCAACTGGTTCGCCCCGAGGTCGATGACGGCGCCATACTCGCAGAGGAAGTCCATTCCGAGGATAACGTCCCTCGAACAGTTTTGCAGATTGCAGAACGACGAACTTCACAGGGCACGTCTCACCGTGGATCTCGACGCGAAGCAGTGCATCTCCCGACTGGTGTGATGAGGTGCCCACTGGCGGTTCGTATTTGAGGGCCTTCCCACGGCGTTGTCACTTTTCGCAGGCGGCGAGAGAGCCTCCCACTCAAGACTTAGTAGTCTGCTCCAGTGTCCACAAGTGCTGATGCGTCGTGACCGTCGATAATAATGTTTAGGTTGTTGGACACCGAAGCAGGAGCGTCGTTATAATGTGCAGTGTCGGGAGAGTGGGAGCGCTCCGTCGTTCTTGGAGGCTCTTTACTTCGGTCGTCTTCGGCAACGCCACCTCCAGGCGTTGCCGCGCCTAGTTTTCCCGGCAACGCAGGGGAGACAGTCTCTCGGCGGGGTCGTGGCACTGGAGACGCTGAACGTCGTGGCGATGGCGAGCGAGATTCACGGCGGAGAGACGGCACTGAAGAGGGCGAGCGTCGGAGGTACTCCTCGATATCGCGAGGGTGTTCGCCGTACCTCGGGCGCGGGTCATTCGGGTGGAAACCACGCAGCCCAAGTCGACGGTAGGGGCAGCTGCGGTAGATGTGGTCGGCTTCCCCGCAGTGGTAGCAGAGCAGGCGTTGGTCGGCCGTTCGCCACACGTCGGTCTTCCTCGGCGAGGGTTGCTCCGGGCGGACGTCCTGGACTTGTCCTCCCTGGCGTCGAGGATACTGTGGCATCGGAGGGTCTCGTCGGGGTGGCGCCGTGGCCTGGCGGTTAGCTTGCGGCGGTCGTCGGGCTATGGCGGCGTAGCTCAAAGTCGGTTCCTCTGGCGTCGTCGTGTTGATCGGAACCTCAGGTTGGAAGGCTCGGTGAACTTCCTCTCGGACGACCTCGGCGAGCGTCAGTGAGGACGGGCGATCCGCAGCGGGAAGTATCTTGCGGAGTTCTTCCCGGACAACTTCACGGACGATCTCCCGAAGGCTGTCGGCACCACTGGTATTCAGGTCCAGAAGGGAAGCAGCGACAGTTGGAGCAGCAGGCGCGCCGGCGATTCGGTAGTAGTGGCTTGCTCGGGCCGTCAGTGCGCGCTCTATGTTGGTGGCTTCACTCACAAAAGCATCGACGGTCGTCGGGGGGTTGCGGACCAGGCCTCCGAAAATGTCTGCCTTGACGCCACGCATGAGGACTCAAAGTTTCTTTTCCTCGGCTGCCTCCGGATCGGCTCGGGCACTTAGCCGCAGGACATCCTCAACAAAGCTGGTCACGCTTTCGTTGGGGCCCTGCACCCTTGTTTGAAGTAGGTCCTCTGCTCGCTGGCGACGGTGGTGGTTAAGGAACGTCCGCTTCAGTTCGGCGACGCAGGACTCCCATGTAGTGAGGGAGGCTTCGTGGTTTTCAAACCAGTGCCTCGAGGTGCCCTCCAGCGAGAAGTACAGGTTCTGGAGGCGCTGCTCAGCCGTCCATCCGTTGTGGCGAGCTACACGTTCGTAATGCTGCAGCCAGTCTTCGATATCCTCTTGGGCTTCGCCGTGAAAGGGCGTCTGAGTGCGGGGAGCGACGGGCATGATGACGACGGGTGCGGTGGTCATGGTCGGTATTTTCTTCCTCCAGTTCTCTGACAAGAGACCCAATTCGGGGGACTGACCTCTGGTCTGACGGCTTCTTCGGGCTTCGGCGTCTTCGGCGAAGGGTAGCCTTCCGGGGCTGAGCACCTCACTCGGGAGGGGTGTCTTCGTAGGGGTACGCTTTACGGGCATAGGATGGTACCCCGCACCTCCACCAAAATGTCACGAATGACAAGTGATGAGGCAACGAAAACTGAAGTAAACTAAACGTTTAATGGGGTGAACTTGTGCCCAAATTAAAGAGGAACAGAAGATAACAGGAGAGCGTCGCGGGCGTCGATGTCGGCGAAACCGCAGGATCGAGCGCTGGGGCAAGACTGACTTTGGCTCGCCACGCAAAGCCCCTTATGTACACGCGTGGGCTTCTGGAATAATCGGCGTAGTAGGTTCGACGCGTAGAACATTGACCTCGAACAAGCAACAGGATTTTCGAATTTTCTAGAACATTAAATTGCAGGAATAAACAAAAGACACATCGCTCCCAGGAATCGAACCCTGGCTTTTCGCGTGGGAGGCAGGCGCGATAACCATTAGGCCATGCGCGCGCTGCCTACTTGGCCAGCTGCGCGCGCGGCAATATGTAACATCTTGGGTTTTGCGATGTAAAAAGTGGTGGGTAGGCACACTTCTTGTCCTGTGTAACCAAAAGTGGGCAAAATCCATCTTTTCATTGACTTCTTTTCTTTTTTTTTTTTTCAGAATGTGAATCTTTTGTTATTCATGTACACACCATTTTTTCAGCAAGTATACAGTCTACTTCAACCAAATTTTTTACACAGTAGTGTTCATGCGTTATGCTTGAATGGAACTACAGTCCACTGTTTATCTTGCTTTGTAATTTTTCAAATACAGTGTTAGAAGGTGCTAATTTTATTTTACCAAACATAAAGAAAAACAAAATCTCCTATCAACTTTTTTACGGGAGTTTCAGGTACACAGGAGCTCTCTGCCTACCAAATTTGAGAACTTTGCTACAATTTTTTTTAAAGTACAAATGCAAAAAAAAAAAAAATATTTTTTTATGTATACCATTTATTGATAACATCTATTAAATCTCATGAGCCTTCAGTTATAAAAATTTGAGAACCAACTTTATCAGTTTCACTTTCATACTCTCGTCCCACCTTAACTTTAGCAGTGGAATGGAAGCTTGGGAAGATTAATGAGTTCAGCTGGATTCTCCAGACATATTTGTCACCCACATGCTGATTTTGCATCATCATCAAACCCTACATATAAGATGCTATTGGTGTGCATCAATAAATTACCTTTGTAATTGAAATGTGATTTGCAATGGATGCTAGCAAGTGGTTCGAGATATGGGAGAAGGCAAAGAATCATGGTCTTTTAGTTAGACAGGCCAACATATAGATCTTAATGTAGCAGTTGAATGAATGAGAATGAATGTATGCTTATACTGCAAAAGTTGTGTTTGCTGCTCCAAAAATACTTGAACCAATCGCAGCACTGGAATTGGGAAAGTGGAGGATTGGCCCGTACACCCCATCCACAGCTGCATCTAAATTGCCGATGTAAATATTGCATCAGTTTTCTTTTTCGGGGAAAATTTGTTTTGTGGCATACGTGTTGTATCCAGGCAGCCTAAAAAAATGTTTTTTAAGGGTCCTTTGAAGTGTACATGGGTGTCATTAACAAGCATATGGTATGCTTGAGTTGAAGACTCTTTAGCTTACCTGCCAGTCATCGGATCTTTTTCAGCATTTTGGTGAATAATGAGGGCCTATGTTAATGTCAAGTCAGATTCACCAAACTGTCAGGACAAAATAATTTGATGACTGACAGGTAGGCTAAGACTGTTTGTAGCCTAAGCACCATTAATCCAAGCACAGTTCCTTGTGCTCTGTCGTCGTGCCACGTTTGTATAGCCCTGGGCGACGCGAGCATTGGTGCCCAAAAGTTTGATTGATTTGTCAGCGAGATTAAAGGCAGGCACCCAAAACTCCCTGTCCATCCCCGGTTTGTGCCATGGCCACTTGACAGCTGTGCTTCATTGTACTTGACCTAATGTCTGTAAGCAATGAGAACAAACCTTGGGCAATTTTCAGGCGAATCTGCCTCTCGGACAAAACGCCAAGGCACCTTTTGCTCCTGCTGGCTCTGGTGAGTTACTTTTCTCTCTTATAGTCGGTTGGTGTGCATCGCCAGAGGGTTTTAACTAACCTGCACCGAATGGGATTCCAGGCTACAGTAGACTCGTGTTAAACTTTTCACGGTTGGGGTTCTTTTCCAAAGGATATTTCTCAGTGTTTTGCTTTTGAAGGGATAGTACGAAAGAAGAGCAGTGATGGAAGTGGCATTTTTGTAGTTGGCAAAATATTGATGTGGAGCAGCCACTTGACGCTTTTAGAGCAGGTGCCAACATCTAGTTGGGGCACATCACTTGAAAATGGCATTGTTAAATGAGTTTGTTTATCGATAATTCCTCTTTGATACTGAAGCAAGTTGTTACCTTTTCTAATAAGCATAGGAGCCTTCTTTGAAAGAAAAGGGCTCGGGTCAGGGTAGTTTCCAGTTACAATGGGTTTAAAAACTAAGCATACCACAACACTTCCGTTGAGATGAAGCCTCTCTTCCCCTCCCTCTTTTACACTTGAGAGTTTATAGCCTAAATATATCACCTTTAAAATGCCAGCATATCCCCCCACCAAGTTTTATGAACCTACCAAACTCACGATTCTAATCTAAACAGCAAAAGCAACCAGCCACAAATATTGTGAAACCCTACAGTTGTGCTTTAGAAGTGACACTGCATTGGAATCCGAGTTGAGCCAAAGTTCGCTCTTTTGATTGACAGCTGCTCGGGACCTTGACTACCGTATTGATTCAAATACAGACCCACATCTTTTTAATGCGAAAGCATTAATTGTCCCATGGAGCTAGTCAACGTCATCAGCTTTGAAGCCGGGCCAAACGGCACTTTAACTCCTTTCTCCAAGTGAAGCCGGCTCCCAGCTTTGAAACCACGTGAAAAGCCTAGCCAAACGGCACCTAGTTTCCCCGATCCCAAAGGAGCGGAGTGAAGCTGATGGATTTCGGCTTCAGTCCCATTGGCTGGCGCGCGTTGACGAGGCTCCCATTGGCCGCTGTGCGTCAGTTTCAACGACCGCCACCCCATGGTGCTGTGTGTCTGCATCGTTGGCGCACTGGTTACTCGAATCATCCAAGGTCGGAGCGGCGAGGAGAGCGCGCACTCTGCCATCGACGCAAATACGCCGCAGACGAAATAAGGGAGCGGAAGAATGGCATGCATCGCATTCACAACTCATAAGAAGTGCTTAGGTGTACCTCGAGCCTTTTTTTTTTTTTTTTTTTTCATGATCTCGGCGCAGTTTTTTAAAATTGGAGGTCAGCCTACAGTCAAGACCAAAGAAGGTTGACCTGTTACAATACTGAGCATAATTTCCGAGCCAATCGTGCTAACCTCTCCCATGTCAGCTGCTGCTCCTAGCACTCTGGTGTAAAGCAGGGAATCTCAAAGCACTGGTGCGAGGCAGTGAAGGTTGACGCCAGCGGCATAAGTGCCACGGTACACAGTAGCCACGACATGGAGGCATGTGGCAGACACGATAATCAGGTGATCTCATCGGGAGTAAAAGACCCTGGTTCTGTCTTATAACAGTAGGCACCATCCTACTATTTTGCAAAGTTTTCTCACGACTTTTAGCTCCGGATGTTGCCAACATTGTCTGGAAATTCGGACAATGATTGAGCTAGCGCAGTCAACGAGCAATCTCTATTTGTTCTAGCCAGTGTCCCCCCTTAAAGCCCATCTTGGTGCAGGTGTGGTGCAATTCTTAGCAAAAATGGCATTTTGGTGCAAGATGTAGCAGACTCTTGTTTATGGCATAATTTGGTGCAAATGGCACGGCACTTGCGTCACTAAAAGGAGTATGTACAGTTTTTTTTTGTTATTTAACTGGAGTACATGTTGTACAGTGCATGCAAGCTGCTCAGGTTGAAAAGCATTGAATGGAAATAGAGAGGGGGAAATGTCGCCTTTCTTCCACTCTGTTTCAATTTGGCGCTTCTGCGCCATTCCGGCAGCTTCAGAGCCGGAGGCACTTCACAGCCTCTCCATCAATTGATGAGCTCTCATCCTCTGAATTCAATTTTGAAACGTGTGAAAAGTCCAAGAGCCGGCACTCTGATTGCCACTATCGTCGGAGCGGTCGACACGCAAAGCGAGAACCTTGCATGTGCACGGAGCGTCTAGCTTTGAAACTATAAATAGTCCCAGCAAAGCCAAACACAGTGCAAATACAATGGTTATATAGTTCCCTAAAGACACAGTAACAAGCAGCACCTCTCGGCATGCGTGTGGTTTGGCGTATAGGTGCGAAATTTGATATTTATTATTCCCGCCGTGCATCTGCAACGACGACCGTCGAAAGGGTTAAGATGAACACAAAGGGACCTAGAAAAATTTTTTGTCTTCTCAGTGTTGGAAAGATGCTGGGACGCTGTGCAAGTTTGAATTGACTGAACGCAAAGTTGTTAGTGTTCAGCAAGTATTTTTTGCATTTCATTTATGGGAAACCAACCAAACATTCCGAATTTGTTCCGCATGTCCAAGAATTTGGGTTCAGCGAGTTTGGCTTAAGAGGAGTCTGCTGTATATTTAGACTATAAATTAGTCCCTTGGAATACCCTCGGGCCTCGAGTACCTTTCGAATGCCCCTACCCCTAGTAAACTTGTTTAGTATGAACATGATTTAGGGCAGTGGATGGGGTTCCATGAACCTGCTGGGGTTCGCAAAGTCATTTTTAGGGTCTGCGAAGCCCTTGTTTCAACCCTCAACTCCCCCACCCCTTCCCTCTTGAAAAAAGATTTTTTTTGGTTGATTCTCACTTGTCCTGTCTAGAACAGTAAAAGGTAAAGGGGTGCCCTTGTCACACTGCAATTAATTCTTATTTTATACCCCCCCCCCCCCCCTTTTTTCCCTTCTAACGCTGGCATGGCATCTCCCATCATTTTGCCAGGTCCCCAAGGGGTCCCCTGACACATCCATGCTTGAGAACGACCGATTTAGGATACTGTGAACCTGTCTCTCACCTTTCTCTCTGGTGCTCGAAAGAGTGACAATAGAGTTCACGATTTTCAAAACTGCTTCATGCAAGCATGTCAAAATAGAGTAGTGAGAGGAATGTGAGAACTCTGCTAGACAGTTTAAGAATTATTTTTTTTACGTACGTGTAGGTCTTTTTTCGTGCTGCTGCTTTTCTGTGGCAGCTTTTGAAAACACCGAGTAAAACATAACATTGGACGTGTTTACGGAAAGGATTAAAAAATGCTCCGCACTCAGGTTGTCTTAAAAGGTCTGTTGGTCGGACGAGGTCGCTGTCTCTCTGGTCACTGTTGTGCAGGTTTAAATGTGCTATTTCAGTTCCGACTGAGCTGCGAGGAACGATAGCTGCCCCACTTGCGATTTTTACACGTGGGGAAGCCATTGTTTTTGTGGTCCAAGAGTGTGTCTGGTCCTGATATGTATTGAAGACTTTGTGCACAGTATAAAGGAAGTCCAATTGATTGAATACAGAAGTTCAAGGAAGGACGCACAAGTGTCAGCAATAAAGAAGGTGCCAGACGCCCGTCCACGACGGACGACGACATTAAAGGGGGATACTTCAACGAAATTCGAAATATACCCGTCGTGTTAAAAAATAGGTTGAATATGATCTACAATATCCGTAAATGACAATCGCACGTTTGTATTTTGAGCCTGGTGGCTGTATTTTTCATTAAAAACGGCCCAGTCTGGCAAGAGCTCGGAGAGCAGCCAGCAAAGAGCACGTGACATCCAATGCAATCGTGACGTAGTTCGTCTCAGGACGAGCAAAGCTGCGGCGAGGCTGACGTCGAGGATGGCCTAGTCGTTCCAGCCACCAAAGCGGCTGTTTTTGTACGAATTTTGAGTGACGGGTTAATGTTCTGTAATCTTGTAGAGGGACAATAGCGACTTCTGGGATACACCAAAGAGATTCTCGGGGAGAGGAGAGTTCCTCCTTCAGGTCTTCTCTCGTCGTGGCCGGAGGCAAGACAGTTACCATCGCTACCTGTCAAGGTTCCTAGACGGGCATTAGAAATGAGGCGTTAGCGACATCCACCAGGTGCTCTTTGCTAGTCATTTAATTTGTTTTAAAATTCCTTTTCGCGTCTTTTTTAACAGGATATTGGTGTGTCCGATGTGATACTGCTCCTTTGAACGCATATAGACCAAAAAATAAGCGCCGAAATTTCGTTGTAGTATCCCTAAACAGCAACTTTGGTCGAAAACGAAACCGAAACAAATGACTGGTATCGCTTTAATCGCACGGAGTATGATCACAGCCGAAATATTACGTCTAAAGTGAAGCCGCATACCCCACTAAAACCTATTTTAAAGATGCAACTGGCTGCTCTTTAGCGGGTGGCATGCGGGTTAGCTTTTAGTCAAGCAACACTGGCGCAGCACCCCTGTGATGTCACGTTGCACTGGAGCTGCAGTTGATCGGTTGTACCGCGTATCGCAGCACCCTTGTGACGTCACGTTGCGGCCGTACTGCTGATGATCAGTGTTGCCATCCCTCTAGCAGATAGTTTTGGTTTCGTCGTAGATGCCTGAAAGCCAACTTTGAGTCATTATATTTATAAAACTGCATACAATGCCGGAAAAAAATTATACCCTGTAATTCAGGACCCCTGCCTTAGCTGAAAACAGTCATAATCCCAAATTAAAAAAATATTGACCGCCTCCCCTTTTCCTATATCCTCTCCACATTTTACCTTGCCCCAACTTGGCTCCTCTCGCAGCTTAGGAGAGGGGAGTGCTAAGAGGATTATCTTCCCTGCAGAAAACGGAGGTTGTATGTTAGCCTTTAAGCGCGTGCACGTGAACCGATTGTCGGGTGGACGAGCGACAGTGGATGACGTGATCAGTCATTTGCAAATGAGCCAAGGCTTTGCCTCTGCAATAATCCACGACAAGTTTGGGTTTGGAAGCGAATAAAAGCAATTTTACAGCCAGGGTCATTTTTGAACGAGTCTCGTATTGAGCAGGTATATCCTTGGTGAAAGCAATTTGTTTTGACGCAGGACGCTTGGCGGTATCTTCATCAGGCAGCACAGCAACAGCCAACAGCAGTCTGCCGCAAGTGCCCATTACGCCTGCTGCTCGGCCCCAAGCAGCGAGCGAGCGTGCAGCGTCCATCTACTCCCTGGTGCAAGATCTCACGGAGGAAGAGAGGCAGCAGTTCCTTGCTGAAAACTTCAGCCCCGGAAAGATGCCGCAGAGGCCACCGCCGAGAGAATACTGTGCACTTCCATGAGGCCTCTTTTCTTTCTGCAAGGCACTGGACCCTTGTTGAGTTGCTTGGCTGCATGTCTGCCCAAACGTTACGATGCCTGTGGCTCGACAACTGGAGTCACAAACTTCAAACAAGTGTACTTTCGTGGGCGAACAGGAAATTGTTTCGCCACAAGTTGCCTACACTGTTGTCACTTTCTTATTGTACAGCCATTAAAGGAGGAATGGGAGCTCTCTTCTGTTGTGCACTAACCCCTTAAGTGCCAAACTTTTTTTTCCAAAAGTAACCTAAAAGTGCCAGATTTTTTTTATTTTGAATTGTTACTCCTCTAGTATTACACATAAAATTTGAAAAGTTTATTACGCAAAAATCAGCGGAGGCAAAATAAATATTTGCCAACTAATACGAGTGCTGCCATCTATGATCAGCGCCGCAAAACTACTCGGACGAGCCTAGCTCATCCGTGGAATTGAGGGCAACTGAAAAAACCACTGGACGAGCTGAGCTCGTCCACGGCATTTTTAGCCAGAAAGTGGCCGACGAGCTCAGCTCGTCCAAGGCACGGGGCTAATTTACTAGAAAACCTGTTATAAGTTAGGTAGCTGTGCCGAACATCGGGATCCAGCTCGTTTTAAAAGTAAATAAAGATCAATACAACATTAAACATCTCTTATTAAGAATCCATTTATTTAAATACTTTCCCCTCGTATGTACACAATGCAACTATTAGCAAATTATGTACAAGTTGCAAGCACCACTTATGATCTTGGGACACAGCGCGAAAAACAGACGAGGACTAAGAAGAAACACACGGGACGAGCGCTGACTATCAACTGAAATATTTTAATAGGAAAACGCATGAAAACGACCATTCATCTTTTGCAGTTCATCCCCCGTCTGCGTATTATGAGACACTTCATAGCAGCGTAATGGCACGTGTTGCTATCCCAAATCCAAAAACGCCACCTCACTGCCCAGCAGTGCCAAAGACTGTTGGCTGACACAAGAGGTTCCCGCCCTTTTTATTTGGTACGCCTCTACTATCTCTCTAGACACTTGGTCCCTGTGCTTGAACAAAACTTCAGTGTCGCTCAATCTTGGCTCGCACTTACAATCCCGACAATGCATTGCAAGATGAGAGTATGCACACCCCTTCAACGAACTCTGGTGTTCTCTTAAACGGATGTTCAAACAGCACCCCGTTTGGCCGATATACACCCGCCCACATGAGAAAGGTATCCTATACACTGCTCCAACGGTGCATGATACGAACTGTGTGCCATGCTTTACAGTGCAACCATGACTACTCCGATTTTTCCGCTTACTAACACGCCTTTCTATGGCGGGGCAAATCTGGCTCAGCTTGTTTTTGGCCGAAAAAACGACACTCGCACCGTATTTTGCTGCGATCCCCTTTAAACCGTGTGAAACGCGGTGAACGTGAGGAATGGAAGCCACCTTCTTTTTGTTATTCCCTTCCCGCTCAGCACAGTTTGTTGCTGCATTGGCCCTGAAACTCTTCTTTTTTGCAGGCTGCGGTAATCACCGGATCTGGAAAACCTGCTTCTCGGAGCCTTGCTCCGAGAAGCGTAGAAACCTTCCCGGGGGGAAAAAGTTTGATATAGCCAATATGTTGTTCGTTATGAAACATACTTTTTACATGCATTTTTATTTAAATTTTCCGTGAGTTCGATATCGACAATAATTCGCTGTACGTGGGTTCGTTCTAAACGGGATTCACTGTATATATCCCTTTTCAGGGGCCCTTTAATTTAGTCTGGTTGTTGACTCGTGTCAGGTGCTGTGCCTGTGTTCAGTGTATTTTCTCCATCCCACGGGGAACTCGTAACGGCGGGGAACTTGAAACGGGGGAGGGGGGGGGGGGGAACTGGTAATGGCGGAAAACTGGACTTTTGTCAATTTCGTTAAAATCTGTTTGTGGCAGGAAGCGCCTCCAAGACTTCAATGGCGAAATTTATAATAGGTCATACTTGTTACAAATTATACCAAGTAGAAAAACGTTCAGGTATTGGACTTGGGGCTGTCTGTTCAAGCACATAGGGTCTGCATGGCTGACGAGTATAGCAATTTTACTGCACCCTCCTGGAAACGTGGTGCATATAATGTGCACAAAACAGCAGGAATTTTGAACATTATGACAACTATAAAGACACCAATAAAAACTTTGTACAGCAGCATAGTTGCTGCTCGCTGGGTTTCAGTAGCTCTATCGTACAGCCTGTCGGTGTTTTCTGGCAATTAACACATTTGTTCCTATATGTACATATACTTCAAGCCAGCGTTCTACCAAGTGCGCATCTCGGTTTCCCAGATTTGATCCGGTAAACAAGAGAAAAAAAAAGCATTAAAATTGAAAGAATAAAAACACGAAGGTCCACACAAAAGAGTGCTTCGGGTGCGCGCCTGATTTCGCCGGTACGAAGATGAAGGGGGGACACCGAGACTATGGACGCGAAATCATTGGGTCCTTCCTCATCTAAAACAAAAAAAAAACAAAAAAAACATTGTTTTATTGTATTTTTAACTCAATCAAGAAGTGAAGTGAAATTTTTCAGGCCGGAACTGGAAACAATGTGCAACTCCCCGTAGAAATTGGACAGTCATGGATCCCCGTAGAAATTGGATAATCATGGTATGGTGGCTAATCATGGATCCCCCGCCCTTGCCCCCTCGTTCGCCCCTTCTACCTCTCCAACCTCCTTATCAAGGTGATCTCGGGCATAGCGCGAAGTTTTGTTGACGTAATCAGACGTCGCTGCTAAATTAAATGCTGTTGTCTCGTCCTCGTCCCCCCCCCCCCTTTTTCGTGTTTTTATTCTTCTACATTTCAACACGCTGGCCTTAATAATCAGTACAACAAAACCATTTCTTGCTTTGAACCTTAGCATTCCCCTCACAAAAGTCTGCTCTCTAAAAGGAAATCTGAAGAGTGCTTACAATGGAACAGAGGGGGGGTCACAGCGAAAGACAACACTCCCTTGTGGGATGGTAAAATGTTTAGTGAAAAAGGTACAAAAAAAAAAGTAAGAAATGTGGCGAATGAACTGAAAATATTCTACCACTGTTTCTCTGACGAGAAGGTCAATGCGACCACTCTCCCTACTACGGAGTCACCTAGAACGAGATGCCCTCTTTGACCAGTTCACCCATGACCAGTTTTCCTATGACAAGTTGGCTGTGACGAGTGCGCTTATGGTCAAGATGTCGTTGGACCTCTTGACTCGGAATCTGACGAGTGGACCTGTTCCCGTTTTCGGGGGACTGATATGTGTTCCCATACAATTCTACCTCGTTACGTAAATACAGAAACCTGGAGTACGGACTATGGACAGCTAGTGTGTGAACGAAATTGGCAAATACATGTTTTTATCTTTTATTGTGGTCTTTGTAAAAACCTACCATAAACGCAAAAAAGGGGGAAAAAAGATTAAGTGAAGTTTTTCGGCTACAGAATGCACCCAGAGCTTCACTACTGTCAGATAAGATCCTGGGTACTGACAATGGTTAAAATTGTCTGGGGTTTCTAGCCTGAGTCATTTCCCTTTCTTTCCCTATCATGGTTGCAGATGACAAAAAGGAACATACCACCTTCACTGTTTATTATTTGTGATCATGGCTTTGATTCATAATTATGGATGACTAACATTATCGACAATTGTTTTGGGGAATGGAGATGTCCCTATTAATGAAAAACAAAATACTGTAATAGTAAACAGGAATGTTTGTTTCCGTGTCATGAAAACACAATAATTATAATTTATGATATGTGTTACAGAGAAACCCAGTGTGAAGTAAATGTGCATCCCTGCCAAGTATTGTATGCACACAGCCCTATCGGAGAGGTACTGTGTGTCTAAAAATATATTTGAATGGTTATTGGTTGTGGAATCTCAAATACCAACCTGAATGTATATTATGATAAAACAACAATTGTTCGGGTACCGGACATTTCATTGAATGCCATTTCATTGAACGCCGTTTCATCGAATAAGTGGACATTTCACCGAACGCCGATTCATTGAACGCCGTTTCATCGAATCACTTGACGCCATTTCATTGAGTTTCCCTTTACTGAATTTTTGAGTAATACACTATTTTTTACATAATTTACTAGCGCTTTTGAAATAGTTTTGACGCCGCTCTAAATTCATCAGATATAGAATTGCTACCCGGTCAATTTTTTTTTGTCCACCTAAACGTTGGCTACTGAATCATAGAAGGTAGCTATCATATCAAAACTTGAGTGGATACGCGACTTATTCTTTTTCGGCGAGGTAGCGGCTGTTCTCGGCCACACACTTTTTCCCACTTCATCCCTCTATTTATTCACGCGTAAAAGGCACTTTCTTAAGAGGGAAACAGCTATTCTCCGCAGCGTCTTTTTTATTTTGCAATATTTGCGCACTGTGGGCACATTAAACAGAATAAATAAATAAATTTAGTATTTGTCGATTTACCTGTGTTTTCATTTTATCCTAGGAGAATAGCTTTGACGCGTCTGCCCTCTTCGTTAATTTATTGTAACAGACAGAACCATGGACCTGTCGGATCTTCGACATGTAGTATATATACTGTGTATCGAATATCCGGCAGGGTCATGGTTCTGTTGGTTACAATTAATTAACAAAGAGGGGAGACACGCCTTTTTTTTCTCCCCCGTATCATGGGACACGGAGGGTAAGCTTCGTTGCAAGGACGAAGAGATATACGCCCTTGAATGGACGTGCATTCATCACTGCACCTGATGATCACAGCTTTAAAAAGTGTCTTCAGTGTTCCCGTTTCTGTTTGGCCACATAACAGAGGTCTTCATTTACTAAAAAAAGAATAGAAGGTGACAAAAAAGGTTTCTTCATGTATAAGTTTATAAATTATTATAAATATTAGAACACTGATATCTTTGTAGAATTCCTACTGCTCAAGTAGGCGGCGTTCGATCAAACGGCTTCGATGAAATGGCGTTCGATGAAACGGCGTTCAATGAAACTGCGTTCAATGAAACGGCTTCGATGAAACGGTGTTCGTTGAAACGGCGTTGGATGAAATGTCCGGACCTATAATTGTTCAACCTTTGTAACAAGACAATAAAGCAAATTTTAGTGGTCAGATATTGTCCAGCAAAACTTGACATCTCAAAGAGTGAAACTCCAAGCAGTTTGAATTCTAGCTGCCAAAAGTCCTGGTACCACTGGTTCGAGGCAACAGGCTAACAACTTGTCTAAACAAAGTGGATGCTCAGAGGCTTCTGTTAGTCTATGATCTTGCCACGTGACATCAATGTTTCTGCTATATTTAGCTGGGAAATAAACGTCATAGTTTATATCGTGCTGTCATGTGACATAAAATCATGCAATGAGAAACCTGCTGACGCAGTGGACAACATTCTCTCTCGAGGGTCTCAACAAGCACAGCCGAAAGATTTCATGTCCAGTTTCTCGTGTCATTCTGACTGGTCCATGGAAATAAAAAGTTAATGCATTTTTATTCGGGCAAACTTATTCCTTGCTTACTTACAGACTCGGGCCAAAACCTTTCCAGACATATTCCTTAACACTGTGTAGACCTTGCTGTTTGTAGACCACTTGGGTATTTCTCATTTCTCTTGGCCTCTCGATGAGCTTCCGATACATGTCGCTTGCGCCGTCAAATTGAACCATGAGTTGAACCAAGTTTTCTTGGTGTGGCCACCGAGATCCTATGATGCCTACGGGATGGACCAGCCATTTCATTGTTCTTTTTCATTTTTGCTGTGTGCGTGTTCTCTATCCTCTCAGGATCTGCACAGGACAACGTAAGAACCTGTTTGTCTCGTCGCAACCCATACACTTGCAGAAGAGAAATAGGGCTACGAAACATACCATAGGGCTGCTCCTAAGCTTGAGATTACCCTTTTGTTATCATCCTCTTTGCCCAAGCCATTCTCGTTTTACATTACAGTTAATCGTAGATTAGACTGTATAGGTCACTATGGCAGAACTTAATGTGCTGATGGTTACATATTCAGCTTGATAGGTTGCCCAGCAATCAAGAGCACTTCACAAAAAAATGTGACCACGGACTCTAACTTTTGCTAATAGGGGTTCCCGGTCCCTGGGGCTTGTTGAAATGATTTCCATGCCTTGAGAATCTGTATGGACACACAAAAAGGAACACATAATGCAAATGTTGCTATTTTATACAAAAAAAAAAAAAAACCTAACGTGAGTTTTAATTGTTTGGAGGGAAGTGCGTTCGTAGCTGTAAAGACTTGCGAAAGAATATTACACATAGAAGGACAGACAGCACATCTCACGAACGATCTGCTGCGTGTGTCTGCCCTTCTATGCGTAAATCTTTCGTGAGTTTAAAAGTGTCTTTCGAAATTAAATTATTTTATTATCCAGCTTTTTATTTATTCCTGGAAGAAATAAAACATGGTAAACCAGTCGCAGGGCTGACAAAGCATCTACACGATATAAATTGATAAAAACAGGCAGATATTATAAGATATATGAACTCTGTGAAATATTATAAAACTGGCAGAACAATATTTATATATAAACTACAATTTACTCGACGGGGATTTACACTGTAGTGCACAAAATCGACGAGAGGTAGAGGAGGTGAGATTGCACCAGGGGATGATAAAATATTTGCAGGACGGTCTTCATCCACTAAACTATATACGTGCTAAAAACGCTCGCCGAAATTTCTGCAGCGCAACGAAATCACGGGGGCACTTTGTGAACTTGAAAAATGAAACGATATATTCAATTACCTAAACAAGTACATAACACTCAAATCGTGCAATTTGTGGCCGGAAGATCAGCTTAGGAAAAGCTTCAATTGGGGTGAAAACTTTCAAACTCACCGTCGTCAGTTAGGATCCAAACTGACGGGTGCTTCTTGTCCCCGACGCTGCTTGCGCACCACTTTGCCTAACCGCACGAATGCGGTAGTTCAAACTTCAAAGACACGAAAAACTTACACTCGCCCGAAAGTGCGAGGCTCGTGCAGAGCGATGATCAACGCGTCGACATTCGAGGCACCGAAGGCGAGCGAAAGCGCGAAAGCACCGAGCGGTTTCGTTTTAGAAGCGCGAAAAGCAGAAAAAGAGTGCGACGTCGACACGAACTTTAAAAAACAAACAAAAACGTTATATTTTTTAGAAATACTCAATTTGTATGTAGTAAAATAATATGCAGTTTTAACTGGAGCTGAATGAAGTTTGTAGTTTTTAGCAATGAGCTCCTCCCACCACACAAGCGCTGCTGTACACCTTGATGGTGGCGCCATCCGTGTTCGCGCCGCGCAGCTCGCCTCTACTGCCTCTACTTTTAAAAACTACGGCAGGAAAGGGAGTGGCTGGCGCTAGCGTCATTTGGACAATTTGGGAGCGATTCGTCCTTGTAAGTAGGCTTCCATTGACAATCCACGTTACCACGCATTGGCTTCGTACTGAATCACGCTTCTGATGACCCGTTTTCTCTGCCCGATATTTAGTAGACGGTTGTCATTTCTCGTCCTTTCCAAACGGTTCCGAGGCGAGTCGTGATGCTTCATTCACGCGCTACGCCGTGTGGTCCACGGAACACTTGCAGGTTTCTGGTTCGCGGTGCGGAACGAGGCATCCCGTCTACCATGTCCGAACCAGAGAGCACCGACAGAATCTCGAACGGCGAAGCCGAGGAAGGCCCATCGCTGACTGACCGCCTGAACAAGAAACTCCTGCAGTCGTTCCTAGACCGGTTGAACGAGAGCAGCGACGCCGGCGACGCCCCCACCACGGAACACGTAGACAGCGGATACAGCTTCGAAGACTGAGCGTTCGGCGTGCCCCTGACAGTCTTCCGATACACGCTCGTATTTGTATCGAATTGGAGCCGGGACTTACAATAAAGTCCTAATGTTTCTCTTGTACGGCGTGAGGACAGTTTGTACAAGGTGTCCCCCCAAAACATTTAAAAGTTTTTTTTTTGTTTTTTTTTTTTAACCGCAAAAGTAAACTACGCATCGCCGAACGCTTATTATCTGCCTAAATGTAGCGCTAATGGTCCAGACTAGATGCGAAAGTTTCAGCACTAACCGTTGTCTTATTCAAAAGTTAGTGATTTTCTGAAATTTTTAATGGGAAAATGCTCTCAAATAAGAGCCGAACACCTGGGCATTTTTCCATTGGTATTTTTTTACAAAATTGCAACTCTTGAATGAGATTCTTTGGCATCTGGTTCGGACCGCTGGTGCAACATTTGGGTGGAGAATTGACTCCGTAAGTCTGACGTCATTGGTCCAAACAAACCGTTGCTAGGGTCGTTGATATGGGCAAATATAATGCAAGAAGTATGCAGTCTGCCACACGCCCGCCGGCCAAGCCGGCGCCGTCGTTTGAATCGTGTGAATAAAGATGGTATTCTGATATTCAGGCACTTATAGAATTCATAGTAGGGTGCGATGCAAGATATGGTTTATCGAAAGTCCGGGCGTCGATCGAGATGATTGTCTGCTAAAAGATCGCATTGCACCCGTGAGAAAAGCATTGCAGGCGATCGGTTGAGATCCCAAATTTTGGGATCTAAACCCTAGGACACGTGCGCTGCGAACGACGTCCAGCAAAATGGCGTCCAGTGAATACTCCCTGTACTTATGCTCGTCAAGGTTTTTATTTGTACATGACATACGAGGGCCCAACTCACTGATCAGTGGCCCAACTACCCAGAACACAATTTGCGGCTCGATATATATATATATATATATATATACCTATTTTATGCGGTTAAAAAAAAAAAAAAAAATGCACAACCACGTGATTTCCCGTAAAACACCGCACTATATTTTTTTTCTCCCCAGTCGTTTCGGTTTCGGTTTGGAGCAGTTGCGTCTTTTGAGTTTATTTAAAATATGTGACGCTGTAGGAAAATATTCATTTAAATATTAATGGAAAAAAAAATGGGGGAAGATGGGTTTTAGTGTTCCTTTAAAAGACCCTTGAAAAGGAAAAAAAAATTTTAAACAGTTTAAAACGTTTTTAATCAGTTAAACCACTGTTAAAAAACTTTTCTTCTCAGGGGCCCTTTAAAGGAGCTGTGCAGCAATTTCAGTGCTTTCGACCTTTCTGAAGCAATGAACAAAAAACCGCTTTTGCCTGCATGTCCTAATTTTTATTAAAAAAACTTGACAAAGATTGAGGTTTTCGCCACCTCTCAACTCCTCCACCATCTTCAGAGTCACGTACGCTGTGACGTGAAAGGAGGACGCACCCGCTCGCGAGTCGCGACCACGTGCCCACGTGCTTGCGCAGCGCGATCAACATGGCGAAGGAAGGAAAGTGCCAACAAATACTTTACTAGGGGGAATACATTCCACTCCTCGCAAATACAATAGCCTCGGCGCGGACATGTTTTCTGGGCTTGGCGAAAGCCATCTATCGTCGGGGAGGTCTCGGCCAGAGCCGTTTATTGAGAGAGTTTGGCCATACATTGGTTTGAATAGGCGAGCATCTCGGGCCAACCACAGGCCGCGAAACAGCCCCTAGCGGTGGTCGCGTGCTCTAAATTTGTGACACGACTATGCTTCGTTTCACCTTATGTGCGAGCGAAGGCAAAACTGGAAGCGCGAGCACGGAAGCTCCGTGCGTTCAGGCTTTGCTCGAGCGCGTGAGCTGGGGAGAAATGCAAAAAGCGCTGGTCTCGCGCTTCTAGCTTTGGCTTCGCTCGCAGGTAAAGTGAAACGAAGTATAATTTGAGCCGTGCCGAGCGGAACTCCGCGTCTCAAGACGCTCGCGCACCCCACCCTTTGCACTGCTTTCTTTCAGCCAGTCTCAGGACGCTGTTCTAGCAGTGCAGACAAAGGCATGGGCACGAGCGCGTGGCTTTGGAAAGTGCCTCCTATGCACGAGGTCTCGTACAAACAATAGCGTTTCGCTGAGCTAGGCTCACGCGCCTGTGCCTTTGTCTTCACTGTCGACATTTGTGAGATGGAGTAGAGGTCTCTTGATTGGTCGACGCTGTGTCACAAATTTAGTTTACGCTCTAAGCGGGGGGGGGAATATTCGGCGCTGGCGGCGGGATTTGCTCCGCCTATTGTCCAAACTCTCCTAATATACGGCTCTGGTCTCGGCTATCGGGCGGTAAATGATGATGATGATGACGATGGTTGTTCTGCATACCAAATTTGTTGCTGTGGAAATGCTCGAGACACGTGCCGCGCGCCACTTCAAGGAAGAACATGGCGTTTAAAATCTAGCTCAGTGCTGGCCAAATACTTTGCTGCGCTGTGCCGCCATGATCTTCCCAAGGGTTGCACGTTGCACGTGTCTCGACGCACCTTGCGCTACTTTTGAAACATGAAGGGGCTTTGGTGGAATCGGAGACGACCCTGCCGCGGCCGCCGCAAACATCCATGTGCACATGCGCGTGGACTGATGTGGACCTCCACTCCGTCAGGGCTGGATTCGGCGCTGTAGGCGTTCTAATGCAAATGAGCGGAGTGGATGGTGCCAACGTGCTCGTCCAGGCCCGGACGCGTGTTCTGTCCCCCTCCCCCTCCGGCTTCTGGCGGCTGTCAGAGAGTTTGGTCAATGGGAGGCGCGGGCAGAGTCAGGGTGGTCAGGGCGTGCACCAGACGCAGAAAGTGGGCTTGACATTACAGCCTCTGTACTTGACATGCTCTCTTGGCCAACCAGAAGCCGAAAAGAATCCCCTAGCGGTGGTAGCGAGAAACTGTTTTGGTCCGAGGTATATGTTCGTATATGGTTTTAATAAGCACGTAAGAGTGAAGTGTAGTAACCCTTTATGGTTGAAAATAGGGTGCACGTGATGTTTCGATCATGATCATGCAAAAAGATGTAAGAAACGAACGCGCCGCTCAACTCTGTTTTGCTCGGATGGAGTGTGACCGCTCGGACGGCAGATTCCCGGCACCCGGCTCTTGGCGTACGAATTATGTCGATCGTTTTGCTAGTCACACTCTTCCACCATAATTTTGGATGACCATGATTGAAACATCACGTGCACCATATTTTCAGTCACCGAGAGTTACTCCGACGCATTTGTCAGGTGTGTTTCTCGCGTCCACCGCCAGGATATTATTTCCGGCTTCTTGTTGGCCACATTCGAATTTGTGAAGACAGCCTGGAACACGCCCAGCCCGCTTTCGGCCAATGGCGCCTCCTCATTTGTCTCCTATACTTCCCAACAAATGGCCAAACTCAAATAAAGCTGACGGTTTTGTTGACCTCGGATAGATGGCGCCACTAAAACTCCATATAATAAAAGTTTTGTCGATGACACCAGGTTTTCGACGCATATGCTGGAACGACAAGATTTATAGGCTATGTTCCAAAACTTACCCGAGTAACCTGCCTCCTACGTCAGCGGGTAATACCACGTGACATCGCGAGTAAACGATCCGCGACTCGATTTTGGAACGGCCGGGATGATCACCTGGATACTACGCGGATTGGCTTCGTTTTAGGCTACGGCAAAAAGAAAACACAGCAGCGATGGGAGAAAATAGCAGACGATTCTTTTGATCATGAAGAAAGCACTCGAAGAGATGATAATATCAATGACGACGCGGTGTTTTTTTAGGTGGATCCACCAGCTCCTTTTACTCACCTTCCTTGTGAGCTGTATATTGAGACGAAAATTACTTACTCCTTACAGTTAGACATCAAAAATGTGTCTTTATTAATCAGCGCGAGCGCCCTAACCGATTATGTCTTGCAGAAATTGATTCCACACGGTGTAGTGGTACAGCGCGAGGGTGCTTTCTCAAGAATGATATGAAACTTGCGTTCGCTTTGACGCGAATATGATTACAATAAAATCTTTGAAGCCTTCACTGCTTTACAAGCGTTATCCTCTCATTACAAACACTCTGGAGGAAACAAAAATACTACCTTATCATTTACTGCGTTCAAACATTTTCAGCCTTGAACGTGAGAATACGGCATTTCCTCCAACGCCGAGGACGAGAATGCGGAGAAGCTCCCGTTTACGCTCGCACATTCATAAAAACATGTATACCTTCCCGGGGAAGGTGCGCGGTCTGGATGTAATGCAGTCAATTCGTGCGTTGAAAACAGCAAATCGCCATAACCACACATGCTGCACCTCATTCTTTCTCATTTCGAACGTCCGCCACCAAAACCAACGGAGAAAGCGAGCTTTGACGGCTGTCGGCGCAGAAAGCAGACGACGAACAGATCACATGACGTATTTACTCGATTTGATCCGACCTTACCCCCCGATCGAGGAGGGTAGCGTGAGTATTTACTCCGGAGCAAACAACCCGCTTCTGAAACGCGAGTTCTGACGTCATCGAGTAAGCTCGAGTAAGTTTTGGAACGCCACGGTAAGAAACCTTTACTCCGGAGTCGGATCGAGTAAATATTGGAACACAGCCATAGAAAGCTTGCTTTTTACAAGACCCCCATTGACGTCATGCCGCGTGGTTCTCATGACCGTCGCTCACGGCTGCAGGTCGGGGAATATTCTAATTTTTGCGACGCGATTACGCGGCGGAATCGCAACATTTCGAAGATGTGTTTTCTGCCCTTTGTGATAAGATAAACAATGTCAAAAGTAGAAGATACAAATTCTTTCAATGTTAAAATCGTTGCACAGCTCCTTTTAAACAGAGACTACAGCCCAAACCACATGCCAAAACTACAAGCACGAGCTAGCACTAGCACGCACTAGTGGCTTCAAGACGTGCCTTTCTAGCGCGAGCGCTCGTTCCGCAGAGGAACGTTGAAAGCCGCGACCTCGTGATGACTAGGATGCCTCAGCTATTGGGCAGGAGATCGAACTATAGGGGGCGCTTTATCGAGCTTGTTGTCCCCACAGCCCGGTGTTTACCAACACAGCATAACAAAGAAATTGAACCTGGCCGAGCACGGTCTGGGCACGAGCGCTTCGCTCTGACCAGTGCTTTGATCGCACGAGGAGTGGCCTTCGAATCGTCATCTTCGATTTCTCGGATCAAAAACAAACAAGAAAATACGGTTTGTTGTCCCCACAGCTGAAGCGCACCGCTAGAGGCGTGACTGTTCGATCTCCTCCCCAATACTTCGTCTCACCCTAGTATGGACTACTGTTAGGCGCGCGTGCTAAAAGCGCGAGCTAGTCGCTTTGAATGAAGCCGCGGCGGCTGCACGAGCGCTCGTGCAGAAAGTGCTCTACTCAAGGCAGTCAAGGCTGGCCGCTCGCGCTAGCACAGCCTTCGCGGTTAGTCCATGCTAGGGTGAGACGAAGTATTGGGCAGGAGATCGAACTATAGGGGGCGCTTTATCGAGCTTGTTGTCCTTACGCCTTACGTAAGAGTATGTTGACTGTGCTGATGACTCTCCAGCCATGGGGACCACATTTGATCCCAAAGGGCTCGAGGATGGGCTGGAATCCCAGACAACTGAACAGTTTTCGCCTAGTGGAACGCTACTGGACACAGTACAGATCGCCGGGGTCCCGGAAATCAGGCGTCAGGACTGTGACACAGGGAGCACACAAGGCCCGTCTGAGGTGGGTGAAGGTTTTGTCCGATCCAAGAACTGTGGGGGGTTGGCCCTTGAAGAGTATGCGACGACAAATATGGCGTCGAATGAGAGCTCCATAGAGAGGTGCAAGATCTGCAACTATATGGAAGCGTCATTGTCAACTCATCGGAAGAAGATCGAAGAACTGGAGATCCAGGTGACTAGCCTAACAGAGCGCCTACAGCAAACAGGGCTTGATAAAAACAAGATCGACCAACTGCTCCAGATGATGGGAAGTGCTGAGCGGGAACGGAGAGAAAATGCGGCAGAAAGGAAAGCGTTGAAGGAACTGCTCACCCGATGCGAAGTGCTAGAGAAAGAATGGTCGGGGCTGCTTGTGGAGGCACCAGGCCAAAGAAACGCACCAGAGCACGAAGGACCACCGTCTACAGGACGAGAAAATGCACCGTTTACGGAACAAGAAAATCGGCCGAGTGTGCCACATGAAGCTGCTGAGAACAACCATGACAAACAGGAATGCCTGGCCGCCACACTGGAAGACTGCTCAAGGGTAATTGGCTTGGTGGGAGAGAGCAGGAAGTCGGAGGGCTGCAACAGAGCACAAGACCAGCGGCGGGGCGCACCGACGATCGAAAAGAAAGAGAGTGGAAGTCCCTCGAGCACGGTGGACGATGATAAGCTAGCAGACAGTGTGGTCGATTCCGTCAAGCTACTAGCAGGTCCAGATGACAACAGAGTTGAGGGTCCAGGGGAGGAGGACACCAGTACTCCCGCAAAAAGCAAGGCAAGTGCTAAGCCAGTGGTACGACCGCCATGGGGAGTGAAGAAAGAGGTCCTGATTGTAGGAGACACTAACGTTGGGAGGTTTGCCCCGGCTTTCTCCGAACAGATGGGTGGCGGTCAAAACTTCGACGTCCTACTCAACCGAAAGGCGACGGTCGAAATCGCTCACAGGATGATCGCAGACTGCGAAGCGATGGCACGGAGAATCCCCAGGATGTATATATTGCACGTTGGAATGGAGGACCTGTTACATGGGAAGCAGCCAGACGACATAGTAGAATGCCTGGAGAAGAAGTGGTGCTTCAGACAAGTTGCCCTGACAGTCTGTTCTGTCCCAGAAGTCACGAGCAGAGGAAAGGAGACCCAAGCAGCGGCTATGATGCTGAACTCTAGGCTTAGAAAAATGTGCAAGAAGATCCATGCCAAGTACGTGGACTTGAGCAGGAATTTGGTAAATGACGGTTTTATGGAAAAGGACGGGCTCCGGTACAGCAACCAAGGCATCAACATGGTGACTGGCCGCTTGGTAGGACTCGCCAACCGTTTTTTAGGCAGACAAGGAAAGGACAGACGAATGAAAGCACAACAGGACCGCGAGCAAGATGGACTTGTAGATCATGCCCAACAACGGTCAATACACGAACCCATGAACCAGACAGCTGGCATAGAGTGTGGGCAGACCAGGACTACACCACTGCTAGTGGGTCACGTGCCGTGCGAAGGGCTGTTGCAACAACGACTGTCGCAGGGAGCATACGTCCGACGCCAACAGGATGGAGAAAAGAAAGACCAATCCACGCAACAGGGGACCACCACGCAGGAGCGGCATGCCCACAGTGGTTGGCAACCGTCGATGAGGGAAGGAACATCGGCGTACCCAGTGCGGGGTTGGGTCCACCCGGGGTTGATGCGGCATCCGACTGGAATTGGCCTGTCAATGGGAGACGCTCCAAGGAGGATCCAAGAAGACCCACCTCTTCAATATCACCGCGACGACATCACTGCAGAACTGACGCCAGTCCTGGATGGACGAACCCTCGTGTACCCGCCACCGCTTGTCCGACACCCTATGCACATGAGCCCTCCAGCAATGCCTCCTTTATGGCTCAGCGGCCTGGTAGCGGAGACGGTGCGGCAGCAGCTGGGCATCGGGGTTCATGGACCCATGAATTAGTACAACGGCAACGCGGCTCCAACAAAGGCGGACTGCAACGTGGAGCCGCGAGGAGGAAACGGAAAAAGCATCACAGGAGCATGACAGTGACAGTAGGGTTTCTCAACCTGCAAGGAGCACGACGGGAGCAAAAGTGGGAGGAACTCTTTAACCAGTTGGAGTCTGAAGGAATGGCCATCTTTGGGGTGGCCGAAACGCACCTTAGAGACCTAGAGGAGCCCCCGGTGCACCCGGGTTGGCAGTGGGCTGGGTGCAACCGTCAAGAGGGTCAACGAAGAGGTGGTGGTGTTGGGGTTCTATGGCGGGATACGACAGTGTGGCTCAGGACGCTCAACGAGTGCAGAGATCACATCTGGGTGGAGGGAGAGTTGCTGCAAACCCAAGTGTCTGTGTGTATTGTCTATCTCTCGGTGGGGAGTGCGCGCGACGAGGAGAACGAAGCTACTATGGCGTGTGTCACCAAAGATATTAAGGCACTGGAGAAAGGCAGGAATGTCTTAATCATGGGGGACTTTAACGGCCATCTCCACGAACTTGACGGATGGGAAGATGCTAACGGGCGTCGGCTACTGAATCTAGCAGACGAGTTTCAACTTGAACTAGTTAACTTACGGGCATCATGCAAGGGTCAATACACGTGGTGTGCCCGAGGAAGCAGAACCTGCATAGATTACGCTTTGGTGTCTTCGCGCCTTGGTAACAGCCTAGTTGGTGTTTCCATCGACGAGGAAGGCGAGCACAGCGTCGGCAGCGACCACAATCGCCTGCGACTGGACTTCAGTAAAAACACATGGACAAATGCGAAAACCCGTCCTCAGTACAAGAGACGAACGCATTTGGCTCAAAAGGAGGTGGAAAGGGTTACGGAGAAATTTGAAAAAAGCAACATAAGGATACAAGCGTCCGGTTACAGACAGTACATTACAGAGCTCAAGCGTCTCATCAAGCAACATGCATCCAGGCAGCCCAGTGGACGGAGAGTGAGGAAGAGGTGGTGGGACACAGAGGTTAAAGAAGCTATACTGGCTAGACAGAAAGCCAACAGGGAACATCGACAATCGCTGCGAACCGAGTCTGGGAGTGAGGTTGCTAGAAGATGGACCATATACCACGACTGCAAGTGCTATGCTAAGCGACTAACCCAAGAGAAGATGAGAACAGCGGATCTGGAGACCGTCCGAGATATTAGATCTAGCGGAAGGGACGCAGCGAGAAAGTTCTGGAAGATACCTTGGATCGTTGGAGGGAAAGGACCAAGATGTTACCATAATTGACGAGAGCACGGGGAATCCGCCAGAAGACCTTGGAACCCACCTCACCAAGTACCTGACGGAAACATTTGCTCCTGAGGAGGTGTCCACACCACAAGAAGGCCGACTTGCCCCGGATCAATCGGACTCGAACCAAGAGGGGGACATCAGCCGAGTGATGGTTGTGCGTGCACTGGCACGCTTGAAAGGGGCTACCTCCCAAGGATTGGACGGGGTCCCGGCGAGCGTTCTCAAGTCCTTGAAAAAAGATGCAGTGGAGCAGCTCGCGGATATCTTTGGAGCAATCTTAAGGGGAGAGGAACCTGTGCCCCAAGACTGGAGGGTCGGCCGCGTGGTTCTGATTCCGAAGAGAGGGGGCAATAAACAGTTCCTCAAGGATTATCGGCCCCTGACCGTGACCTCTACGGTATACCGGACCTTCGCCCACATTATCAAGGAACAGGGCCGTACCCAGGGGGAGGGTTTGGGGGTTCGAACCCCCCCCCCCCCCCCCCCCCCCCCGAAATATATTCGAGCCCCCCCCCCGCGCCTTTCACTGTCGGCTGGGGAAGGGAGGAGCGATAGGGCGCATTTCGAAAGAGGCCAGGGGTGGCCTCGATTTCGCTAAAGTCACTGGATCGGGAGACCCAGTGGGGGACCCCCTGGAGTTTCAGCGATGCTGTTAGGGGTGCATGTGTGCCTGTATATACAACGCAGCATTACTGCTAACCAGAGGCGCGTGAATTCCAGCGCGTCTTCGCCGCGCCCCGAAAACCGCAACGCACCCGGCCACGACCGGTCTTTTCGGAACCACTCCGATAGAGCCCTCCTGTTTTCCCCTCTTACCCAAGCGCCTGGGTGCCATCCCCCTCGGCAGAAGATCCCCGGGAGCCTCGCTTCCCCATCCTCATACCACGCTCCGTTCCACTGCACAGTGAACCGTAGCGAATGCTAGAGACCGTCTTCGCCAATCGAGAGCTGAGAGAGAATCGCATGACCTTGAGCTTCGCATAGCACACCACAGAGGGTAAGCTGACACTCGGAGCTGGATTGGCTGGGATGGCTCGTAGCGCCCTGTGCGGTCCATTGTAAGGTGACACAGAGGAAATGTTCCCTGTAGCAATAAACACGTACGTTTGAGGGAAGCTCGTATCGTTCTCTGTTCGTTAGTCCAACTTTCCAGAAAACCGCGAGCGTGCGACGTCCGAGGGGCTTTGGGGGACCTGCCGGGGGTATGGGGAGTTTCGCGCGGTGAAAAGAGGATGGAAAGAGAATGACGAAGATTCGTTTCGAGCTGTGTCTATAGTCGCGGGGTTCCGAGTGTCACCGGACCCTGCGGAGGATGCGCGGGGCCGCGGTTAGGGAGCTGGGTGAAGTATATGGTTGTATATATTTTTCTTATTCTCTTACACCCGGTTCCCTCTCACCCGTCATGTTTACTGGGGCGGAGTTTGGGCAAATAAATAAATTTTGGCTGTAAGCTGAAAGTAAGCTTTGAAACAATTCACTCCCGCTGTGATGGTGCATGTGAAACATTTCGTTGCTCGCTGTTGTTAATTATAGGCCGATCACATGCTTCTGTTTTAAAAAAAAGTAAATACAAAAAACGGCCATTCAAGATGGCCACCGTGTTCCAGAAAACCCCCCCCCAAAGAAATTTTCTGTGTACGGCCCTGTCAAGGAACACATGGCAGCATGGGCAGAAGAAAACGAACTGCTCACCGAACTTCAGGGCGGATTTCGGAGGGGTCGAAGGTTGGAAGACAACCTGTTCACTCTCACGCAGTGTATTGAAATTGCCCGAAAGCAGGAACGAAGACTGCTGTGCTGCTTTCTAGATGTGGCAAAAGCATATGACAGTGTGCCACACGCGCAACTCGTGCGACGTTTGGAGGAGCTCCACCTTCCTCATCGGTAATGACGCAACTGAAGCGGGTCGACTCGGAGCAAGTCACAGTGACGAGGGGTCTCCGACAGGGATGCCCACTCTCCCCGCTTCTTTATATTCTGTATGTATCAGGGTTGGAGGAACGCCTGATCCAGTCGGAGGTGGGTTTTTCACTGACACACATGGAAGGAGGCGCAGAGGTGAAGTGGATGCTACCGGGCCTCACCTATGCGGACGATATTGTATTGACGGCGGAGACGGTGGAGGACCTGCAGCGTCTAATATGTATATGTGAGACGGAGGCGGCTACGTTGGGCCTTCGGTTCAACGCCAAGAAGTCGGCAGTCCTTCAATTAGCCGGGTCTGATGAGGCTAAATTAAAGTCTGGTGCTGAACGGCGAGCAAGCACAGGTACAGGAGTCGTACAAATACCTGGGAGTTGTACTGACCAACAAGCCGGAGTACTTGTCCGATCATTATGCTCACCTCCGACAGGCAGCCGTGCGAGGTACGAATGTACTCCGAAAACGTAATCTTTGGAGTTGCAACCGTTTTCTGGTGACTCGCGAACTCTGGAAGGCGGTTGTGGTGCCTGGAATAACCTTCGCCAACGCGGTTCTTTGTGTCCCTGGCACAGTGCGGGAAGTCATGGAACGTCGTCAACGAGAGGTCGGGAGGCAGGCTCTGGGCTGTCACGGAATGGTGGCCACCGAAGCAGTCCAGGGAGATCTTGGGTGGTCGTCGTTTGAGGCCAGGGAGGCGACCAGTAAGATAACTTACGACAGCCGTCTCCGTCTCATGGACCGCGGCCGGTGGGCCAAGAGACTCTTCATCTACACGTATCTCACGGGAGTGCAGACTGGCTGGAGGAAGCGGCTGTATCAGTTAGAGAAGAAATACGGCTTCTTTTCAACCCCTGTAACAATTACATCAGACAGGAAGTGGGAAATTGAGATACGAAACAGGGTGAGAGAGGAGGAGGCAGCTCGGTGGGCAGAAACGGCGAAGTCTAAGTCGACGCTATATATGTACCATCGATATAAGCACGAAATTTCGGCAGAGACTAGACTTTACGACAACAGCCTGGGCAGCCGGCTCCTCTTTGAGTCACGCGCAGGAGGGCTGCGAACGCAGGTGTATCGCCGTCGCTTTGACCAGACGGTGGAATCTGTAGCATGCCGTGTGTGTGGTCAGGCGGATGAGACAATTGAACACCTTGTGCTGTCGTGCACCGGTCTGCAACCAGTTCAACCGGCGGAGTGTGGACAGGCAACCCGGGAGCTCGCACTGGCAGAGGCACTCGGCTTTGGGTCTGCTTCCAGCTCTGTGGCAGACTCTGCGGGTGGGACTAACGGCAACAACAACGCCGACGCAACACCTATAACCAACGGAGGGTGGCGGGAGCGGGTGGAAGCCACGAAGCGAAGATTAGAGAACTGGTGGATGCTAGTTCACCAACGGGGATAACCGAATCCTCACTGGCTAGGTCCCTAACTCTACGGGACCGCCCGATTCAAAAGGGAAGAGCCGCAAACCATCATCATCATCATGTCCCCACAGCCCGGTGTTTACCAACACAGCATAACAAAGAAATTGAACCTGGCCGAGCACGGTCTGGGCACGAGCGCTTCGCTCTGACCAGTGCTTTGGTCGCACGAGGAGTGGCCTTCGAATCGTCATCTTCGATTTCTCGGATCAAAAACAAACAAGAAAATACGGTTTGTTGTCCCCACAGCTGAAGCGCACCGCTAGAGGCGTGACTGTTTGATCTCCTCCCCAATAGTGCACTTCTCTTTAGGGTGATGCAGACACGTAGCCAGGGGGGCGGCCCATGGGGCCCGCCCCCCCCCCCCCCCCCCACCCCGAAATTTTCCATTTTGCTGGGGTCTCCTCCCCCTCATACGGCATTTTGTCATGGGCGATCACCCCCACCCCCCCCCCCCCCCCTTCCCCGAAACAAAATCCTGGCTACGTGCCTGGGGTGGTGCCATCCTTTGTAGTACCCGATGTTGTTGACAGCATGCGCTCACAGGGCAATACAATCGTAGAGAACAAAATGTCGCCGTAGCAGTCGGCACCAAGAGCGCGTGCAGGGACACGCTCTATCGCGCGCTTTAGAACAAAACGTCCTCAGATGTCATCGCCCTAAGCAAAGCGCACATGAAGGCACCCTAGCGCACACAATTGACTACTGCTCCTTTCTTTCGTCTTGTCTGCACACCGTTTGAAAACCTCTTGAAGCAACTCGACCCACACCACTTGGGAGGCCTCGGGAGGCACCCAGGTCTCGAAAGTTTTTTTTTTTTTTGGCTACGCACTACGACTGAGCTTGCATGGTACTACACTTTTCCAGAGCAGCTGCACAGGTATGGCGGTTTTTTGGTGGGCCTGGGCCGGGTTGGGGCTTATTTACGGGCCCAGGCCGGGCTCGGGTGAGCATCTTGGCAGGCCTGGATCGGACTCAGGGCTGCGGTCCAAGCTCGATCCAGGGGTGCTATGTTGCGCTTTTTGGACTCCCAGGAGACTTGGAAGAAGGAAGTGACGTCAACGACTAGAGCGAACGCAGATTGGATGTTGACAGAAGAAAACAAAATCAACATCCAATCTGCATTTGCTGCGTTGTTGACGTCACTTCCTTCTCCCTAGTCTCCTGGGAGTCCAAAAAGCGCAACATAGCACCCCAGGCCCGCCAACCCGTGTTAATAGTAGGAAACTTCAGTGGAGTTTGTGTTTGTCCTTCGTCCCTCTTGTTCCCCTTCTCCAGGGATTATTTTCGTCATTCTTGTCCAGCTCACTTGCACCTTTGCATTCAATTGCATTGTGCTCAATTGGTCTTAGCAAACAAAAAAAAAAAAAACGAGTACAGCACTTTACTACGTCTGCATGCATATATTTACGTAGAACATCGTCTGGGTGGCGAGAAATAAAACGCGATTATGTTTGCAGCCATAATTTATTATGGGAGACAACAGGACACACTGTAGATCGATGGATTAATTTATACACGGCAAGCATAGCATGTATGATAGAAGTATGAAATGTCTCAGCTGCATCGCAAGCCATTGTAGTTTTCGCCGTGCTCCCCCAAGTGGAGCATGTCGGCCTCTACAATATTTTGCGTCGTTTCTCTTGGGCATCACAACACTCAACAAGAGTGATAGCGTGGCTTTCTATGCTCAAAATGAGGGGCTGAGCACACTGCTATCATAACTGGTTGATGCGCACTGCGAAATAATACCAAACGCGACGCACGACTTTATCGCATGCCAAATCTAACATTCATAGCCTGCTCAGACGAAACTGTTCACACGACTCCTCCACGCAACGCTAAGTTCTCGAATACCTGTGGCAGCCTTGCTAGCTGCACCAATGGTCATCACATCGTCATCGACGCTGTGAGGTGTTGCAAAACGGTGCGTCAACAATGTGCGTGAAGCCACAAACAATAACGCGAAGAGCCATCCTGCCAATCCTGCCCTGCAGAAAGGACAATCCACGTTGTGGGATGTTTTTCTTTTTTTTACATTTTTTCCTTTGAACTTTTGGATTCAGTCCAAGTAGACACAGTGCAGTGAAAGCTCCAGATGGACACCACTGCCCGCTGCGCTGTGGCCAGCCAGTTAGCATGGCGTCTGTCAGTACCTTTTGCTGCACTGAGACTCGCTCAGGAGGAGGAAGGGAAAAACACGAAAACAATAACTTTCTGCAGCACAGAAGGTTATTGTTTTTGTTATTTCTTACTTATTAGGCTAATATCACTCTTCGGTGTCGCAATTAGACCAGCCCAGTTAAATTTACCTGTTATTCGCAGCTCTGTCAGGTACAGATATACAAGAAAAAAAAGTTTTGTACCAGCAATCCACCTACAATGGTCGCAGAAGTGCATAAAATGAAGTTGCCCAATACTTTCAAACTCCACGCGACGAAGTTTAGACAACACAAACTCTGGCCTGGGCTGGGCCCAAGTGTTCTAAAACGTGGCGGGCTGGGCAACATAGCAATGGGTCCATATAGTTTCGTGCAAACACGTTTCGTGAAAACATACTTTCTGGACAATTCGCATTTTATGAACACGTTTCATTGACGCCAAGGTTTCATTCACACTCTTTGTTCGAACTGGACGCAGTAGGGACCTCTCATCACGCATTTATCACTGGGGCGCGTTAACTTACCCGGCCCACCCGTTCATGCCACCTCGCGGAGTCTGCGGTGGCTCATTACAAAAGTGTTAACCCACGAGGCCCACCCGTACATGCCACTTTGCAGCAACAGCACGAGGCGGCTCATTACAGAAAGACAACTAATCCGAGCTGTCGCTGAAACATTGTTCGATGAACCGATTGCCATTGCATAGAAATCGCTTGGGCTCAGAAAGGCCTGGGGCCGGTTTCAAACACTTGGACCAGGCTGGGGCGGATAAATTACTATGACACTGGGCCCGGGCCGGGTCTGGGCTCAAAAAGTGGCCCGTGCAGTGCTCGAAGCTATACACCCCGGCTTTTGAGAGTGGTACGTATGCACTGCAGGTATTGATGATGCACACACTCTTCTCGTAGCCCACTCACCTTTCAGCTTTGCCGGGCATCTTTGTGCCGTCACAATGCAGCACACCAAGAGCGTTTGTTAGTGAGCTTTAATCATAGAAACCGAGAAACCACACTTGCCCTTATAATACACATGTCGCCCACTGCTCCACTGTTTCTCTCAAGCACACGTGGAGCGCCAAGGCAGACAAGCAACCGGACGTGCACAACTGGCTTTGTACACATGACGGCGCCCAACTTCTGTCCCGAGCCGTCAGTAGAGTGCTCGTCCGTGACACGCCGCACCGACGACTTGGGAAGCATCGCGTAGGCCGGAGAAAAAGCGCTTTGCCAAGCAGGGCGAGGGATCATGACCTGGCGCTCTGTTCACTCAGGATGCTGATCTCGATCTGAGAGGGCGGCTGCAGTCAGGGAAAATGCGTCCAAGAGCACCACACGGGGCTGTTCCCACCACGACATACCTCTCACAAGGCGAAAGTTTGTGACCGCCACGTGCGGTGCTTTCGAGTGCAATCTTGGACGGACATAGCAGAATTTCACTTAATATAAATGGCTTATGTCTTGCAGAGATTTAGTTTTGCAGGATTTTAAAATATCCATAAAAAAACATTTACCGCAAAATCTCGAGAGATAGCCCACCTAAAATCGAAAAAAATTGGGTGATAATAAGGAGTGGGCCAACTTTCGGAGTGCAATCAAGAAAAGTTGAAAAAATGCTATATTTAGATCATGTGTCTCTGTCAAACTTGTTACTGCGACGAGGGGTAATGAAGCAAAGATGACTGTACTTGCAAGTCAGCAATGTTCAATTACATCCCGCCATAGCTAACGACATATTTACGCCCAGGTTATCATTGATCCGAACACTGCGATTACTAGGAGTGGGCTATCTTTCGGTGTTTCAAGAGAAAATAGCAAAATCAAGCAAAAAAAATAGGGGGTGGGTTTCCTTTCGGGGGTGGGGCATCTCTTGAGATTTTACGGTAGTATGCAAATAATTCGCCCACACTAGATAGTGTGGTTCATGGACACGTCAACCCCAATCGAGATATTCCAAAAGATGGCACTCTGATGCCATCTTTGGTGGAGGATATACCTACTACCATTTACAGTAGTGTTTATCGTCACAAAATTTCATAATAATGTTTCCCAAAGTAAATCATTTTCCTGGTCAGTTTTTCAGTCATTTTATACAGGCTGTTTTTATTTTATTTATTTATTTTTTTTTTTGGGGGGGGGGGGGGGGGGTCTGCTTCGCAGATTGTTATTAAAAAAGCCATGAAATGTGCACATATGCGTCGTAAAATGCTGCGCCTGCCTTATATCTTTATAATGTGGGTGAATTTGATAGTTTTCAATGATGCTCACCATGTTTCTAATTGAAATGAACCTTACATTTATTATGAAGTTATTTATTCAAAGTATTTATAACCCTAATTATGTCACTTATTTGTTTCCCTAAAATTGCCCTTTGGCAGGGGCCAACACTACATCAACATTTTTTTCAGTGCAATGCATACTTTTCGCAGGAACAATTTGGCCCGACTTGAGTGCTTCTCCCAAGGACATGACTTTAATCTATACTCATTTTCACCTCAAGAAAAATTGAAGTCTTGCACATTGTTCATGCGCCGCGCAAAGTAGTTCTTACATTTGGTTGTCAGAGGAAGAAGCAATGCTTTTTGAATTTTAAACCTGTACGTCTTGATAAGATAAGATAACATATATCTAATCTAAAATGCTGTTACTGCGAAAAGAACGCGAGGGAAACAGTATGCGAAAAGTCAGTATCTTAGTGCCGGCAAACAAACAAACCAGCTGAGCATTTCTATGTATTGATGCGTACCGTACAGTGGAATACATATAGAAGTTGATAAGCACAGGGGTTTTGTTGGGTGTTTACATGTCGGTTTTTACAATGATGGTCTGGGTCATATTTTGTGCATTTCTGCAAAATATCTGCTATTCTCGTTTTCACCTCAAGAACACTTAGTAAAAAAATAAGTTTGGCTCCATGCAGAAAATTACCAATTTCCCCCTTTATGTTGATAATTAAGATCAACATAAAGGGGGAAATTAGTCATTCTCTGCAAGGAGCCAAACTTTTTTTTACTACAGTTCTTGAGGTGAAAACGAGAATAGCAGATATTTTGCAGAAATGCACAAAATATGACCCAGACCATCATTGTAAAAACCGACATGAAAACACCCAGCAAAACCCCTGTGCTTATCAACTTCTATATGTATTCCACTGTACGGTACGCATCCATGCTTAGAAATGGTCAGCTGGTTTGTTTGTTTGCCGGCACACAATGTTCAACACCAAGATACTGACTTTTCACATACTATTTCCCTCACCTTCTTTTCACGGTAACAAACCTTCCTTGCGTGCGAGCTTTGGGTTTCACAGTAATGGGCCGTGCATACAGTTCTCAACTGTCGGCAGCAATGGGACCCACCGACAGATCTTCGAGAGCAAAAGGACCCAAGAACGGAAGGGGGGGGGGGGGTATTTATTTACTTATTTTAAATACCCTCAGGACCACGAGGGCATTGAAGAGGGGAGGGGGTAACAGGTATATAAAATACAATTCTAAGAATGCAAATAATTAGCTGTTAAGACAATACTAGAATAGTGATGTTGTTAAGGCAGTTTTAAATGCGGCACCATCACACAAAGTTACCACAGACGCTGGAAGGTGGTCCCATGAAAGCATGGTTCAAGGTATGAATCAACTGTGAAAAGTGGTAGTTTTACCCAATGGTATGCCTTCTAGTATTGGTGATCTAGACGCGATGATATGTAGGAGGGAGGTATTAGTAGCTTTTCACGGAATGAATGATTACGATAGATTTTGCAGAAACAAACACAGACGAAGGAGTTCTCTACAAGGTGCAAGGTTAGCTAGGTTCAAACTAGATTTCATGGATGTCATGCTAGCAGTGCGATAATAGTAAGTATGAAGTGAACAGATCTATTTTGAATTGTTTCAACTGCAGATGTTGATATGTCAGTACCGGGGTCCCGAATTGAAGAGGCATAATATTCTAGTTTAGAGCGAACAAGGGTCTTAGAACTTAGGTGATGGACAAAAAATTTTGTTTTACGAATCCTAACATAAGATTAGCATTACTTGTTACATATTGAATACGAATCAATGCAAGGAAACACAAATATAAAGCTAAGCTAGGGACAGCATCCCTCCCTACACTCTACAATAGAGCATCACCACTATACAGCCATTGTTGGTTCTTGAAAATGTCTCTTTGGAGACAAGCTAGGTCAAATATGAGAGAAGTTTGTTGTAATTTTTCTCTTTGGGAGGTCACATGTTACTCAATGTTTTGCCATCACAAGTTAGTTCAAGTCACCGGAAACAGTTACAGAGAGCTTGAAAGAAATAAAAGATGCGAGTTTTTTTACATATTGACGTGCAATTTCGCCGCATTTAAGCGAAACTACAATGGCCAAGCATATTTTTTTTACATATTCGCAAAATGCAGATCAAAACGCTTGTTTTTACATGTTTCGCACCGTTTTATATGAAGTAGTTTGTTGGTATATAATTTGTGAATGTGTCTCTAAAATGTGTTCACTTTACATAGTTCATAACTTTTATTGCAATTTTTAATATTCTGTGTACATGTTTAAACCTTTAATAAAATATAAAAAAGGTATTACTATGTGCATGATTCGGTGCGAAATTGACAGCTGTCCAAAGTACCATCGTAATACCCACGCGTCGAGCTTCGAAATTTTCTACATCTCCGGAAGAAAATTAGCTATGGCGTAGACATACAGCTGAATGGAGGGAGCTCCCAAGAACATGGCTTTCAGATAGATGCTTTACATAAATATATAAAAAGAATATGACCCAACCATCACTGTATGAACCGACATGCTCCACACAATTGAACAATTTATAGAATAAACAAAATGGGCAACTCACTAATTTTGCGACACAGAAACAAAGCAAAACCTTCACCCACCAGTCACCGACAGCAATCATGCGAGACGTGGCATCATACCTAACATGCCATTAACTGTACAGTGAGCAAGTTTGCCCACTCCTTGCGCAGAGGGTGGTGTTACAGTACTAAGCTCCGCAGTGGCGTAGCCAGAGGGGGGGGGGGACTCGGGAGCCGGAGACTGCGTCTAGCCCGTACCAGTCGGTTCTCCTGCCTCCCTTTTCACCATTTTGACATACTGAAAAAAGCGAGGATCTTTTGCATTGTTTCCTTATTTCACATGTGGAATTTCGCGTGTTGTACCGTCGACGTGTGTCACAAAAACCGGCCTGGTCCCGCCGGGCCACGCGTATTGTAAAGGGCGCCACGTCGGCTGCCTGCGGGGCCATGTGGTCGCCGCGGGTAGTGTGGCACTCCCTGGTTGGAGCTAGTTAGCACCTCGCCGGTCCCGACTGGGACCCTAACTTGACTTGTTTATGGCCTCCGCGACTCCCGTTCGGGGGACGCTTTTGCCCGATGCTTGGGCACTCTACCACTTCTTGGTATCCGGAAATGAGTTTGCCAGATGCCCCAGTTGAGCGTTTTTGGTATTGACTTTGTTTGGAGCTGGGGGCAACGAGTGTCTTTGCCGCTGTGACGCTCATTTTTTGTGTGTGTGTGTGTGACTGTATCGCGATTGTAGGGGAGCGGGTGTGTTTTGTTTACTTTATTAGGAAAGAGCGCCGTTCGGTTGAAACTGGGAAACTGCGCGGCAGTCGACTTGGGAGGTTTGAGAGCGCAACCCGCTCTTCCTTTCGGCTCCGGGCGTAGCCTCGGGCACCACGGTAAAGGGGAAGACCCGTCTGGACACTGAACGCCAGCTACTTCTGTGCTCCTACTCTGTGCGGCCTTCCTCTGCCGGACTGCCCCAGTGTTTCGACCGTCCGTGACGCGACAGCGACTAAAGCCAACGACCACCGCCTCTGGCGCACCACGGCCACGTCGAGACAGAATCCATCGCAAGCGACCGAACTCAGGTGCTCCCACGCCTCTGCGAGCCTCGTTGTGCCGGACTGCGCCAAAGTGCGGTATCGTTCCCACTTCTCTTAATGTGTATTCTCTGTCTTGCCCATAGCTATTAAGTTTCTCTTGTATGCTTCCGCCTAATTGAGACTGTGTCTGTATTATCCTTTTACTTTTGTCATCATCTTACTAGCCTTTTATTAAATGTTTCTACTGCTCTGTTCGTCACGTGCCTTGTCTTTGTGCCCCCGTCCCTGGAGCCCACGTACTGTGGGATTGCGGGCGCCCGAACCCCCGTTGCGGTCTACGGCGAGTGCGATCCCCTCACGCTCCGCCCCGGACCGTGACACTTCCGCAGCCAACCGTGCGTGCGTACTGAACAATGCCTGCACCCCCCCCTCCCCCCTCCCCCCTGTGTTCCCGCTGTAGCTCAGCTCCGCCAAGTCACGTACTTGGCTAAGGGCAAGCACGTGGCTCTGTTTTTGTTACGCGGCACAACCTTCGTCCGTGAAATTCTAGAAAAAAATTACGAAGTAAAGCAAAGAGTAAGGAAAACGCGGACGACGCGGCAACTCCGAGAACATGGGGAGAAAAAGTAAAAGCCGGCGCCTGCGGCCTGCTTACACTATCATGGAGATCTCCTCTCTTCCCCTGTGTAGGGATGGCGGAAAAGATCCCCTTCGAGGTGTAATAGCTTTTAGACCCCGCCAGCCTTGGCGCTTTCCAATTAGGGGCTCCCCGGATGTATCATCCAGCTTCGACGACTTTTCGGAAGGCGGCATCGGTCTTTGTGCTTTGTGTCGCGAACCCCGCTAACCGCAGAGCATGGCGTACCGCAGAGCAAGTCCGGGGGTGAGAAGAGTCCCTTGCGGGCAAGGTCACTGGGTCGGGAGATGGGGGTATGCCCAGGAGCGGTAATTGAACCCACAAGCTCTGTCTTTCCGGTGCAACGCCTTAACGGCTAAGGCGCTGTCTGGACCAGCAGAGGTTGTGAACTCCTGGTTCATTTTTTCGCAAACTGTTTCCCCTTTGCCCTAGAAAAATCTAAAGTCGCCCTCTCCACCCTTCATTTTATATTGCGGAACTCGCAAGCCCTGGCGTCACTTTACAGTCAAAACCGGAAGTGCGGTTTCCGCTTGCAGCGTCGTCAAATAAATCTATGTCGGTGGAAGCAATCGACTTTAATGCATATACAGGGTGTCCCAGCTATCTCAAAGTAAGCTGAAAAAAAAAAAAAAAAAACGGAATGCTCTAGGCGAATGAAACTAACTGTTTGCTTTTAGCAGTCGTCTGGACACAGACAAAAAGACAGTGTCGGGGGGTCCGTATTTTGGGGCGGGGTGCCGGGTGCCGAATCCCTCCCGAAATAAAATCCTGGCTACGCCACTGAAGCTCCGAATGGAGCAGAGAGGGTACTTAAATGTGGTGTCATATGCTGGTAGTAGCAATGGCTGCCCCGATTTTCTCTGGCTGACAAAAAACACGCCGTTTCTTTATCAAACAGGGCTCTGCCTATGAAAAAGCTGAGGGGAAATACTTTCGTTTTTTTTCTTTTTTTTTGTCCACTATCTATAGGGTTCTTCCTCTTTGGGTAAAACCCCATTGATATTTACACCCCAAACATGATTCTTGAACATCAGGTTAAATGGTTCCCCCGAATTCGGAATTTGAATTCCACCATTTTCTGAATTACTCCACTCCCAAAATAATTTCTAGAAAACAAAGCATTGGTAAGAACATGTGCACTAGCTCCAGATCTCGGAAGCAAACCTAGATTCTGTTTCACTTCAGCGAACTGAAGATTGCGCTCCAAAATGCTGCTTTATATCTATTAGGAATATCCTTTGCCCTTCTCTTTCCGTTTCGACCGGAGCAAAAAAAAAAAAAAAAGATAGAGATGAAAATGACGTAAAAACACTTTCAAAATGTTGTTTTGAAAAAAAAAAAAAGCAAATATTTTGTTTTTGTTGAACTGACAAAATACTGTTCTACATTGCAAATGTACGCTTGAGCTCTCAATTCAGATATGTCCAAAGACCGGACAGAACTAGAGTGGAGGCAGAGATGATGCACATGCAGAAGATTATGTGAGCAACAAGGATTATGAAAAGTCGAAAAGCCCAAGTGAGCTTTTACACTATTTCAATGCTATCCTGTGTACTTCAAAGGGGTACAAAAACAAAATGTTTGCACTTATTTCTTTGTTTTGATGTGGTCTATGTTGTGCCGGCAGCCCAGAAACACTAGCCTAGACTAGTGGTTCTGGGCTGCCGGCAGAGAAGTAAAAAAAAACTTTGAATTAATAGATTTCAAAATTGCATCTGGTGGCGGTCTGTTAAGCACCGCTGGAATGCCGCCACATCACGAGTTCCTAAGCAGCGCCAGTTCGCGGCAGCATGGCTCGCTCGTGGAGTTACTTAGTCCTGAATGTGACTTGGCAGAGAATGCTAACGTGTTTACTATACTCCTTTCACCCATAAGCTGAGACTGCAGCCAAAGCTACAAGCACAAGCTAGCCTGCGCTCCTGGCTTTGAGGCATGCATTTCTAGCATGAGCGCTCGTTTGGCAGAAGAATACTTCAAAGCAGCGACCTCGAGCCCTCGTGGCTGTGGTATTGACTGCAGTCTCAGCTTGAGGGTGAACGGAGTATAGGTTGTATATGTTAAAACTTCCACAGTGCTTCTGCAACGTGCATTTCACACTATCAAGATCGCCGTTCCTCGCAGACGGTAGGACAGGAGCTTGATCTGAGGATGCTGGTGCCTCTGTAACAAATTGAAGGTTAAGCCTTCACTTTATTCAGCTCCAGAACAGACTGCGCTGCTATTGGGCACTAACAATATGAAGCTCTGTAAAGTACCCTGCCTCCACGAAATGCTGCAGCAAAAAACTCACTCACGGCAGCCAAAAAACAATGATTAAAAACATGTAGTCAAAGTAATCAAAGCCCCTTTGAAGTACTGCGGGACAGTGGCATCACGATAGACCACTCAAACACATAGCACCATTCATTGCAATGCCTATACTCTGTTCCAACTTCCGACGAACCACAGCGGAGGCTAGGATCAACCGCAGCCGATCAAGTGCCATGAACATATTAAGCAAGTGTGCACTCCTTCCGTAGGTCACGTGACACACACACAGCATTGGATTGACTGTGATGGCCTCTGCTGAGGTCAATCGTAAGGTGAAACGGAGTAAACCTTTTAATCGGGCTAGCCAGTGTGGTTGGGCACCACTAGGCACGGCCGACCCAACCCCCTGGTGGGGATCAGAGATCTAAAAGCAGTCTTAACTCCTGCACAGGAGGGTGAAAGGATACAACGCGGAGCCCTCGTTCAATGGGATCTGTGATGAGTAGCCCCCGTGGCACGTAGACCGTTTCGTTTTGCTCGTCTATGTAGGTGGCAGCGTGCTTGAGGTACTGCAACAGACGGGCTTGTGTAAGAGACTCTGTGGCCCGTGGGGAGGGACACATACTTTTTCGTAGTGCGTTTCCATGCACAGGTAGAGCAGGTATGCGGTCAGGCAAGCCGTGAAGCCCTCGCAAAACGTCTTTCCATTCATCTTCTCCGCGTCCGAGTATATACTATTGATGGTGGTGACCGTCTGGTCGAAGACATGCCTCTCTATCTGAAAGGGCAGGGACAGTAGAGAAGATTGGTCTTCAACCATCAAAAACTAGAAGCAGTTTGAAATGTATACAGCACAATATTACCTACAAAAATCTCGTACATGGCAAGTAAAGCATTCACCCATTGGGGCACAACTGCAGTGACCACAAAAGTTACCTCAAGATTTCCTCGTGAGCAATCAAAATATATGGCACCTCCTAATTAATAACAGTTTTACAGACAAACAGCATGTACATAGATCTGCCATCACCAGTGCAGCCGCACAATACATTACAAAGTGTGCTGTTGGGTAGGGATGCTGCGAACTTTTTCGAACCGAAGGTTCGATGATCGAACAAGCAGTTCGAAAGGTTCGAAAGATTTCGAATTTTCGAACTTTCTATATTGAGAAATTTGACAGAAGTAGAATTTTCGAACTTTTTAAACTAAGAAGTTTGACGCTTTTCGAAATTTCAAACTTATTACGCTGCGAAATTCGATGCTTGTCGAACTTTCGAACTTGATAGACTAAAAAAATTCGATGGTTTTCGAACTTTCAAACTTTCGAACTTCCTACACTAAGAAATTCGAAAATTTTCTAACTTATTAATCTAAAGAATTCGAAAATTGTCGAACTTTCAATTTTTGAAAGGTCAAAAGTTTGACGAACTTCGAAAGACCGGCAGGCGGTTTGATTTGGATTCAAGCAGTGAGGTACATTCATAATATTTTTTTTCGCATTTTTACATGCTGTGCCGCATTCCTTGCGAAAGATAATGCCGTTTATTTCAATCATCTGGCATGCTTGGTTTTAAAGAAATAGATTCCCAAAGGAGCAAGGAAGGACAACGTTTTTTTATTTTTTAAATTGTTGTTTGTGCCATATTTGAAGCGCGCTATAGCCGAAGCTATTTATGGTAGAGATGGTAAACTTTTTAAGAATGATCTATGTATAGCCTAGGTAAGTGTAGTCTTAAGATATGATTATTGTTGTTCAAGACGAGTTTTGAAGAAATATCCAAACATGTATCTACGGGTAATTATGCCCTAAACTTGGTAATTTTTTTCGTCTAAATTGTTTGAGGTATCGCATTTAAATTAACACCACAGACAGTACATATCATTACCATCTGCAGAATACAAAATAATGTATTTATTGTTTTTTCACGTTGAAGAATAAGTTAACTAATGGCGGAAGATTTCTAAAATTGTTCAAGTTCAGCACGTCATAAAGAAAAATTTTTTTTTTTTTAAATTTTGTTTTTCTCCTTTTACGTTTCTGAAACGTGTCTCTTTTAGCCTGTGCACATTTTGGTAGGAGAAACTTCTTTCGTAGTTCTGGGCCTCTGAATATGCAAGAATACAACACTTCCGGCAGGTTCTTGATAGTTTTTTTTTCTCCAGCTTTTTATTTTTCCATTTATTGTTAAGTTTATTTATTTATTATTTTTACCAATAGCACAGTTATTTAGGTCGAAAAGACATAGCTTTGAACTTTCGAACCACCGAGCATGTCACGAGTAGTGCCTTCTGACAACGGTTTCTAACAATGACCATTTACGCAATCTTTTACGCAGTGAAGAGCGACAGTAGCTATACATATGCATAAATAATTTCACATTAAAATAAGCTCGACCATGCCCTCTTTCCCCGTATTGTTTTCTTTAACAGTCAGAAATATCTGGGGGGGAGGGGGGAGACTGGAGCCGAGCCCCCCCCCCCCCCCCCCCCCCCCCTTCCCCCCGCTTTTCCTCTTCCGTTGCCACTGGTATGGTAGAACGCTCCTCGACCTCAAGTTGTGTCGGCTTCTGTGCTTTCCGCTCGGCGTTTCTTCCGTCCCGGAAAATAAACCTCCAAAGCAATTACAAACTAAAAAATTGTCAAGGTACAGGCGAGCTGGTGTTATGTTGATCATGATGCAAAATCCTGAGATTGGAAATGAAATTCGAAACAAATAGTGTAAGAAGAAAGAAAAAAGGGGACATGACAACACCTCGAACTCAGCTGAGTTAAGTTTGTGACGTTGTCCTGAGCTGAGTTTTCAGCTGCGTTGAGTTTGAGACGTTGTCCTGAGTTGAGTTTGAGACATTGTCCTGTCCCCTTTTTGCTGTCTTGTTACACTTTTTCTTTCAAATTTCATTCCCAGACTCAGGATTTTGCATCATGTATAAACTAAACTTACTATATGCCAGCGTCACTCGGGCGGCGTTCGATCGGATTACTACCAGCGTGCAAGGGGGTAGGGAGGCAGTTTGCCAGATCGCTTCAAGGTTTTTCTGAGCCTCAACCACCTGACTGCCCCTGGCCGTTTCGAACTGGATGAGTATCGTTAAACAGTACGTTCGTGTGATCACTACTTCGTGATGCACGTTAATGACCCTTCCCCCCCCCGGGTTGGCGGTCACAATTACTGATCTATGGTCACACGTCACTCTGCACTGGCAAATATTCCAGCACATCCGGGACACTCGTCGTCTCATTTAATTGCCTGACCAACTTCGCGCTAAATATCACACCTGAACTTTTCTAAACCTGATTTCGTGAAAACCAGTGAGGCGTGAAAACGTTATTTGAAACTGAAACTGTGGAGGAATATGAAAACTGGACTTCGAACTTTGTGCACTTGGACTTCGAAGAAATTCGAAACCTTCAAAGTTTTTTTTCGAATTTAGCCCTAAAAGAGAATCGAAACCTTCAAACTTTATGTAGAAAGAAATTCGAAGTCTTCGAATTTATCAAACTCTATGTCTATAAGAATTCGAAACATTGAAATTTTTCGAATTTCAGATCCAAATAAATTGAAACATTCGAATCTATCGAATTTCAAGTTAGGAAAGTTCGAAATCTTTGAATTTCTGAACCTCAAGTAAAAAAATATTCGAAATAATCGAACCCAAACTTATCTTTTGCGTAAATATATTAGGTATGTTATTCAACACACAAAAACATTGATAATGTTTTTACATTGCGTAATTGCGATCGTTTACACAGCAAAATGCCGTACTGCCTCACTCTTGTTGTGCGAGTAGTTTCCATAGAAACCCACAAACTCATTACTGCAGGACCTGCGCTACCACCTTCATTTAAGGGTGTATTTGCATAAAATCATTCCTGCACACATAGGAAGATTCTCATGATGCAAACAAAATGCTGCTGAACAACACATTCTAGTCAAAGTCCCACGAGTAATGGCAGGCAGCATAGACAAATAATCAAAATATGCGGATAAATGAACCGTGGGGGGTGGGGAGGAATGGGACAGCTGGAGAGGGACAGCCAATATATTACTTCAGCGAGGAGCTCCAAAAAGTTGATAAACTGCCAAGAGGTGACGCCATGGCAGCGGTCGTTTGGTCGAGAGTCCATCTCAAACCATGGGGAGTGTTTGCCATTTAATGGCCGTGGACGCCTCCCGCGCAGATTGCTTGCAAGTGCCCATGCTCTGTGTTGTCATGTGGCGAGGAGGAAAGTACCAGATTTTACGCTGTATAAGTCCGTGCTTTTCTTTAAATATTTTTCTTGGTGCATTTTATACAACAATGCGACTTGTATTCATTTTTTTCTTAAATTCACGGTGCGATGCAATTTCTTTTTATGAGCCATTTTTTATAACGCACCATAACTATGTAGCCATGGGTGGTGTTGCCCCTTCCAGGAGGCACTGCTGTAGCTGCACTCTTCTACACTTGTCATAACTCGGAAAGTGAGATTTTACAGTTTTCCCGAAATGGCTCAACGTGGATAGGCAAGACAGTGAGAATAAAACTTTTACAGCATGTGATCGACGTTGCCTAATTCAGCCATGGTTCCGTATTCTTTTGCCTCAGTCCAGTAACACTGAAAGGTAAGGGAGGCTGGTATACACACATTGCAAAAACTTTTCTCGCGTCTTTCTTAGTTTTTGTTTGATGAGCAGTTTTTATATGCCATGCTCCAGCCGTGTTGCTACATGTAAAAGGAAGGATCGCGGCTAGCCAATCTTTTAGCAGTATCCAAAGAAGTGTGTCAAGATTTATCTATCTGCCTGTGCATCGATGCTCGCATAATCTCCATGACTTGGCCTAGGCTAGGCCTAGTGCTCCAAAGCTTGGGTCACGAGTGTCTGGCATGTTAAACTTTCGTTCGCTCAGCATGTGTACACTCGAATAAAGCAGACAACCTTCTCATTTTGTGTGCTTTACGTCCTTTTGCTGCGAATCACTTGATTTCCCCCGCCAGGCAGCGCCGTGCTATGGGCATTTCTTGCGAGTCAAAACGTCAAAGTTTTGCGTCAAACGGTATGTGCGATCTAGCCGATTGTGCGCAACTCCGATTTCATGATACCAATGCGTGTAAAATGAAAAAACACTCATTGTGTGAACCGTGCAAAGAGGTAGGGCTTATATACTAAGTGTTCCGCAAAAACGGATCAATATAAGAAAGTGCTACTTATACAAGGGTGCGAGTTATCCTCTGGAAAATATGGTAAGCGAAAAGGCAAAAACGTTTGCAAACAATCAACGCTTTCGGCACCCTCTGGTAACTCGTATTGCAAATGCAGCCAATCAACCTCGTGACCCCGATCGAGCAGATGGACACACTCTGTAATACAGGCTCTCAATCGTTTGAATACTAAATGTGTTCCTGGTCGGCGAGGTGTTCATGGTTTAACCCTTTTTAGGAATTTCTGACCCCCAACTGCGTAACTGTTGTCTCCAATATGACATTTGTCACCTTTGAAATAATATTTCTCGCCACAAACAGAATGGAAGCCAAACTGAAAAAATTCAGTGCCGTCATCTGTTGGCACAGTCGCAAACTATGCCATGAGCGAGCAACGGTCGAGTGCGTGAACTGGGGAAAGCAGACGGGCTACACTCGTCCTGAATGGTTTGGGGACGGCTCCACGTTGACGAGTTAGGCTCGTCCAAAACGGTTAAGGGGTGAAGTCGCAGGTTGAAATTTCGGCACTCAAAAGTGGCTAACATTCTTTTTGCTTGATTCTTGAATCGAGGTGGGTGAGCGAATGCCTGTGGTAAAGTAACCTCGAAAAGATGCACAAATAAATTGCTTTAGCACAGGCGTGTATAATTTAAAACTTGCCGTGTGCAAAGCAGTTTGGGAGGAATGGGACAGCTAGTTGGTGGGAGGGATGGAACACGGTCCCAGTCCTTCCATTATGAAGACTGGTGCTCTCATTAGAAGATCAACTTAAAGGTTGACCTGTATTAACGGTGAATGATCTTAGTTGGCATAGCATTTAGGCCACTAATTATTAATTTTCTGTAAAAGGGGCTGTGCCCTTCAACCCCAGGGCTCTCTGATAAATTTGCTTGAGACGCCTTGCATTTGAAATTGAAAACATTCTATTGCCGAGTATGAGTAATTAATTCACAACTATTGAGTCATAAAAAGTTGAACTCATTAATCATGAAGGACAAGTCTAGCCAATATTTTATTTATTCACTTCACAGGAAGATGCCGAAGATATGGAAAACAACTCGAGAGAGCTCAAGCTTCAAACAAGTCAATATATGAGGCTGTACGATTGGTGTGCAACGAAGAACAAAGTATACGGGATGTGGCACAAGCTTCTGAAGATATCAAAATCATCACTTGGTCGAGTGGTTCAGAGCGATACAATTTCTTGTGGAGTGGTCTTCACAGCAGAAAATGGAAAAACTCTTGAGACTATTTGCTCAAAGCCTGTAAGATGCATTATGGACAAGCATGCAGGTTCATTCACTGGCTTACCAGTACGCGAAAGCTTTAAACCGCAAGTGTCTGGTGTTATGGGAAACCAACAAAATGACTCGCAAGGACTGGTTCATCGGCTTCATGGAACACCACCCTCAGCTGTCACTTCGGTCCCCAGACTCCAGTCTTGGACAAGTCACAAGCTTCAATAAAAGGAATGTGGACGCTTTCCTTTCTAACCTGAAAAGCACCTACGATCACTACAAATCACTCTTGACTGCGTCCACAACTGCGATGAGACTGGATTTTCTACCGCACACGATCCACCAAAGGTTGTTGCAACACACGAAACAAGTTGGGCAAGTGACATCGGCAGAGCGTGGGGAGTTGGTTAATGTCGTGAGCACTACAGCTCACAGATGGCGCCACCAAGTTGGCAAGGTCGGAGCAGCAACACTCACCGCGGGGGTCTTTTAGCCTGGGCACTTGACCCAACAAGATGACGAAACTTGTAATCGTTGCCTCCATAAGCCCTTTATATCGTTCGTGAACACGACATGGTGGCAGCGGTGGGATACGGCAACGAAAAGACGACACGCAACAACGGCACCCACTCTGGGTACGGTTGAATTCCGAAACGAGTCCAAGGTATGTCAAGCAAGGACTACGCCGACCCGCATGCAACCAAGGATGTCAACCACTCAGCAACCAGCATCGTTAAACCCGTTCGTCATCGAGCTGCCCGACAAGCTCCACTTTCAGTGCCCAGACGATTGGAAACGTTGATACACAAGATGGGAGCGCTACCGGATAATTTCAGGCCTGAAGAAACAAGATGGAGAGACCAAAGTCAACACCTTGGTCTACGCCATGGGCCGTGAAGCGGAGGGCGTGTTAGCCTCGCTGAAACTCACAGACATTGAGAAACCAGACTATGACGCCGTGACGCAACCGTTCGCGAAACACTTTGTGCCAGTCACAAATGTGATCTACGAAAGGGCAAGGTTCAACAGCCGCAAGTAAGCGGCACATGAGACCGTTGACGCCTTTATTATGGATCCACACAAGATGGCCGAAACTTGCGAGCACGGCGACTTGAAAGATCAACTGATCAGAGACCGACTCGTTGTGGGACTAATTGATGCGAGGTTGAGTGAAAAGCTCCAGCACAACACGGAATTGACATTAGAGACCGCCATCTCCACGGCGTGCAATTCCGAGACAGTTAAGCAGCAGCTAAAGGAACTGCGGCCTCACGCGCAGCCAAGCATAACCGTCCACGAGGTCCACACCGCTTCGCAGCGAGTCAAGAGCGAAAAGAAGTAACCATTTCGCGACAATCAACGGGGCCGAGGAGTCTCCTGCCCACACAAGTGGTGCAGCTCCACCATGAGCCCACACTCGTGCGCCAACTGCCCAGTGTAGCAACCTGCTCAATCTCCACATTCATACGTGGTGGGCACAACCGGCAGCATCATGCATCACACCAGCCGTCATCTGCAGCCTCTGCAGCCCGAGTAGTCACCACAAGAAATGGTTGACAAACAAGACCTCCCAGTCGCCTCGACTTATAGGAGCAAGACATCGAGACGACTTCAAAGAAAGGGGGGTGTCGTGAGCGCCACCAGGTTGGCAAGGTCTGAGCAGCACCTCTCGTCGCGGGGGTCTTTTGGCCTGGGCACTCGACCCGACAAGATGTCGGAACTTGTAATAGTTGCCTGAATAAACCCTTTATATTGTTCGTGAACACGACAGTTACGGTAATGTGCACTGTGAACGCTATAAGCAACGCCATTCCACCAGTTTTTATCTCCCCAAGAATGAGGTACAAAGATTTTTTTTTCCGAAGTGCGCTCCAGCTGGAAGTTAGGGTTTAGCAACCCGATCAGGATGTATGTCCGTTTATCTCTTTCCACTTGCACTGGAACACATTTGGAGGCACACAAAGTGCTCCAAAGAAGACCGCATTCTTTTAGTTCTTGACAACCACAAAAGCCACAGGAGCCATCAAGGCAAAAGAGAATCGTGTCTGCCTGCTTCCATTCCACCCTCCCACTGCAACCTCTTGACGTGTCCGTATTCGCACCATTCAAATCTTGATATAATGCCACGTGCAATGACTGGCTAATAAACAACTCAGGGAAGACCATCACCATACACTGCGTTGCAGAGCTCCTTGGATCTGCATACGCATCAGTAGTGACACAGTAAATAATATCAGGTTTTCAGAAGACTGGTATTTGCCATTCAACAGTGAGCCTCTCATGGAGGACTACCTGGTGTCTTATGTTCCAAATCTTACCCGAGAAACCTGTCTCCTACGTCGGCGGGTAATACCACGTGACATCGCAAGTAAATGATCTGCGACTCGATTTTGGAACGGCCGGGATAAAACTGTAGCCGCGGTAATCACCTGAATACTATGCGAATTGGCTTAGTCTTGGGCTACGGCAAAAAGAAAACAAAGCAGCGATGGAAAAAAATAGCAGACAATCCTTTTGATCATGGAGAAAGCACTCGAAGAGACGATAATATTAATGACGATGCGGTGTTTTCTGAGGTGGATCCACCAGCTCTTTTTACTCACCTTCCTTTTGAGTTGTATATTAAGATCAAAATTACTTACTCCTTACAGTTAGACATCAAAGTTTTGTTTTTATTAATCAGCGCGATCGCTGTACTTTTAGTCCAGGTGTCCTAAACGCATATATTCTACACATTGTAATTTGCACCGATTACGTTTTTTGCAGAAATTGTTTCCGCACAGTGTAGCGGTACAGCGCAGGGGGCTTTCTCAATATGCTTACAAAATCACAAAGAGGAGGGAGATGAGGAGGGGTTGTTGACTGATCATATACATGAAATCTTCGAAGCCTTCACTGCTTTACAAGCGTTATCCTCTCATTACACACACTCTGGGGGAAACAAAAATACTTCCACATCATCTACTGTGTTCGAACATTTTCAGCTTTGATTGTAAGAATACAGAGTTCCCTCCAACGCCGAGGACGAGGATGCGGAGTTACACTCACTTTGATAATAACAACAAGTATACCTTCCCGGGGAAGGTGCACGGTCTGGATGTAATGCAGTCAATTCCTGCGTTGAAAACAGCAAATCGAAATAACCACACATAAATGGCTGCACCTCATTCTTTGTCATTTCGAACGTCCACCACCAAAGCCAACGGAGCAAACGAGCTTTGACGGCTGTCGGCGCAGAAAGCAGACGACAAACATCACGTGACATATTTACTCGATTTGATCCGACGTTACCCCCTGATCGAGGAGGGTAGCGCGAGTAATTACTCCGCAGTAAACAACCTGCTTCTGGAATACGAGTTCTGACTTCATCGAGTAAGCCCGAGTAAGTTTTGAAACGCCACGGAACGAAACCTTTACTCCGGAGTCTGATCAATTTTGAAACACAGCCAAAGTGTCCTCCAGCAAACGGGTAGCTGAGAAAACGGACGTCGTCATGAGTGAAGCGAGCAGTTGATGTGTTTCCTTCGAAGTGGTCTCTTGTACCAACACAGCTTTCAACAAAACTGAAGCAAGGGTGTGGTTGACCCTGCTGCATGCAGAAGCCAAGCAACAGTGTGCAGGCCAACTATGCCCATGACCTTAACTGTTCCTAGTGACCCTTGCCCAAAGGCTGTACCGCATACAGGAAAGAAGGGGGAACCAAAGTGTCAACTGAAAACATAGAGAAACTTGCAACTGAACAAGAAATGGCTCAAAGGATGAGAAGGAAGGCTCTTTAAGAACAAAAGGAACTGAACTGCTAAGTGTGGGAAACAAAAAAACAACAACAATGAAAAACAGCATGATCCAGGAAATATATAGCTCCTCAAGTAATGACCACTGAACAGACATTCAATTTAGTACTCTAGTGGAATCTTGTATATATCCTATTCCTCCCATTTGATCTCCCACTCCTCCCTGGGGGGAGGATGGAATGGGACACATTTTGGTTCTCAATATTTTTTGTTTCTAAGCTTTTCTACAAGAGTTGGGGCACAATGCTGCTCAGCTAATGTGAAGGGATTTTCATCTTGTGCATAGAACATTAGACTTGTCTCTATATGCTTAATAAACAACACAAAAAAATTCTATCAGGAAGACTGTCCCATTCCACCCCACATTCCCACTGATGAAATGGGATGTTACGAAGCCACCAGAGACTATCTTTGGTGGCACCGTGATTCAAACTCCAGGTCTCCATATTACCGGTCAGGTATGCTAACCAGTGCACCACATTACGGTTCATTCATCTGCACACTTGGACCATTTTCTCTTTAGGGACCATGCAAGACTGCGAAAATGACTCCTAGATGGTATTCACAGATGCCACATTTACTGCCGTGCTCTCTGAACATTACAGTAATACCAGCATCAATATATCTGGCGAAACCATTTGATGCTGCCATTACATGGCGTGTTCAAAACACGGGCTTATCTCCTGTAAACGCGTGCAGGCGAGTCAATGCAGACAAACATTCCGATTACGCAAGGATTCTAAATAAGGAGAGACGAAGCAGATGAAGTACCAAGCCTTCAAGTTCTTGCGGGAACTTTGTCTGGAACTTGACGGATGTTCCCTCAGAGTAGTCGCGCTGAATGAAGACCTTGTGCGGAATCCGGCTTCCCTCGTGTGTCGCCTGGTTCTGAAGCGGTACAAAAGACGGGAAGCTCACACACGTGCCTCACTTCATCCACGCCGAACCACTTCCGATCGTGGTGCACGACATCGTACGTAAAGCATTCTCGAAAAGACCGGGATCACGCTAATCAGCGTCGTAGGGCGCTGTCGTTGTTTCACATATACTCGTCAAAGTAACTCCTTTTCGACGAGCGGATGATAAACCTGGAGACTGGATCCATTCTCATAACGAACGGAAGGGTTGAAAGCCCATTCCATCAAATTTGCGTAGTCCCGTCGCATCATGCACTTCGCCCTAAATGAATGTGAGAAATACTAGAGACATTGCTGGTCCCAGTCTCCGCTCGCAGCCACGATCAACTGTCAAGGCAACGCATGGCTTTTCAGCCGCACTTGATGGTCAACTCGCGTAGGCCTAAGACCTGCCAGTGCACCCAAGCAACAAAAAACGCGGAGCGGGCGTGCTTGAGGTGAAAGCTGCGCAAATCTGCTTACCTGGCCAGATGCCATGCCGGCACACGTTATTAAACCATAGGGTTAAAGCCTAGCCAAGGGACAGACGCTAGAAGCGTCCTTATCGACCCCACTCATAGGACGAGCTCGCCAAGTGGGGCAATGTATCGGCAGCGTTTCTCCCAGTCCCATTGGCCCGCAGAATGGCTCAGACTGTGCGGCGACGACTGTGAGGCCACGGATTTCACATTCGTAGATTACACTTAAATGTGCTAACAGGGAAGTAAATAAATCGGCGAGAAAACGCACGCAACAAGGTCCTACAAAACCTTCCCCCAGAAGTCTGCGCAAGCGCAACTTTGAACTTTTTGTGTTTTTGTTTTATTCGGACCCACCAAAACACGGAGCTTTTTTTGTCACGTGACTGCGGCGACGGGTGCGTGCTCTGAACATATTTTGTGACTTTTTATGCGCCTCATTGAGGTAAATAGTCAACGTTTTCATACAGCGGCCCTTTCCAAACCTGGAAATACACGCGTGGCTTTTTTTTTTTTTTTTTTGGAGCAGAGAATGAACCTCGGAAAAACAAGCAACCGCACATGCGTCATTCTGAAACCAAAACCGACGTACGGCTTCAGAAAAATAAATTTGAGATAACTAAAAGGGAGTGTCTGCTCGTACGCCGACTTTACACAACAAACAAAATACAATAACAGAAAAATACAAGAAAAATGAGACAAAGGCTGTGTTCCAAATTTTACTCGAGTAGATTCAAGTTACTCCCGCGGGTCATATCACATGATGGCTATGTTCCAAAACTCGTTGCAAAACCCGACTCCGAGTAACCCATAGAGATCAGTGGAATAACCCGTCTCTACGTCAGCGGGTGATACCACGTGACATCTCGAGTAAACCAGTAAACGATCCGCATGATGCATGCGTGTGGGATGGATTCCTGGGTAGACCTGTGCGCCGCCGCGCCGCGCCGCGCCGCCGCCGGTGCCGCCGAGATTTTTTTTTTTTTTTTTTTTTTTTTTGGGGGGGGGGGGGGGGTATGTGTGCGTAGTATTGGTGTTTTTTTTTCTGCTTCTGTATTACTCTTACCTACTATACTATGCATAAAAAATGAATAAATACACTGGGGTCTGTATGCTTTTTCCCTTTCTTTTTACTGTTGTAAATATATCAATAAATTTAGAAGTTCCATACTAAACGGAGACACGGAACGATACAAAAAAAAAAACAACGGAAAAAACAGTCTCAAACACAGTTTCTAGTTTATGCGGAGGGCACGTTCGTCTGCTTCTTGCACAGGGGGCAACGTTATTATACAGTGGCTTAAAGGGGGTAGTGTAGTTACCGCGTAGCCTCCACCATGCATCGGGAACGGCCGCTCCTTGGAAGACGGTGCAGGTGGCGCTTCGATCTGCAGCTCCGTTAGGGTGCCTCGATCGGCCGGCAGATAGAGGCACCCTAACACGCTTCGTAACTAATATAAATACCTCAAAAGCAATTATTTGTTTCCAGTGAACTTCCAAGGACATGATTTGTGTTTGAAGGTGAATAAAAATGTGAAACTAGCAGACGACAGTGTAGTCGACAGCTGCGAATCGGCCAGAGCTGGCCGGAGCCAAGCTGGCCAAGCGGCCAAGCCGGAGCCATAGCCGAAACGACGGTGCTGCAAGCGCCAGCGCCACCCGCGGCCGTCTTCCAACGGTGTGCCGCTTCTCCGGTTTCGTTCGTTACACTACCCCCTTTAAGCCACTGTAGTTATTAGATTAGCTCAGTTACGGAACTACTCATAGACGCTGTATGCACGAACAGAACCCCCCCCCCTCAATCACCACGACTCGCCTGGCGTCGCTCGACGCGCCGCCGGACGGCTGCTTTGGTAACTGCAGTGTATTCTATGGGAATCTGGATACATATGTTTTGAAGCACGGCGTCTAGATGGCGTTTCAGCTCTGCTATCTGCCGGCTCCACATCCCGCTCCGCGAATGCGGTCACTGGCGGCCACCTTTAGGTAGAGTTATATCACCTCTAGCCAAGATGCAACTGCTGAAGCCACCTGGCAGCCACCATCATCCATCCATGGCAGACGGCGTTTTGGCAGTTGTGGTGGCAGGCTGCCATCAAAATAGCGTGAGTGATATTCCGTGATTGATTGAAATTGTTTGACGAAACATGTTTTTAAAACCCGGCGTGAACGGCAGCCCGGTCTTTGAGGACCCGGTGAAAGTTTCACAAAATTGCGCAGCACCGGGGAAAAGCAGCACAGCACGCATCGAAAGTCGCATCGAAAGAAGCATCGAAAGCAGACGCCGGTACGTAGTCTGCTTTCGATGCGAGCTGCTACAGTGCCTTAAAGGGGGTAGTGTAGTTACCGCGCAGCCTCCACCATGCATCGGGAACGGCCGCTCCTTGGAAGACGGTGTAGGTGGCGCTTCGATCCGCAGCTCCGTTAGGGTGCCTCAATCGGCCGGCAGATAGAGGCACCCTAACACGCTTCATAACTAATATAAATAACTCAAAAACAATTATTTGTTTCCATTGAACTTCCAACGACATGATTTGTGTTTGAAGGTGAATAAAAATCTGAAACTAGCAGACGACAGTGTAGTCGACAGCTGCGAATCGGCCGGAGCTGGCCGGAGCCAAGCTGACCAAGCGGCCAAGCCGGAGCTATAGCCGGAACGACGGTGCTGCAAGCGCCAGCGCCACCCGCGGCCGTCTTCCAACGCTGTGCCGCTTCTCCTGTTTCGTTCGTTACACTACCCCCTTTAAGCCACTGTAGAGCTGCGCTGCTTTCCCCCGGTGCTGCGCTTTCGTAGAACTTTCGCCGGGTCCTCAAAGACGAGGCTACCGTTCACGCCCGGTTTCAAGAATCTGCTTCGTCGAACAACTTCAATCAAGCACGAAATATCACCCACGGTGCGGTGTACTAGATCTACGGCTATTTTATGGCAGCCTGCCGCCATTGCGCTGTCCGCCATATTACTATGATGGCTAGAGATGATATAACTCTACCTAAAGATGGCCGACCGTGGCCGCATTCCGGTCCATAGGCAGAGCTGGTCAAACGCGATCCAGCAATTGTCATTGAGATCAGTGGCCGGCTCCATGGAACGCACAGTTATGAAACGAAAATATAGATGGCGCTTCGAACGACGGCAGGCGGAGTGAAGTGAGTGAGGGGGGGGGGGGGGGGGGGGTACCCCCTTCCGCGGGAGTTCCACAACTGAGGTAATCTAGTAACGTTGGCAGGGGGCAACGTTGGCAGGGGGTAACGGTGACGTCAGAACGCCGAGCCGTGATTGGCTGATCGCGACCCCTTGACCTTGGCCAACCGTCGTGCCGCAGCCATAGCCACAGTCATTGAAGTCGTTTTTGAGTTTTCAAAGTTCGTAATAATTTTAAAAGTTTACTCTATACAATGAAGTTATTTATTAACGTTATATATCTGACAAATGTTCAAAATAAGTGGCTCTGTTGCGCCTACTAACGGCCAGTAGAGTCCCTAACTCCTGGGCCGCGAAACGGCTTGAGTGGCCACTCTTTACTTAGTACTATATTTCTCCATGGCGTGACCCCGGCTTTGGGGAAAAACTTATGGCGGTGAGGTACAACCACCTCGCAATGATTTCGCCATTTTTTTTTTATAAACTCAGTGATAATTGTAGATACTGATTGAAAAGGTTGACCATTATCTTGTAAACGTCTAGTTTTTGGCACATGTAGCACAGACCACCGTATCCCGTAATGCACTTTGTGATGTAACTTAATTGATATGCAAACAAACAATGGGATCTCAAGAAAAATAACTCTGGTTTATCCGCTATCCATTTCCGACAGCCGGCCCGGCCCGACCCGGAGCTAATTTTCACGGGTCAGCTGCGCTTTAGTTAAGCCCAGTATGAATAGCTCACAAATTGCGCGGCTTGGGAGCTCGCTTGCAACTGCTACACATAAGTTGATTAAGATACCCCATAGTAAATACTGTAAGCATTTTTTTTTTTTGCTGCTATTATTAGTTCGACCAATCTGCAAGCCTAGGCAGCTTGTTAAGAAAAGTCACCCGATCTTCCTTTTCTGCGGTCAAACACGCGGCGGAAAGGACGGAAAAAACAAAAATGACAAGCAGAAGTAAACAAAACCACGTGTCACAGTTGGAAAGGAAGGGAAACATCGCGACGGGTTTGTACAAAAGATGGGCGAAGTTCTAAATTAAAACAGTAATGTCGTCGTCTTTTGCGGTGGTCTGCGAGAAATTGTTAAGGAAAAGTACTTCTCAGGGGAACCTCTTCACCCCTATTGGGGATGCAAGCACTCGTGCGTACAGATGGTTTACGCCTCCGAGATGTGCGTGTTTGTGGTGACAAGCGATTGTATGATGGCGGCGGTGCCGACGGGGACGAAAAGGAACGCCGCGCCACTAGTCCTCTGGAAGAGCATTCGCTGCACACACCGAACCATACAAAAACATACACCCACACACACATGCTTTAGCATCTGTTTATCCCCCACCGTGGTTCCTCTCCCAACCCCCGAACACAAATCCAAAAAACAAGCCGCTAAAAAAAAAAAAAAAAGAAGTAATGGCCGGTTTGGCCCGCTTTGGCTCCCCTTGTAGACTTGAATGCAAGGCCCGTACCCGGCCCATGCCCTTCATGAATGTTGACGTGAAGCCCGAGCCCGGCCCGAGTGCCGGGCCGGCCCGTGGCCCGCGGTCTGGCCCGTACCTGCGACGCTGACGGCTCGCCCCTCTGTTATGACTGGGCAGACAGCGCCGCCTCGCGGCGAGCGACGGTGTTAGCGCAATTACACTCTTCTGCTGGGGAGCGAGACGAATGGGACGGCCGGAGAAGCCATCGCGCGCGCGCTTCGGAATCTCGGAGGCCATGAGGTGATGTTTCCGAAGACGGATGGCGCCACTATACACGTTTGCAAGTCTGGCTTCAGGGCGCGGCCATCTTGCTTGGCTGGGGTGCGCTTGGACGAGTCATAATCCGATTACGAAGCCTTGCTAAGGCGTCGTAATCGGATTATGGCCGCGCCCAAAGAGCGCACCCCACTGAGGAAGGTGGCGGCGCCCTGAGACCGGACTTGCAAACGTGTATACTTAGGGGTGTCGCGAACTTTTGTCGAACCAGATTTCCAGGTCGAACTTTCGGGGTTCGACTGGGTCGAACCGGTTCGACGAACCTTCGACCTTTTCACCAGATTCGACCGGTTCGACTTTGTGGACATTGTGGCCAGACCTTGATACAAGTATGTCTAGGTTTGGAGAATTGTTTTTTATGCAAAGGGTTATTTTATTTTATAAACAGTTACAATTAAAATAAACTGATTCTAATCACTGAAGAAGTTAATAACTTAGTTTTTTGTACTGTATTAACTGAAATAACCAATCAGCGCTGCCCTTAATTCATCCCTTAGCCATCACCATCCAATCCGAAGCCAACTGGCCAGCCTATCGCGCATGCGCACAGGCTGGCACAGGAGTCGAACCTCAACACAAGGTTCGTCGAATTTTCCACTAAAAGTTCGAAAAAGTCGAACCTGGTCGAACTCGAACCTCGGCCGGTTCGCGACACCCCTAACTATACTCCGTTTCGCCTTGCGATGGACTGCGGAGAATGCCACGAGACGTCATAGCCAATCCAATGCCGCGCGAATGCCATGGCCTTGGGAAGGGACACAGCTACGTGTGGGATGTGTAGTCACGCGACACTTTCACGGCATTCGGTTGGCTGCAATAGCTCGTAGCGCCTGCTGCGATCCGTCGTAAGGTGAAACAGAGTATAATCCTCGTCAAAATGTTGCCAACTTCGGGAATACCAATGTGTAGCTGCGTTGTCATTAGAGCCGCCTGCGCTACCTTCTGTGGGTGCGGGCATGACTCGGCAGCTTATTTTTACAGACTTTTTATTTTACTTTAGAGTTACTACGAGTCATCCCGAGTTTTGTTCTAAATACGCTGGAGGAGCATTGTATATTCGTAACGTGCGTGTTGAGTGTTGAAAAAAAAGTACCTCTTTATCTAAAAAAGGTGAAGGTATTAAAAAAAAATACAGAGATCATCGTTTGGTGTGCGGAAAAGCGCCAATGACAAGCCAATGATGTGACGTCCAAAAGAAAAAAAAAAGATCAAAATAAGTAGAAAGAGCAGAAAAATAAACCAGAAAGGGGGAAAGCAGAAAGAAAAGAACAAGGAGGAAACCTGGGGGTTCAATATAAAGGCCCTAAATAAGAGCTTCCTACAAGTAGCGACAAAATCTTTGAAGCACCGACTGCGTGACGGTGCAGGTTCTAGGAAGCGAATGGGTTAATAGTTGTGTATTTAGCAGCCGCACACTGTCGCCGCGAAGGGCGTGAACGCAGGCGCTGGGGTGGGTTAACACGCTTCGAGTGATACACGCGAAAGCTCGCGCTGCAGAACCCAGGATCCTGGGTTCAATCCCCGCCCCTGCCCGTTTCGATCTGGATGAGCATCGTACCGGCGTGCGGTCGTGTATCACTACTGCGTGGTGCACGTTAAAGACCCCAGGTTAGCGGTTGTACTGCACTGGCTAAATTGCTCATCTACAGCTGGGAGACTCGTCGCCCTTGGAGGCAGACCAAGTTCTAGGCTGTATAAACATACACACAACCCAATTTGTTTTTGTTTTTTTTTCGAAATTTAAGTTCGCGCGTTGCCGAGCAGCCAATCCAGCGTGCGCGTTATTGCTAGGGGGTCAATCGCCTGCGCCGTAAAAAATTACGAAATGTTAAAAAAAACACAAGAAAATAAGAAAACCATGGATCACTCATGATATGTATAGAAGAATAAAACGGCGAGATAAACTCTATGATTCTTTTATCAAAACAAGAGATGAGTCGGTGTTACGCGAATATAAAAAAATAAGGAATAAGTTAAACGCAGACATTAAGAAAGCACGTAAGCAGTATTACGGTGATAAATTCGCGTCCGTTTATAATGATCCTAAAAAGGTATGGAACACTGTGAGGTGTCTTACCTCCCAGCCCCACAATTTACTTCCAAATGAACTGGTAATTGATGGTATCTCATATTCAAATTCCTTCCTTGCTAACAAGTTTAACGCTCACTTCTTAAGTTGCGGCGCCTGCCCCACTACATCCGTATCAAGTAGTAGCTTCGAGCCTTATATGTCGCCAGCTGCAACTGCAAATTCAGTTTTCCTCTGCCCTGTGACGGAGGCAGAGATAACGAGGCTCCTCCAGAATTTACGTAATAACACAGCGGCCGGATCAGATGATATAAAAGCGGCACCGATTAAAGCAATTACGCACTTTATAAGCTCCCCTCTAGAACATACCTGTAACACGTCGTTATTGACTGGTATATTTCCGGAAAAAATGAAACTTGCCAGAGTCTGTGTCATACATAAAGGTGGTCCACGCAACAATATAAATAACTATAGGTCAATTTCTGTGCTACCGTTATTTTCAAAATTCTAGAGCAGGTAATCAACGTTAAACTTTCTAGTTACCTGGAAAAAAAATAACATAATTGTAAAGCAACAGTATGGCTTCCAGAAAAACAAATACGTGACATTCTTCTAAAAAAGTTGACGCACTACGGTATAAGGGGCACAACTTGGAACTTAATTCATAGCTATTTATCTGGACGATCGCAATATGTAAAAATCAATGAGTATGAATCGCAACTAATGAAAATAAATTATGGTGTGCCTCAGGGGTCAATTCTGGGACCATTACTTTTTCTGTTGTACATAAATGACATAGTAAACATTCCGCGAACTCCAGATATTATACTTTACGCAGACGACACTAATGCGTTTTTTACTGATAAGGATCTTAGTGTAATAAAAGGTTTATTAAACATTTGGTTACGCGAACTTGCGCTGTGGCTAGAGTCTAGTCAAATAGAATTGAATATTAACAAAACAAAATATGTTATTTTCAAGCCTGTGCATAAGCAACTTTGTAGTAGCTTCTCGGTACAATTTAGAAACTCAGAATTAGAAAGAGTGTCCTCCCTAAAATTTTTAGGTGTCTGGTTCGAAGAAACCTAAAGTTGGACAGATCACATCAGTCATATTCGCTCTAGCATATCCAGATATATTGGAATCTTGTATAAACTTAAACATCTCCTTCCCTGTTGGCTTAAGTGCCAACTCTACTACAGTCTCGTACAATCTCATTTACATTATTGCTTACTAGTTTGGGGAACACAACAACAAAAACAAATCTATATAGACTGTTCGGCCTACAAAAAAAAGCTGTTCGTTGCATCGAAAACCTTCACTATACCGATCATTCAGCCCCATATTTCGTAAAATATCGAATTTTAAGTATCCATCAGCTTTTTATTTTAAAACTAGCGATGATAATATACCGCGAGTACAGCAGTGACCAAAATGAATTTTGTGAGATCTACCACCCTAAAACAACACAATATAATCTAAGAAATGAAATATACACTAAGCCCAAAATACGGACAAATTATGGCTCCTAAGCTCTAGCGTATAAAATACCACAGCTTTGGAACGAGTATCCAAGTGTTTTTGAATTAATGAGGAAGGCTACTTCCCTTATCGCCTTCAAAGGTAACATGAAACGTTGTATTTTACAAGAGGCAATAGCGTTTTGGTTATGCATTGGAATTTGGGTTGAATAGTGTAGAATCAGCTCTGACCACCGTTATTCGTGTTAATTCGCTTGAAAGCTCCTAGCTCCTGCCAAGTTGTATTTTGCTCGTGGTGTGGTTTAATAATTCACTATTTTGTAGAAGGATTGTTTCGTGCCTACTTCGCGCAGTGACATATTGTTTGATAAGATTTATTGTCGTTTTTTACTAGTGTTCATTTCTCGTCTGTTTGCTTCTCTGCTGAGCAATGTGTAGGGTGGTGGGGCCTCGTCAGGTAAATCTGTTTACCTTTTGCCCCTCCACCTGAGACTCAAGGAGTCCAAATAAAGATCATTATTATTATTATTATCACTAGTAAAAATATGCGACCCGGGGGGGGGGGGGGGGGGTCTGGTTTGCCCCCCCCCCCCCACTCAAAAACAAGTTGGTGCGTCACTGTATATATATATATTTATTTTTCCAGATAAAGAGCAGTTTTGCAATTACGTTTTCTGGGTGTACTTATGGCGGCATCAACAGACCTTTTTAACAAAGTAATGGTAGTAATGGTAAACTAACGTTTTACGCGGACCTTGTGTTTGTCATATAGTGGTGTAAAACCTGGCACGGGACTAAACTATAATACAAGGAAGACAATACTTAACAGCAGTTCACATATTAGACATTGTTTGCACCATATTTATAGCGCTCCACAGTAACTCCTTCTTCGTCGTACAGATGAACAGTACCCTTACAGATTGCAATAAAATGCTCAATAGTCCCATTTTGTTAGCATCTTCCCTTCTAGCCCTGAAATGCAACGTGACACGGCTGCCTGCACACAGATGATACTGCGCTATGCAGGCTTGCATCGCGGGAGATATCTCTATCGTGCAATCGTCACACCTCCCCTGCATCATTCAGTTCGATAAAGCTCTTCGTCTTTTCAATAAACCAATTTTTCTCTACTTAACGCCCTGTCCAGGGTGAGTGCCGCTCGGCGAATCTTCACGCCTACTTGTATATTTTCTCGATGGAGTGCTCCTCTTAAAGGTAAATGCACATGTGAACATCACCTTATATACAGTAAAACGGTAAAAAATAAGTTAGATATTACTTGGTACTAATGTGGTATGGTATTAATAATTGTTGTAAAATCACTCTGAGCAAAATAATATTTGAATTCGTGATATCATAAAACGTGTGTCGTTCAGAAAGCGGCAGTAACAACTGACCATATTCGTCTAAGACCGTGGTCTCAAACTCATTCGAGTGTGGGAACCAGACAGCCCACACCGTAAATTAAAACTTTGGATTGGGCTAGTTGGCTCATTGTGATCTAGAGGACTAAAAAGCGCAAAAAACACGGACGAAGAAGAGACACATACAACACAGACTGTTGTATGTGTCTCTTCTTCGTCCTTGTTTTTTGCGCTTTTTAGTCCTCTAGATCACACCAAAAAGGTTGCGGGCCAGAGTAAGACGGGGGGGGGGGGGGGGGGGGGGGGGGGGATTTTAAAGAGCGCTCTCTATGCTTTTTGTAAACTCACAGTTCTGCCAGTGATGTGTATCGATTTCATTTGTTTTATGACCACTTTGGGCCCTGACCTGATGTGATAGCAAGAATTAAGATGACACCGCCCCGGCAACGTGCTGCCATTTTTAATGGAACAAGAGTAAAAGTACACCGTCGTTCCCGTTGCTAAATTAACTCAGGATTAATCAAGCTCAACATGTTTCTAAACAAAAAAACAAAAAAAAAAAAAAAACAATCAGTGGCAGATCTTGCTTGTTACAACTCTGAGCAAATACTTGTCGTTTAATAGTGATATTTTTTTGAAGGCGAGATTCCTTAGCTCGTATCTTTATTTTTGGCAGTTGCTGCGGCTGATCGAAAGTTAGCGCAGCCGAGATGCATCCTTCAACGAATAGCTCGCAGTTGCAGCCTAGTATACCGGAACTGTTGTACATTACACAAAGCTGGGAATAAAAAAATAAAGCGAAACAAAGGGCAATTGAACACAGATAAGTATAAACTATGTGAATACGTTAAAAGAGCAGAGATACTTTTGAGCGAAAAGTAATCGACGAGATAAAATCACTATGGCGCATGCCATTTCAAGCGTAGGGAACCGATATTCGTAGCCGGTTGCCTGCGGGCCGCGTCCCAGCGAGTCGCGGGCCGCGTGTTTGAGACGTCTAAGATATATGCAATTTTTATGAACGGAAGAATGCTCGCACTAGTGAACGTTTTCAAATCACGTACAGTATTATTATTTTTATTACTATTATTATTATCGTGCACCGAAGAGTGCCAGCATAAAAACCAATGGCTAATTCGTGGAAACTAGAAAAAAAAAAAAAAACACACTGTGGGGATATATACGAATATAATAGGGGTCGTACAGGGTTCACTATACATTTACGTACGGCACCGGCGCTCAAACGATGCAAAGGGAAAATCCTTCCGGCGTCTCATCCCGAGGTCGACGATTACCGGCAAGAGCGTTTGCCGCGCTGGGTTCGTCAGCGCTATGCCAACTATCCAACAGTGTTCCTTGGGAAACATGGGTCCCCAATGTGACGTTGTGGTCGAGATGCCCGCCGACCGGAGAGTCCTGGGAAACGCGCCTCATCGTCATCAGGCGCTCGGTCATGCAAGTGTACGGCCCGATCTGGTCCCCAGTTGTTATCACCTTTTCGGTACCAGGAAAAAATCCCTACGAAGACGCCATGTCGTGGTCATTAAAGGGGTACGGAAACAAAATTCCAGCGCTCATTTTCTAGCTTAAATGTGTTGCATGTTGCAGCATTACCTCAAAAACACCAGTCAGTGTGCACCTGGTGGATGCCTGTGAAGCTTAGTTGGGAGGTAATCCAGCAACGTTGGGGATCCTGCTACGTGGTCATGACGTAGCAAGTGCCGCACTAAACATCGGAGCAGCGCCGCTCTTTGGTAGTACGCTCAACTGTTTAAAGCGGTCATTAAACGATTTTTCAACTTTTTCCTTCTTAGCCTTCCTCCTCAACTCACAAACCGCGTACTGTACCAAACAGTCCCCTACGAAAATGTCGGATACATGCCGGAATGAAAAATGCCGGTCCCGCCTGAATCTGAAATTAGGGTATACCCAGCAACCACGGACACGGTCCACTTGCGCCATCTATCTTTGGACGCCGGTACCCCGTAAAAATTTCAATGGGAAAATTTGTTTTCTCGCCATAAAATAAAAATGAGCGCACAGCTATCAAAGTTACACCAGACATGGGTTCTTGATGAGCGTTGACATCGCCTCGACACAAAAAAAGAGCCTAAAAAAGAGCGGAAGGTGGTTCCAAATGCGATTACAATTCTGGTCAGTTTGTATGGGAAATCTCGAGAGAGAGAGAGACAAACTTTGCGGTATTAAATTAATCTAGGCAGGCCCCTGAAAAAGGTAATCGATGATTAAGGAGGCCTGGACTATGCGCGACTCCTTTAGCCAGGTAGGTTCACGGTAGTACTATTCAGAAAAGTTCCTGAACGGATTTTGCACGACATACTTCCACGAACCGTACCGGGCGACCGTACTCAAGGTCATAAGCAAGCTTTATGCCTCCAATTCTGTCTGCGGTTGTGGCGCCATTCTACTTCCGGCTTCCGAGCACTACGGTTGGAGAATCATGAGCTCCTCAGGAGCGTCGATAACGGCCCTCGCCGGCCGCGGTTTATCTGCTTCTTCGGCTAACTCGGAGTATCGTATCGTTCTGCCTCCCCTGCCATCAGGAACCATTGTGCGCCATTCTGTAATGCTGCACAGTGACGTGAGTGCTCGCCCATACAAGATACGCGATTTCAGGGCCGAGATGGAACGTCTTGGTGTGATTGGGCACATCGAGGCGCTCGGCGCCTACCAAATGAATCATCTCTGGATGGTGACCTTCAAGACGGAGGAAGCCAAGCTGCTCCTGGTCACCGCCAAGGAACTGGAGGTAAAAGGCAAGCGTTGCATCGTCGTGGACCCGGAGCACGCGGACGCCCGCATGAAATTGCATTGGCTCCCCTTCCACGTATCAGACGAAACGGTCAGGAGGGCCCTAGAGCCTTTTGGGAAGGTTCAGGACCTGAGGCGTGAAAAATGGAAGGCGGAAGGATTCACTGGTGTCTAGTCGACGACCAGACTGGTGCGGTTAAAGGGACACTGACAGGGTATTTATGCTTGCCGAGGTTTTTAGTTGTACGTGACATATGAGAGCCCAACTACCCAGAACAGAATTTGCGGCTCGAAATTCGGTTTCTTTCCGCCCGAAAACCGCCGATCGAGAACTGGCCGGTTTGAGTCGCGCTCACTCTCTTTTCCCTAAGGTATCGATGCGACCACCAAATTTAATCGAAGTCGTGGGTCATTGAAGGCACACAGTCAGTATTAAAAATAGAAAAAAATATGAAACCCATTTTTTGTGGCTTCCAAAAAGCTGCAAATACGTTGATTGAAAAAAAAAAAAGGTAGCACAGACAACCGGAAGCCTTCTGTGCGTTCACTGAAAATTCTCAACATGGCGTCGTTTCGCGTATCGTGGGACTAGCGGATGGCAGAGGACGACGGGCGTTGGACCTCTACTTCAGAACTGTCGTTCACGGTACCGGCGAATTCTGTCTTCCTTCGAAAGAGAAATTTTGGACCGATCAAGAGAACTGATATTCATCCCGTACGACACGCCCGACCAGCAAGCCGATTGCACGAAGACGCCGCCGAGCCGTCGTCCCTTCTCGTTGCTGAACTGAAGACATCGCTCGCTCAAACGTCAAGCACGAAGAGCGTACTTCGAGTTGAATACGAACGCGTACGGTTTCTTTACGAGGTGCGAATTTGGCCTCTGCGTAGTGCTGCCCAACTTCAAGCCGGGAGTGTATGTAATGAAGGGAAATCGGCAGCAAACTACCGACATACAGTCTACCGGCTTCATTTGTACGCACGGAAGAGTTCCTTCGGTAGCTCAGTGGAAAGACATCCGATTTACACGCAGCGAGCACGTGTTCGATCCCTGCTGTGGGGGTACCTTTTTTTCTTTTTTTTGTCAAGCATTTTGCAATGTTTACAGTTTTTTTTTTTTAACAATTATCACAAAAAAAAAAAAAATGTTGTGGACAATACGTCGCTGAACTAAATGGTATGGGATTTCATTTTTGACACCTGCGAACTCCATGTAGTCACTTTCCACAAAATGCAAGGAGCATATGAATCGGGTAGCGTCCGCTTTCCGAGCTTCGCGTAACTGTTCTACAGGAATTGCAGCCAGCCATTTACCCCGACCCGTTGATCTTTCGGAAACTTGTGCACTCTGCCGCACAATGCCACCTTCAGAGGCAGAACATATGAAGCAATTCTTCATGCAACATCTTGGGAGTATTCTTTTCGGAGCCGATCACGGGAATTCACCACACTACGGCACTCGGGCACTCACTACTAATTGCCAACACTTAAATGTACAAAACAACTCATCTTGAAGTACAGAACAGCGAGCGGGACAAACATAAATGCAAAGGAATCGCACGGCGAGAGAACGCATTTCGTCTGCTACACGCGGAGAAAAAAAAAAAACAAAAAAAACAACGCACGGTCGGGTGTAGCCACGTGACTTCCGCAAGTCTCACTATCCTCTCCACTTCCCCGTGTGGTGCGGGAGTTTCGGTTTCGGTTTCGAGCAGTTGCGTTTTTTGGCTTTATTTAAAAAAATACGTGACTCTGTAGCAAAATATTAATTGGGTAGTATTCCGACACCATAATCAATCGCCTGAGAAAAAAGGAAAAAAAAAATTTTGGGGGGTGTCAGTGTCCCTTTAAGCCTAAAGGAGGGCGTCACTTTGAACGCCTTCCGCACCAGTTGAGGATTGCTGGTGGCAACGTTCTGGTCGTGATTCCGGGACGTGATCCATTGTCTACGCTGCAAAGGTTACGGGACACATTCGAGGAGAGTGTCGTGTACCGCGATGCGACGAATGCCATCGCTTTGGACACGAGCAAGACAACTGCGTCCGTTCCTGCGATACAGTGACGCAGGAAGTGGTGGCGGATGGAGATGGTGTCCTCAACATGGACGAGGAAGAGGCAGAGGAGGCCACACGGGACGTTGAAACTGAGGTTTCCGCCACAGCCGGTGCGAAAAAGGCTCCGGTCGATGTACTGAAAGAAGTGCACCCTCCACAGTTGCAGCCCGAGGGGGACGCCATGAAACCCGACCCTTCGCAAGCGTTGAGCAGCAGTCCTGTCGTATCGAGCGACGTCCGAATGTCTATTTTAAAAGACGTAGAGGCCATCCAAGCCCTGGAATCAAAAGACACGAGCCAGGTCAGCCTGAGCGACGACAACTCCGAGCTTAACGACGCAAGTGAAACCACCATGCGGCCAGGGGAAGCATCAGCACGCTCCGAGTTCAAGTGGCAGAATAACATCACACGGGAGGGAGCGCTGTAACCCGAAACCGCGCATCACGACGGAAGAGCGACCCCTTACAAAAAACTGTGATGCTTTTCCGTTGAAAGGCTGCTGAAAAAAGTCATCAGAGGTTATAAAATGTGAATAGCTTTTCATCTGACTTTCTATGGCTTTTCTGTTGAATTTCTTTTGAATATTGGCCCACTTTGTAATAAGAAAGTCAACATACTTTCTGTAGCCTCCAAGATGCTTTTTCTGCTGCTTTTCAATTGAAACAGCTTTTCAACTGAAAAGCTACAGAAGATTTAAAAAAAAAGTCTTTACAGGTTAGCTATTCCTTCAACAAAGTTTCGGAATCTTACTATGGTGGAGAGGACGACGACGTTGAAGAAGCAGCTTGTGTTCCCTTCGGTTCTGGCTACAAATTGTGAGTAATATTCTGTATACGTCGAACTTTCTTGGCCCTGAATAGGTGCGGTCGTGTATTCGACCAAGAGCAAAGCCTAGGCCTTGGCGGCCTTCAAAGCCAAGACTAACCGGTGTATACCGGCCGCCGACCCGACCGACTGACCATGTCCCTCCTACCTGACACGTCGAGCATTGCCAATGAAGCGTTCTACCAAGCAGCCGCGCAAGAAAATGAACCTCCAAGTGACTCAGGGCCTGCAAATGGCTTCTTGCCCATCACCACGACCGACACCAGCTCAGACAGGTCCAGTACATCGAGTGCCTTATGTTGCTCTGACTCTGAAATGCCACCAATAGAAAACAACTGGACAACGAGCAGCCGAAAAAGGTGCAAAAAATCGAGCATTGCATCAAGCGGGGACACAGTGATTAACACAACACCTAGCATGGACGCTCTCACAGTCGTGATAAAACCAGTAGACGGAGACCATCTCATAACAAAAGTGAACCCACTGAAGCTGCGTGAAAAACTTCAAGGTTTTGCACCAGATGGAGTAACTGAAGTGCGACCGAACCCGAGACTGAATTTGTTAGCCGTTGACACAGGAACATGGAGTCGACAAAGGCGCTGCTAACCATCACCTCTATTGGCGGGATCCCAGTGCGTGTGTACCAACCTCATTCAAAGGACTCAGCAGTGGGAGTCATTCATGGAGTCTCAAAAGATATCCCTGATGAAGAGCTACAGCAAGTTCTTTGCAGCCTCGCACCCTTGAGAAGCAGTCGCCGACTAGGACAATCCGAAACTGTGAAACTGGTTTTCAACACCACTAGATCTCCTGAGTACGTCGTCCTCGGATATACCCGATTCAAGGTCCTACCTTTCATCGAGAAGCCCCTACAATGTCGCAAATGCTTCAATTTCGGGCATGTTGGAGGAGCGTGCACGAAACGGCAGCTATGCCCACGTTGTGGGGGCCCCCACAGTCGAGAAATCTGCGATGCAGACCATCCACAATGTGTGAACTGTGGAAACCACCACGAATCGACGTCCATAAGCTGCCCAGAATACAAGAAGGAAGAATCAATCCACAAGCTCAAGAACGAAGCTAAGATGGACTATTTATCTGCCAAAAAAGCAATCGGAACGGGCGTTTCCTCTGAAGAGACCAACCAGAGGCCGGGGCCGTCAAAGAGCATCACTCTCTCATCCGCTTCACCTGGGGCTACAAGCCATAGCACAGCTGTAAGAAAGCTTGACCAAAATCCTCGACGGGAAGCTCCAAAACCAACTGACTCCTATGCAGGTCATTTGCACGACACCAGCGAGTTTCCACCACTGTCCACTCGTGCCCAGACTGATCCTGGAACCCCTCTTTCGGCTTCCTCGAGGCAGATATCTCAAACGACCGAGCGTTTTCAGAAGCCTGTCACACCAACCAAGGAAAAAAAGGAATGCGAAGAAAACTCCGAGAACCCCGCCCAACCTGGTTCTACTTCATCCGCAGCGAAGTCGATAATTTCTTGTGTTGCCATTAAGATCCGAAGCTTTTTGTCAGCATTGTCGCTCCCGTGGTGTGAAGCAGCAATTTCAATCATCGATGCTATCCTGCCATTCATACTCCTATGGTGCTGATGAACCTGACATGCATACCCAGGCACAATACTCGTATAAAATGGTAACCGACATCGTCGCACCACGCACGGTTCTAGCACAATGATCAGTAATCCCCCGACCAGCAGCAAGATCACCAACAAAGCCATTGTCTGGCAGTGGAACTGCAGGGGCCTACGCAAGAAAAAGTATCATCTTGAACATCATATCCTGCAGGCAAAGACCAAACCAGATATCATACTCCTTCAGGAAACGAATGGCAACTATAAACTATCCGGGTACCAAAATTTCATACAGCCAAGCATCACCAAAAAATGTCGTGCCACGCGCGCCAGACCTAACCCCCTTCCACCATCGGCCCCGGTCATGGTCGTCACATATGTGGCCAATCATATCCCTGCGATTCAGTTGGAAACAGAGCAGCACAACACCGAGAAACAAGAACATGTAGCCGTAGAATGTCAACTGGGCGCCACTAAAGCAGTTATTGTGAATACGTACTGGACACCCGGCGGCCGCACCGCGCATACTACGTGGATCAAGGAAATCAAGGATATGCACCCTCGCAAAGATATCCTCATAGCGGGTGACTTCAACAGCCCGAACGTCGCATGGGGATACTATCACACTTCTCCTAATGGTCGCAGGCTTGAAACCGCAACCTCTCAAAATCGACTGACCCTCCTCAACGATACCACCATTCCAACACGCGCAGGCAACAGCGTGGAAGCTGACACAAGCCCCGACCTCACGTGGCACGCCGGACCGAGCAAAACAGAATGGGAGAACACGCTCGAGGATCTAGGTAGCGACCATTATATTCTAGCTACAACCATTGAACTTCTTATGGCACGAAAGAGCTCTCCACGGGCCAGCACCGCCCATATTACCAAGTGGGATAATCTGCGGAGCCACCTCGAACAAACCGACGCCCCAGAAGATCCTGCGGAATGGGTGGAAAGAGTTATCATGACGCACCGCAAATTCACCAAACGCATAGCCAAATCCGAAGACCACCCATATATCGATCGTCATCTTCTTGACCTCTGGGACAAACGACAAAAGATGGTTAGGCGCTGGAAACGCAACAAAAAGAATAACCGCCTCAAGAAGGCTATCCAACTCATTACGGAAGAGGCGCAAATATACGCGCACGAATTGGCGACTCAAACTTGGCTACAAATGTGCGATGGTCTCAATGGACAACTCCATACGCCTCGCGTGTGGCAGATCCTACGCACACTATTGGGCCAAGGCAAGCCTCGACACAGCCTAGAAAAACTACAGCTCAGAACCAATAAGACCCCAGAGCAAATCGCCAAGGAATTGCAAGAACTATTATACCCAGTACAAAATAACCTCCCCCAACCACCAGACTACCCAACGACGGAAACCGAGGATGAAGACACCGGCATCAACTCTCCATTTAGTAAAGAAGAATTGGCTACGGCCCTCCACAGCATTACGAGGAACACAACACCTGGGAAGGACGGCATCACATATACCATCATCAAGAATCTCCCCGAAAACTACCTCGACGCACTTCTTGATCAGATAAACCAAGCATGGACAACCGGCATCATCCCACCATCGTGGAAAGAAGCGATTATAATTCCCATCCCCAAACCCAGCAAGCCACCAGACCGCATCACCAACCTTAGGCCCATCTCACTCACCTCTTGCCTAAGCAAGCTGACAGAGAAGATGGTGCTACAACGCTTGGAGTGGCACTTAGAAGAGCACCACGTCTTTCATCACTCTATGACCGGATTCAGGCGGCATGTTTCTACACAGGACACAATGCTCCGAATACAGCACGACGTGCTCATTCAATCCAGCACCGCACAAACCAGAGTCGTCGCCGGCGTCGACATTCACAAGGCGTTCGACAATGTCATGCACCATGCGGTACTCCAAAAGCTAATTGACATCAAGCCAGGCAAACGCCTCTATAACTACGTTCGAAATTTCTTAACCGACAGAACGATAGAAATCAAGATTGACGACTATACCAGCCCCAAATTTCCCCTGCACGCCGGTGTCCCTCAAGGCTCGATACTCTCCCCAACCCTTTTCAATCTCGCATTGAAGGACCTGCCCACATTACTCGGCACTATCTCCGACCTCCACTTTGGGCTTTACGCCGACGACATCACTCTGTGGTGTCACCGCGGATCACTGGCAGAACAAGAAGCAACCATACAGCAGGGCCTCAATGTTATCCACGATTATGTACAAAGTATTGGACTCAGTTGCTCACCCGAAAAGTCGGAGTACGTAGTTATCCTAGATTCCAATACTAAAGATGCCGAGAAGACTAGGGACCTCATCCGTCTCGAACTCAACGGGGCAAGTATCCCACGGAGACAGCATATCAGGATCCTTGGGTTCTATCTGAGCCAAAACGGTAAAGCCGACCACTGGCTTAAATTAGTCACCAAACAGATCAATCAAATCATCCACATACTCGGGCGAATCACTCGCAAAAAGCGAGGCCTCCGCGAGCACGAACTCCGGAAAACCATCGAAGCCCTAATTACCTCCAGAGTGATGTATGCGGCGCCCTACATGCGCCTTACAAGGACGCAGCACAAACATTTAGAAACACAACTGCGCAAGGCAACACGACTTGCCCTTGGGGTGCCCCGTTTTGCACCGATCAAGAAATTACAAGAAACAGGCCTCTTTAACACCCTTGAGGAGCGCATCAGCTTCCACCACTCCGCCCAGTACCAGCGCCTCCAAACATCCACACAGGGCAGGAACATCCTCAGAAGTCTTCATTTCGACATATCCAACATGCCGGACATCCCGCCACTGGAACCACCATGGGACAGTGTGCCAAGAATAGAGATCAGGCCAATACCAAAGAACATGCACCGCATCGAGAACAAGGCCCGGCGGGACCACCGCACATTCCACCTTTCACATCACACTACCACCACATACTACTACACGGACGCCAGCTACAACAACGAGACAAAACTAGGCAACACAGCTGTTGTTGGCCCAGAATTCAAGAAGGCCCATCACCACTCCAACGCCCCTACGTCAACATCACTTGAGATCCAGGCCATCGCAGAAGCCATCCAGCAGCACAATGGTACCGACAACATCACCATACGCACAGATAGTCAAAGCGCCATACGCCACTTCAGTCAGAACACGCTACCGGTTCACATCAGAGCTGTACTAGTCAAGCATATGTACGAACACCCCAAACTCCACGTTTTCCTAGAGTGGATACCAGGTCACCAAGGGATCGAAGGGAACGCTCTAGCCCACGAGCTCGCCCGCGACCATGCCCCCCGGGGCCCTCCGACTCCCTGGCCGCAGGACTACGACCCGTACGATCATAGAAAGATCCTACACAAGGAGCGCACCCGTGCACTTAAAGAACTCAGGCATAATAACACATCACTAAGATCTCCATCGCGTATGCTCAACAGAGAGGATGCCACCATCATACGTAGAGCACAAACCGGCACGCTCCTTACGCTACACCACAAGCACCATATCTCAGGAGCGCCAGGTACGCCCAGATGCAGAAGTTGTGGAGGCTACCCGAACAATGAGCACCAATTATGGGCTTGCACAGGCGTCATACCAGCCAGAAACGCCATCATAAGCAGGTTGCCACCTGCACATCGCCCCCAGAGCTGGGAGGATTGGATTAACCCCCCTCCTGAGTATGAGCCTACCCGTTGGCCCCTCCTGGTCCAGCACGTGAAAAGCACCCTGGACGAGGAGTGGTGACCAAAGCAAGCATCGGACTGGATGCAATAAAGATGTTTGTTCTCTCTCTCTCTTACTATGGCTTTCCACTCTCCTCCAAATTGGCTGCCGCAAAATAACGTAAAAAAAAAAAACTCGATTTTTGTTTTTGTTAGTAAATGGTGTCCTTGTGGTATTCGAAGGCACTACTACATACATCCAGTGTTGCCATTTTAGCGATTTTGTCGCTAGATTTAGCGATTTTTTATACATTTAGCGACGGATTTTTTTAATTTAGCGGCTAGCGACTTTTTTTTTTTAGCGACTTTGGTGTTCAACCGTAATCTTGTTATTTTGAACAATTTTAGAGATGCTCGCGCGGGCTAAACTCTTTTGCTTCTCTAGCCGAGTTTGCTTTGGATATATGCTCAATTTAGCGGCGCGCTTAAAAAAAAAAAATGTCAACACTGCAGACCATCTCTCTCGCGCCCACGTACCTACGCGCTCTCCGCCAAACGTTGCTACCGCCAGCCAAGAGCGCAGCCGCTCTTGGCTGGCGGCTGCGCTCTTGGCTTTCGCTTTCGACTACGAACTTCCAGAAGAAGTTGTTCGGCGAATTGGCACAGCTGAAGCCTACAAAGCTGGCAACGAACCGTCGACATCGGCAGATTTAGGTGACTTGAGTGCAGTCACCATCGAGGAAGAACTCTTCTTCTTCTAGACTGTTCCGTTGAACTGTTCTTGAAGACAAAGCAGTCAGTATTTCCGTGTTAAAATTAACAAGTACCCGTTTCTTATTCGTACTTACCGCCTAGTCGTTTCCCAAATAAAACATTACAAATAAAAATCGTCCTAGTTGTTTTTCAGTGTAAGTTTAACCTCTCAAAATACCTGAGATATGATTATTTGAGGTTCACTTTCTTTAAAAGGGTTTAATAAGCTTTTGGAATTCAGCAAATATTTTAGCGACTTCCTGGCGAATCTAGCGACTGTTTAGTGACTTACTGGCCTCAATTTAGCGGCGCGCGCAAAAAAATGATGGCAACACTGCATACATCCTAGAACTAAACATTAGAAACGAACACCAACACCATGAAGCACTGAACACCTGAATCACAGTCCCATTGACTGCTTCAGAGCCTTATATAGCCTACATATTGAAGGAATTCATTTGGCCGGTGACCCCCTCAACACTTATTAAGGTTCTAAGTATTCGATCTTCTCCTCGGGAGTCTGTCAAAGGGAAAACAGTGTTTTGAAGTTCGTGAACGGTATCTCTTACTAAACAGCAGTGGTACAGCTAATAATAATTTGGCGCAGTCGCTAAAACAACATCCACAAAAACGGCTCCTAGAAGAAATATTATCGTTTCTCTGCATAGCACCACTCAGGACGAAGCGAGTCAAGGCAGTTTCTCCACTTTCAAATAGTTAATTTTCTTTTCTTTACTAGTTGACTATTTAATATGGTCATTAAAGTCACTATAGACACTTACAAAATCAGAACGGCAGGGCATGCCTTTCAAACGCCTGGCCTCCAGCACGCGCCCCATGCCTTCCGTCGTCATTTTTATCAAAGTCAAAAATCATTTTTATAGGGGACGCCGGTCAGCTCCTCCGTAGGTCACTTTTTTTTCGTTTTCCTCTTTGCTCCCTGCTAATCTCTCGACAGTTTTCTCGTCGCATGACTTCGCCCGTACCCCTTTTTCCACAAAATGCGACCCCTCAAGTTTGCAACCCTCAATAGACCGATCTCACCGGTTAGTTTGACTACGCCACCGCTGCCGCAATGCATCGAGGGAACTTTAGTCTTTCTGCACGCGCGACAACCTCGCTGGAGCTCTGCGCGTGTGCAGCACGAGACAGCACGAGCCCTCTCGCGCACTGCCGTTTGCCTCCTGTGAACTAAAGTTATGGCGGCGTCACGCATGCACCGATCGCTTGGTAAGATCGGTCTATTGTGTCAGTCTTGTAACGAGAAGAAAGCAATGTGTGCTGGACACTATTCTGCCCGAGGGGGTTGATGTCGCTTTCTTGCAAGAGACCAAGATTGCCACAGACGGTCAAGTGGAGGAGATGACGCACTTTTTTGATCGTCACTTCGTCATCTTCCTGTCGAGGGCAATTGGCCTTTTGCGTTGCGCTGTGGCGCCATCTCACGGGCGCGACGAGAAACAATATGGTTGGCCTCGAAGTGGAGACGGCTCTCGACTGAACGCCACGACCGACCACACTGCGTGTTGTTAGGTGCATTTTATCTTCCGTAGTACTTAGGTTTTTTTTTTTTATATATATAGTCGTGGGGCAGAATGCAGCCCCCAGGGCAAGATTTTACTCCAGGGAGATTTTTCGCCGTGGCGAACGGCTGGACGGAAGTGCCGTGTTCGATTAAGCTGCCCACCGACTCGCAGCTGGCAAGTTGTATGCAAAAAGGCGGAGCGCGCATCCAATGCCAAACTACCAAGGGGCAGAAGTTCCGAGATGAGGAATACGTACGCAATGTGAGATACAATGAACTGGGGCGAGACTGACTTGACAAGGTCGCGGGCGGCCTCTTATCTTGAATGCGTCACAATCTCGAAGATTCGGCGACGAAGGTTCGAGCGTCGCGCGCTTGGGGCGAGAATGAACACGCAATTTCTAGAACAAGAAAGCAGCAGAATGATAGAGGCTACGTCTGGGGCAAGAATAAACGGGAACCTTCGAGAAGTCGTCGTCCGTGACCGAGCGTTGCTTTCTCGGCTCTGCACGCGGCAATATCATGCCAAGCTCCGTACTAACAAGTCATAATGAACCAGTTCTCGCATGCGAGCACGCTTAACGAACATGCACACGGTTCTACTGACGCGGCGCCGACACTGGCCTGCATAGAAGCAGACTTGTACGTAATCCGTTACAAGTAACGAAATTACTAGTAATCCCCTTACATTTATCAGTAATTTAGTAACGGAATAATTACATATTTTT